>OX336371.1:39116793-39541793 GCA_946902895.1 Fragum fragum
TACCTAGTTTTTACGCCCCTTTGATTTTATAATCGAGAAAACTTTGTAGAAAAAGAAGAAATTATTTGTAGCAAGGAATATTCCTTTTTTCCTCAATATTTCTACTCTACTGAGTAATTATATTTAATATATTAAATTCACTTAAAACCTTTGAATTAGGACAGTTCTTAAGTTTTGCAAAACGGGAAATGGATAACACATGTTTTACCGTAGTTTGACGATCAAAACTTTTAATCAGCTGTATTTCCTATGTTTTGGTAGGTCACCGCCGATACAGACAGAAATAATAATAGAAAATCCTGGAAAAGCCGTGGTGAGAGTTTCGTCAGTCACCGGCAATGTATTTTTATGTTCAACGTCAATTGTTTCATCTACCTTAATTACTCGTTATCAGAAGATAAAATCTAAGTTTTGTTTAAGCGATCCCTAAAGTGATTTAAGGCGATGCCTAAAGTGATAAAGGCGATACCTAAAGGTGACTTGTCGTCGTCGAGAGCTTGATACACACTTATTACCGTTTATTGTATTACCTTTATCTTTGTTTTCGTCTACTTTTATAATGTCTTTAAGGCCTTTCAGTTTTATTTACGTCCGTGTGTCTGTGTCAACCCATCCCTCGTCGGCACTGTTGTTGTTATCATGGCCGACAGAATGTATCAAGAAGCGATCTGATTCGGTGTTTGAATTAGTTTTAACCCTTTCCGGATTAATCCCTAGTTTTTTTTCGCCCCTTTGATTTTATAATTGAAAAAAATATTTGCAGAAAATGAAAAAATTGCTTGTAGCAAGCAATATTCCTTTTTCCACAATATCTCCTACTCTACTAAGAGGTTATTTTTCATGTATTAAATTCACTTAAAACCTTTGAATTTGGACAATTCTTAAGTTTTGCAAAACAGGAAATGGATATCGCATGTTTATACCGTAGTTTTGCGATCAAAACTTTTAATCAGCCGTATTTTTCTATGTTTTGGTAGGTCACCGCCGATACAGACAGAAATAATAATAGAGAATCCTGGATAAGCTATGGTGACAGTTTGGTCAGTCACTAGCAATATTATATCATTTTGTTCAATGTGAATTGTTTCATCTTCTTATTTTACTCGTTACCAGAAGACAAAATCTAAGATGCAATAACGTTCTAAAGAAGCAGCAAAAGAGGTAAATCAGAACGTAAATAATTTGAGAATGAAGTAAACAAAAATAGTAGAAGAATGACGTTATCTTCAGCTGTTTACGGTTATTTACTAGCCGTTTTAAACGTTGCCTTCGTATGTTACGCATTCTAAATTTCTTCGATGTCTTACATCATGCACCTTGAACCTTTTTCCCTTTTCTTGAAATTTTAGACTGATCCAAATTTAAAGAAGTTGCAGCCAATAGAAATTGGGTGCAATTTAAAATCGAATCATCCTCTGCGGTAGATTATGTTGCGGGAAAAGGAGAAATTGTTTGTTACAATCATTTTTTCTCTTCTCAAGATGTTTTCTCAAGTATAAAATCGTAGCAACGTAAAATCCGGTTCGTACAGGAATGGGTTAAATCATAAAAAACTATTATATTACAGAATTGAAATATTTCTCTTCTATACTTTGTTAAGTCGGAATTCAAAATCCATTGACTTTGAAAAAAGGACTACCTAAGATAACATGGTGGAAAAAGAAAGAACTGCTTGTAAATAGCAATTTCTTTTTTTTCCACAATATTTCATACTCTGTCGGTTGGTTACTTTTCAAAATAATCCCACTTTTAATTGAAGTCTACAAATTCTTTGAATTTATCTAAAACACAAAAAGGTATAAACAAATTCTGTGAATTACTGTGTTAAGCAAACTTCAAATTGTGTGAACTATTTGTAAGTATTATCATGCTACACTAAGACCAAAATGGTCATATGTTATAATTAAAACAAACCTTTTAAAAATCCACATTTTCTTTCAATGAATTCAGCAAATCATACAACCAAACGAAAGATTTTCTAATAATTTTATCATTAACACACTCGTAAATACAATTATTTACGGTTGCACAATACCAGATGTCCAATATGGCTTTTTATGGTCATAAATCTCCGCGGCGATTACATCAATCGAGTGGTTTACCGCATACGACCAAACTTTAGAACCCCTTCACAATTAAAAAAGCTTGATAATTGTTTCAAACATTTCCTTGAAAAATAATAATTTGAAATGTTAGCAGATTTAATCATGAATATTGTGTCTTTATCCGTTTCTTTTCCCTTTTTAGGGGGGGGTATATTTTGAAGGCTGACTGTCTGAGAATGTAGCATGTATTTAATCCGACGCATAAGTTTTAGACTGACCCGAATTAAAAGAAGTTGCAGACGAAATTTTAGTTTATGAAATTTTTGATTTTTCAACTTCCTGGGTAGCAAATATTTTGGAAAATGGAGAAATTGCGTTTTGTCCAGGACGTTTTGGCCACAATATCTTTCAAGGTAGGACCTTTTGACATAAATGAATAAAATTGTAAGAGAAAAGGGTGGTGGTGGTGGAATTTGTTTTAAAATTTATAAACTTTTGACCAAATACTTGATTAATGTTTATATATGGATTGCCTTCAAATTCTCTCTTTAACTAAAAGATTTAACCTTTTTATCCTGATTAATATTAAAATTTCGATATTTTGAACTTATTCTTTTTCCTTTTTACAGTAAGGATACAGTATAGGGGGACTGGATAATCCTCTTTAGATTATTATGGTGTTTGTTATTTACCAATAAAAGGATTAATAATAGATTTTGCAAATTAACTTTGATCTTCATTTACCAATCTTAGAACAAGCTGGGTGAATTGCATTTTTCTAGGATTTCTTCACTGTCTACAATGCTTTCTTCCCAAAAAGTAAAAAAAAAAAAAAAAAAAAAAGATTAGAATGTCATCAAATGTCGTCTGCAAGTACTTTGAAATTGGACGAATCGTAAACTTTGTCGTCTGGTAAAGATGAAAAAAATCTTTTTTATTTACATTTTTAATGACTTGGAAGATACTATTTTATTTATGGTAAAACAGATCATCTATTATCCCATTCTTTATACATAATTACGCCAAAAGGGAAGGTCTTTTTGAATATATTGAGTGAATATAAACATCAAATTAAATGAAAAAATCATAATAAGATATCAATTTCATTATCAAAATGATTGAAATGACATCTTTTATTATTAAATCAGGTTAAAATTACAGCTACGAAATAGTTTGAATTGGTTCAAGTTTTTTTTTCTTATAATGATTTTCCCCCTCCAAAAAAGGTCCCACCTTGTAAAATATTGTGGCTAAATCGTCCGTGGCCAAAACGTCCTAGCCAAAACGTCCGTGGCCAAAACGTCCGTCCACCAGTCATACGATACGGAAAATGCGGCTGTTAACCCTTTCCCGTTTTTTTTTTAAATTTTAGACTGTTCAAAATTGAAAGTATTTGCATACGACAATGAAAATTTTATACAATTCGAATACAACATCCTATGTGGTAGCAAAATATTGTGGGAAAAGGAGAAATAGCTTTTTATTTGGTTTTGCAAATAATCGAGGGAGGTTCCTTTCCGCCTAAATTTTCACTATTATTTTATAATT
Source organism: Fragum fragum (assembly GCA_946902895.1). Classification (NCBI taxonomy): domain Eukaryota; kingdom Metazoa; phylum Mollusca; class Bivalvia; order Cardiida; family Cardiidae; genus Fragum; species Fragum fragum. Next base: position 39,120,387 of record OX336371.1, read on the forward strand.
AAAAGACATATTCATGGCTTAAAACATGCTAAATTTGATGACTTAATCCATTACCAGACGGCAAAACTCAAAGATGGTGCAGACGACAATTCAAGCTTTTTTTTTTTTTTTTTTTAAATGTTTCTTATTTTTCGGGATGAAAACATTGTGGACAATGTGTTACAAGCAATTTCTCCATTTCCCACACTGTTTATCTTGGGGGCGTCTAAAAGCGTCATTGAGTGGAAATGGGATAAGTCATTTAGGAAACTCTACATCACAGGTACGCCATAGGTGGAGCTAAAATTAACTGCCCAAAGAATTTACCTATCATTGGTCATTTTGGATATTGTAGGCGGTCGTAAGCGACATAACTGACCAATTAGCCACGTAAAATAGGCGGGACAAAGAAGCAATAAAATAATGTCATTCGACAGGTCTGTAACTACAGGGCACACTTTATCTGAATGTGTTGATATTCTATTCTTATATTTCAGTTTTCTGTTTTCCTTTCTCCTTCCTTCCAAATAATATAACCTTTCTTTTAATATTTACCTTCTTATGTACCAATACAAAATACACAATCCCATCGATCATACTTCTGCTCTGTGACTACTCAGAAGGCTAAACAACTACAATGTTTTATCTTCTTTTGCACAAAGATATGATGAGAAATGATGGTCTTTGTTTCTTAGTCTATAATTGATCAATCGATTTTTGAATTATCATAACCGTTTTATTTTGAAAATATTATGCGAAAACTTCTGATAGTATATCCCGTACCACTTTTAACACTTTCCTGTACTAACCCGATATTTAACGTCACTGTGATTTGATACTTTAGAAACATTGTGGAAAAAGAAGAAATTGATATTCTATGGAATCGCTGTCGATTGAACTCCGAAAAAGGCATTAAATAGAATGTTAACGAAGCAAAGTACTACATATAATTTGTTTAACCCACGCAAAATTGACGCCCCTCAAATTAGGAGGGTTTGACTACATTGTAGCAAATTAAGAAATTATTCGTAACTTGCAAATTCCCAAAATATTTACATCTACTAAGTTTGAAATAATCTACAATTTTGTCGCCTGTTAATTGGTTTACATAAAGAAACTTGCTCTGCGAAATAAGGTGAATTTGTTATCTATTGATGTGGTAATGCAAATTAAACATTCTTCTTCTCAGAAGAAATATCTATGAAATTGAAGAAAGACACATGCAATCATGCTACATACATGCAAACATCAGTAATAACAAAATACAAACGTACATATTAACATACACATATACGTATGACATACATACATATAATATGCATATAAACATACATGTATGTACATCCATATGCATTCATACATGCACAAGCATACATACATACATACATATGAACATACATGTATACGCAGATGCATGGATCAACTATGCCATACGAAAAGTGTATGAATATGAGATTTCAAGAGAACGTTTGCGAGATTGTGTCGATGAAATAGTAAGAGTACGATGCTGAAGACACTAGATTAAGATGGTGAGAACAAGAATTCTCATTGTCAGTTTTCACGTTTAAGCAATTTACGGCAGGATGCATATCACAGGACTTCTGAATGCAGGTTTTTTTGTTGTTAATATGACACGGATAATCATTTGGCATATTTTGGACGTAACTTTATCTCGAAGCCAAAGGCACCTGAAGGTTCGAGACAGCCATTCAATGAATAGATAGATCAATATAAAGCGTGGATTTATACCGGTATAGTGAAAAAGCTCTGATATTGGCCAAATTGAATACATTACTCTAAGCAACGCCGAAACATCTGTCATGGAGGCGTGCGCTTCAAACTTGTATCAAAACGAGACAAACACAGAATCTTTGAAACACATTCAATTGTATGTTGTGAAGTAAGCATATTAAAATCTTTAAAGATAGAAAATCAGAAAGAAAATGATCAAGCAATATATTAGATCTGATGTTTATTCTAAGCATCGCCTAAATTTCTGTCATGGATGTCAGGCTCTAATATTTTGGATCCGTCTAAGTAAACCTAAACTTTGTCTAGGAGGTCAAATCAATTTATCTGAATGTACTGATATTCTATTCTTATATTTCAGATTTCTGTTTTCCTTTCACCTTCCTTCCAAATAATATAATCTTTCTTTTGATATTAACCGCTTTATCTTCTTTTGCACAAAGATATGATGCGAAATGATGGTCTTTGATTCCTAGTCTATGATTGATCGATCGAGTTTTGACTGTCACGCAGGCGGAGTCTGCATATAAACTTTTATCAAAACGAGACAAGCACAAAAAAACACCCTTGTTTGCTTGTTGTGAATTAATCAAATTAAAGTCTTTAAAGATAGAAAATCAGAAAGATATTGGTCATCTAATAAATTAGATCGGAAATTTACTATAGGCACCGCCTAAATTTCTGTCATGGAGCTCTGGCCTGTGGAAAAATCAGACAAGTAGAAAAACCTTCAATGTAACTTCTTCTGTAATGCGAATCGGGCATGATATTAGGTGAAAAGAATAAGAAAATTACAAATAAATTTGGATCATTCTAAGCAAGACCTAAACTTTTTCTAGGAGGTCGGGTCCTAGCTTGAACCCTCATTATTGAAATTCCCGAAAAAGTATTTTTTTAACTTCATTTTTTAAGAATATGAAATTATGAGAAAAAACATTAATATGGTCAATGTACGTAAACCTTCTTTAATATTGACTTTAATCCATGTCCAATTGTGATCATGTCGGCCTCATATGCACCATTACTAAACTCAGAGAATAAATAATAAAAAAGCCTATATTTATCGCGTTCATAATGTTCACAAAATGTTGGATGAAATGACGGAAGATAATCATAAACATTTTGATCGTTCAGCCTATACAGTGCAAAATTATCTGACATGAAGGCCAAGACCGTTATTGAATTTTACGGAAAAATGAGCAACACCCAGCTATCGATAATTGTTCATTTTCAATCGAATATCGGATTTAAAATCCACGAATCCATGAATTTATGTTATGATCTTTCAATGGTCAATAAACAGTAGTTCTATCCGACAGTTACCGTCATAAGTGTCTAATATCTGTCATGTTGAAAAAAGAAACATCAACTTCAAGAGGTCAATCAATATGTGTTATCTTTAAAGCTACTCTCAGCAGCGCCTAAACTTCTGTCACGGAGGTAAGGACTACGAATAAAACGAGAAAAATAAAGAATTCTTTATGTATCCTCCTTTTTTATAATGCGACGTACATTTGTTATTCAGTAAAATATAGAGAAAAAGTAAGCAAAAGGCCAGGTCAACATATGTATGCTTGCTTTTAAAATTACTCTAAGCAACGCCTAAACTTCTGTCACGGAGGCATCATGGGGTGTCATGGGATCCATCCCCGGCGGTGGCACATATCCTTTCCGACATTTGTCTCTCACCAAACGTCCGTGTGTCTTTGGCAATCGTCCATCCCTCGTCGGCTCTGTTGTTGTTATGATGGCCGACAGAATGTATCAAGAAGCGATCTGATTCCGTGTTTGAATTAGTTTTACCCCTATCTGGATTGATCCCTAGTTTTTTTTGCCCATTTGATTTTATAATTGAAAAAACATTTTCAGAAAAAGAAGAAATTGCTTGTAGCAAACAATACTCCTTTTTCTACAATATCTCCTACTCTACTAAGAGGTAATGTTTCATGTATTAAATTCACTTAAAACCTTTGAATTTGGACAGTTCTTAAGTTTTGCAAAACAGGAAATGGATAATGCATGTTTATATCGTAGTTTTGCTAAACTTCTGTCATGGAGGCGTGCGCTTCAAACTTGTATCCAAACGAGACAAACACAGACTCTTTGAAACACATTCAGTTGTATGTTGTGAAGTAAGCATATCAAAATCTTTAAAGATAGAAAACCAAGAAGAAATTGGTCATCTAATAAATTAGATCCGACATTTACTATAGGCATCGCCTGAATTTCTGTCATTGAGCTCTGGCCTGTGGAAAATCAGACAAGTAGAAAAACATTCAACGAAACTTCTTCTTTAATGCGAATCGGGCATGATATTAGATGAAAAGAATAAGAATTAATAATAAATAAATTTGGATCAGTCTAAGCAAGACCTAATCGTTTTTAGGAGGTCGGGTCCTAGCCTGAACCCTCATTATTGAAATTCCCGAAAAAGTATTTTTTAACTTAATTTTTTAAGACTTTGAAATTATGAGAAAAAACATTAATATGGTCAATGTACATAAACCTTCTTTGATATTGACTTTAATCAATGTCCAATTTTCACCATGTCGGCCTCATAAGCACCATTACTAAACTTAGATAACAAATGATAAAAAGCCTTTATATATCGCGTTCATAATGTTCACAAAATGTTGGATGAAATGACGGAAGATAATCATAAACATTTTGATCGTTCAGCCTATACAGTGCAAAATTATCTGACATGAAGGCCAAGACCGTTATTGAATTTTACGGAAAAATGAGCAACACCCAGCTATCGATAATTGTTCATTTTCAATCGAATATCGGATTTAAAATCCACGAATCCATGAATTTATGTTATGATCTTTCAATGGTCAATAAACAGTAGTACTATCCGACAGTTACCGTCATAAGTGTCTAATATCTGTCATGTCAGCGTACTATGTGCTTGTACTCGTTCAAAACAGCACAAACCTATAATCTTTATTGCATTTTACTTAATACATTTGAAAGATGTTGAAAAAAGAAACATCAACTTCAAGAGGTCAATCAATATGTGTTATCTTTAAAGCTACTCTAAGCAGCGCCTAAACTTCTGTCACGGAGGTAAGGACTACGAATAAAACGAGAAAAATAAAGAATTCTTTATGTATCCTCCTTTTTTATAATGCGTCGTACATTTGTTATCCAGTAAAATATAGAGAAAAAGTAAGCAAAAGGCCTGGTCAACAAATGAATGCTTGCTTTTAAAATTACTCTAAGCAACGCCTAAACTTCTGTCACGGAGGCATCATGGGGTGTCCTTGGATCCACCCCTTGCGGGGGCACATATCCTTTCCGACATTTGTCTCTCACAAATCGTCCGTGTGCCTTTGGCAATCGTCCATCCCTCGTCGGCTCTGTTGTTGTTATAATGGTCGACAGAATGTATCAAGAAGCGACCTGATTCCGTGTTTGAATTAGTTTTACCCCTATCTGGATTAATCACTTTTTTTCGCCCCTTTGATTTTATAATAGAAAAAACATTTTCAGAAAAAAAAAGAAATTGCTTGTAGCAAGCAATACTCCTTTTTCCTCAATATCTCCTACTCTACTAAGGGGTTATTTTTCATGTATTAAATTCACTTAAAACCTTTGAATTTGGACAGTTCTTAAGTTTTGCAAAACAGGAAATGGATAATGCATGTTTATATCGTAGTTTTGCTAAACTTCTGTCATGTAGGCGTGCGCTTCAAACTTGTATCAAAACGAGACAAACACAGAATCTTTGAAACACATTCAGTTGTATTTTGTGAAGTGAGCATATCAAAATCTTTAAAGACAGACAATCAAAAAGAAAATGACCAAACAATGTTTTAGATCTGACGTTCACTCTAAGCATCGCCTAAATTTCTGTCATCGAGGTCAGGCTTTTATATTTTGGATCAGTCTAAGTAAACCTACACTTGGTCTAGGAAGTCAAATCACTTTATCTGAATGTACTGGTATTCTATTCTTATATTTCAGATTTCTGTTTTCCTTTCTCCTTCCTTCCAAATAATATAACCTTTCTTTCAATATTTTCCGTTTTATATACCAATAGAAAATACACTATCCCATCGATCATACTTCTGCTCTGTGACTACTCAGAAGGCTAAACAACTACAAAGTTTTATCTTCTTTTGCACAAAGATATGATGCGAAATGATGGTCTTTGTTTCTTTGTCTCTAATTGATCGATCGATTTTTGACTGTCACGCAGGCGGGGTCAGCATATAAACTTTTATCAAAACGAGACAAGCAAATAACTAACAAAACAACAACAACAACAACAAAAGAAAAAAAGAAAAAAAAAAAAACACACAAAAAAAACACCCTTGGTTGTATGTTGAGAAGTAAGCATATTAACGTCTTTAAAAATAGAAAATCAGAAAGAAATTGGTCATCTAATAAATTAGATCCGACATTTACTCTAGGCACCGCCTAAATTTCTGTCATGGAGCTCTGGCCTGTGGAAAAATCAGACAAGTAGAAAAACCTTCAATGTAACTTCTTCTGTAATGCGAATCGGGCATGATATTAGGTGAAAAGAATAAGAAAATAATAAATAAATTTTGATCAGTCTAAGCAAGACCTAAACGTTTTCTAGGAGGTCGGGTCCTAGCTTCAACCCTGATTATCAAATTTCCCGTAAAAGTATTTTTTTAACTTCATTTTTTAAGACTATGAATTTATGAGAAAAAACATTAATATGGTCAATGTACGTAAACCTTCTTTGACATTGACTTTAATCCATGTACAATTTTCACCATGTCGGCCTCATATGCACACTTACTTAACTTAGAGAACAAATGATATAAAAGCCTTTATTTATCGCGTTCTTAATGTTAACATAATGTTGGATGAAGTGACGGAAGATAATCATAAACATTTTGATCGTTCAGCCTATACAGTGCAAAATTATCTGACATGAAGGCCAAGACCGTTATTGAATTTTACGGAAAAATGAGCAACACCCAGCTATCGATAAGTGTTCATTTTTAATTGAATATCGGATTTAAAATCCACAAATCCATGAATTTATGTTATGATCTTTCATGGTCAATAAACAATATTCCTCTCGGACAGTTACCGTTATAAGTGTCTAATATCTGTCATGTCAGCTTACTATGTGCATGCACTCGTTCAAAACAACACAAACTTATAAACTTTATTGCATTTTACTTAATATTTTCGATGGATGTTGAAAAAGGAAACATCAACTTCAAGAGGTCAATCAATATGTGTTATCTTTAAAGCTACCCTAAGCAGCGCCTAAACTTCTGTCACGGAGGTAAGGACTACGAATAAAACGAGAAAAATAAAGAATTCTTTATGTATCCTCCTTTTTTATAATGCGACGTACATTTGTTATCCAGTAAAATATAATAAAAAAAATGAAAGCAAAAGGCCTGGTCAACAAATGAATGCTTGCTTTTAAAATTACTCTAAGCAACGCCTAAACTTCTGTCACAGCGGCATCATGGGGTGTCATGGGATCCACCCCTGGCGAAGGCACATATCCTTTCCGACATTTGTCTCTCACAAATCGTCCGTGTGTCTTTGGCAATCGTCCATCCCTCGTCGGCTCTGTTCTTGTTATAATGGCCGACAGAATGTATCAAGAAGCGATCTGATTCCGTGTTTGAATTAGTTTTACCCCTATCTGGATTAATCACTTTTTTTCACCCCTTTGATTTTATAATAGAAAAAACATTTTCAGAAAAAAAAAGAAATTGCTTGTAGCAAGCAATACTCCTTTTTCCTCAATATCTCCTACTCTACTAAGGGGTTATTATTCATGTATTAAATTCACTTAAAACCTTTGAATTTGGACAGTTCTTAAGTTTTGCAAAACAGGAGATGGATAATGCATGTTTATATCGTATTTTGCTAAACTTCTGTCATGGAGGTGTGCGCTTCAAACTTGTATCAACACGAGACAAACACAGAATCTTTGAAACACATTCAGTTTTATTTTGTGAAGTGAGCATATCAAAATCTTTAAAGACAGACAATCAAAAGGAAAATGACCAAGCAATGTATTAGATCTGACGTTTACTCTAAGCATGGCCTAAATTTCTGTCATCGAGGTCAGGCTTTTATATTTTGGATCAGTCTAAGTAAACCTACACTTGGTCTAGGAAGTCAAATCACTTTATCTGAATGTACTGGTATTCTATTCTTATATTTCAGATTTCTGTTTTCCTTTCTCCTTCCTTCCAAATAATATAACCTTTCTTTTAATATTTTCCGTTTTATATACCAATAGAAAATACACAATCCCATCGATCATACTTCTGCTCTGTGACTACTCAGAAGGCTAAACAACTACAAAGTTTTATCTTCTTTTGCACAAAGATATGATGCGAAATGATGGTCTTTGTTTCTTTGTCTCTAATTGATCGATCGATTTTTGACTGTCACGCAGGCGGGGTCAGCATATAAACTTTTATCAAAACGAGACAAGCAAATAACTAACAAAACAACAACAACAACAACAAAAGAAAAACAAAACAAAACAAAAAAAACACCCTTGGTTGTATGTTGAGAAGTAAGCATATTAAAGTCTTTAAAGATAGAAAATCAGAAAGAAATTGGTCATCTAATGAATTAGATCCGACATTTACTCTAGGCACCGCCTAAATTTCTGTCATGGAGCTCTGGCCTGTGGAAAAATCAGACAAGTAGAAAAACCTTCAATGTAACTTCTTCTGTAATGCGAATATAGCATGATATTAGGTGAAAAGAATAAGAAAATAATAAATAAATTTGGATCGGTCTAAGAACCTAAACATTTACTAGGAGGTCGGATCCTAGCTTGAACCGTCATTATTGAAATTCCCGAAAAAGTATTTTTTTTAACTTCATTTTTAAAGACTATGAAAAATGAGAAAAAACATTAATATGGTCAATGTACGTAAACCTTCTTTGACATTGACTTTAATCCATGTCCAATTTTCACCATGTCGGTCTTATATGCACCATTACTTAACTCAGAAAACAAATGATAAAAAAGCCTTTATTTATCGCGTTCTTAATGTTAACATAATGTTGGATGAAGTGACGGAAGATAATCATAAACACTTTGATCGTTCAGCCTATACAGTGCAAAATTATCTGACATGAAGGCCAAGACCATTATTGAATTTTACGGAAAAATGAGCAACACCCAGCTATCGATAATTGTTCATTTTTACTTGAATATCGGAATTAAAATCCACGAAATAATGAATTTATGTAATGATCTTTCAATGGTCAATAAACAATAGTCCTCTCCGACAGTTACCGTTATAAGTGTCTAATATCTGTCATGTCAGCTTACTATGTGCTTGTACTTGTTCAAAACGTTATAAGTTTGTGTTGTTTTGAACAAGTACAAGCACAAAGTAAGCTGACAGGGCAGATATTAGACACTTATAAGAGTAACTGTCAGGGGACTATTGTTTAGTGACCATTGAAAAGATCCTTACATAAATTCATTGCCATATTCCATTAAAAATAACAAAATATCGATAGCTTGGTGTTGCGCTGAATAGACTGAACAAACAAATGTTTATGCCTATCTTCGGTCATTTCAACAAATATTATGTTTATGTCTCATAAACTCGATATATAAAGGCTTTTTAGCTCACCTGAGCACGAAGTTCTCTAGTGTACTATTGTGATCACCTTTCGTCAGTCGTCCGTTCGTCAACAATTTCTTTAAACAACATCTCCTCCCAAACTACTGGTCCAATTTGAACCAAATTTGGCAGAAATGTTCCTTAGGTGGTCCCCTTTACAAATTGCTAAAAAATGAAATCCGTTAAAAACTCTGCATGCCATGGCAACAAAACTGAAGACTTAAATAATCTTTAAAATCTTCTCCTGACGCAGAATGTGTAGATCCTTGATATTTTGCATGAAGCATCTGTACATTGACCTCTTTCAAAGTAGCTAAAATCATGATCTTTGGGTCCAAAGGGGCGGAGCCCCAGGGGGGCGGAGTTTATACAGAAATAAAGAACGATTTTAAATGACATCTCCTCCTAAACAACTTGAACAATTTGAACCAATTTTGGCAGAAATGTACCTTAGGTGGTCCCCTTTAAAAATTGCTAAAAAAAATGAAATCCGTTTAAAACTCTGGTTGCCATGGCAACAAAAGTGAAATTTTAAAATAATCTGGGAGGGGGGTTATAGGCATGAAGTGCAGTTCACATACTTCTTTCTTATTTCTGAAATTATATCCCAAGGATCCATGGGAAGAAAAAAGTTAATTCCTTCTTTAAAATTTGCCAAAAAGCCTTGAGTTTGTTATTTAGACTTTTGGAACCCAGGTACATAGTCTATATATGTAAGTATGGCCCACTTGTATCATAATCCTAACCGTAACATGAAATTAGACTGTTGAAAGAAAAAGTGCCTTCATCTCAGGTGAACGGCCCTCTTGCTTATCATTTGTTTTCAAAATTAAGTAATAATGCATATTAGGCCGACATGATCGAAATTGCAGTCGCATCAAAGAAGTAGTCACATTGAAAGTTTTCATTGGTCCTGAGCTCCATGACAGAAATTTAGGCTTCGCCTAGAGTATAAGTCAGATCTAATTGATTAGATGCCCAATTTCTTTCTGATCTTTTTTCAATTTCAAGTGATTGCGTTTATGAAAACCAGAGATATCACAAAAAGTTTAAGACGACGACGACGATGACGACGACGGCACCATTGCTATAGCAATACCTTGGGTTTTTTAAAAAAAAAGCTGAGCTAAAAATGGTCAAATCTTTGGTGTTATATGCCAGTTACTCTAAGCACCGGCTAGACTTCAAGTGTGTGAAGTTGGCAGGACATAAGGAATTAAACATCAACTGAATGCTTACTGGAAAATTAGACATTCAAATATGGTGTCTAACTGCCGAATAAGTCATTAGACACTCGATTGGACATTCGGCCAAGCCCGTTTTTGAATGTCTAACTGCCCCAAAAGACATTAGACATTCGATTAGACATTCGACCAAGCTCATTTTTGAATGTCTAACTGCCAAATTAGACATTAGACATTCGATAAGACATTCGACCAAGCCCGTTTTTTAATGTCTTACTGCCAAATTAGACATTAGACATTCGATGAGACATTCGACAAAGCCCAATTTTTATGTCTAACTACCCAATTAGACATAAGACATTCGATGAGACATTCGACCAAACCCATTTTTGAATGTCTTACATAAACCCGTTTTTGAATGTCTAACTGCCAAAATAGACATTAGACATTCCATAAGACATTCAACCAAGCCCGTATTTGAATGTCTAACTGACCATTAGACATTAGACATTCGATTTGACATTCACCCAAGCCCTTTTTTGAGTGTCTAACTGACCAATTAGATATGAAAAATTCGAGTAGACATTCGACGAAACCCATTTTGAATGTCTAACTGCCCAATTAGACATTAGTCATTCCAGTAGACATTTGATCAAGCCCGGTTTTGAATGTCTAACTGCCAAATTAGACATTAGAAATTCGTTTAGACATTCGACCAAAACCGTTTTTGAATGGCTAACTGCTCAATTAGACACATGTCATTTGATTACACATTAGACCAGACCCGTTTTTGAATGTCTAACCGCCCAATTAGGCATAAGACATTCGATGAAACATTCGACCAAGCCCTTTTTTTAATGTCTATCTTCCCAATTAGAAATTAGACATTCGATCAGACATTTGATCAAACCTATTTCTCTGCAGCAAGCGGAGCAGGGGCCAGATGCTCGTTTCCGAAGAAGTTCCTGGGGACCAGTGTCTCATTCCCGTGACAAGTGTCTAATGCCGTGACCAGGCTTCTAGTGCGCCCGTGACACTCGACACCGGGGCGCAGTCAGAACTGCTTACTGGACAGGGGCCTGGGCTGCCTGCCACACCAGGCCCGGAGCGGTCTTCCCTGAAGTGGGCAGATCTCGGGCGGGCCGCTACTGCTCAGGGTAATTCAACTGTTAAAGGGTTCTCATTCCCGTGACATGGCCAAAACCGCACCAGCGGAGCTCAACACTGAGGCTTGTCAGCACTGTCCTTTCCGAGGTAGTTCTACGGGACCAGTGTCTCATGACAAGTGTCTTATTCAAATGACAAGGTTTCTAACGCGCCCGTGGCACTCGAAGGCCAGACACGGCTAGCACTGCTAACTGGGCCGGAGCTTGGGCTGAAGTGGGCGGAGCTGTTATGGGCCGCTAATGTCTAAGGTAAATCAACCGGAAAAGTGTCTCATTCCCGTGACACGGCCCCTACTGCGCAAGCTGAGCTAGACACCGAGGTGTGGCCAGCACAGTCTCCAGGGACGGTTTCCGGGCCACCGGCCATACAAAGCCCCGAGCAGCATTTTCTGCAGCGAACAGAGCAGGGGCCTGCCATTCGTTTCCGATATTGATCAAAGGGACCAGTGTCTCATTAACGCGACAAGTGTCTCATTCCAAAGACACGGCTTCTAGTGCGCCCCTTGCAATCGACGGCATCGCTGCATGCACTGCTTACTGGGCCGGGGCCCTTACTGCCTGCTAGGATCGAACTTTTCTCCGGCCCTATGGCAGCCGCGGCTCCAATTTTTTGCATGCGCGTAGGGACCTCGAATACCTACCTCAATACCAAGTTTGAGCTCAATCGGTTGCATGCAGGCGGAGCTAGGTCCAAACCCAAATCCGCACCTACAGCGAAATCCGCCATTTTACCCCCAATTAGGATCGAACTTTTTTCCGGCCCTATGGCAGCAAGGGCTCCGATTTTTTGCATGCCTGTGGGGACCTCAAATGGCTACCATAGTACCAAATTTGAACTTAATCGGAGCCATAGGGGCGGAGCAAGGTCCAAACCCAACCTGCTCTTTTTGTATATGCATTTGACCAAATTCTAGGATCGAACTTTTCTCCGGCCCTATGGCAGCCGCGGCTCCTATTTTATGCATGCGCGTAGGGACCTCGAATGCCTACCTCAATACCAAGTTTGAGCTCAATCGGTTGCATAGGGGCGGAGCTAGGTCCAAACCCAGATCCGCACCTACAGCGAAATCCGCCATTTTACCCCCATTAAGATCGAACTTTTCTGGCCCTATGGCAGCCAGGCCCCGATTGTTTGCATGCCTGTAGGGACCTCAAATGGCTACCATAGTACCAAGTTTGAGCTCAATCGGAGCCATAGGGGCGGAGCAAGGTCCAAACCCAACCTGCTCTTTGTGTATATGCATTTGACCCAATTCTAGGATCGAACTTTTCTCCGGCCTTATGGCAGCCGCGGCTCCAATTTTTTGCATTCGCGTAGGGACCTCGAATGCCTACCTCCATACCAAGTTTGAGCTCAATCGGTCGCATAGGGGCGGAGCTAGGTCCAAACCCAAATCCGAACCTACAGCGAAATCCGCCATTTTACCCCCAATTAGGATCGAACTTTTCCGGCCCTATGGCAGGCAGGCCCCGATTTTTTGCATGCCTGTAGGGACCTCAATTGGCTACCATAGTTCCAAGTTTGAGCTCAATCGGAGCCATAGGGGCGGAGCAAGGTCCAAACCCAACCTGCTCTTTGTGTATATGCATTTGACCCAATTCTAGGATCGAACTTTTCTCCGGCCCTATGGCAGCCGCGGCTCCAATTTTTTGCATGCGCGTAGGGACTTCGAATGCCTACCTCCATACCAAGTTTGAGCTCAATCGGTTGCATGCGGGCAGAGCTAGGTCCAAACCCAAATCCGCACCTACAGCGAAATCCGCCAATTTACCCCCAATTAGAATCGAACTTTTTTCCGGCCCTATGGCAGCCAGGGCTCCGATTTTTTGCATGCCTGTATTGACCTCAAATGGCTACCATAGTACCAAGTTTGGGCTCAATCGGAGCCATAGGGGCGGAGCAAGGTCCAAACCCAACCTGCTCTTTGTGTATATGCATTTGACCCAATCCTAGGATCGAACTTTTCTCCGGCCCTATGGCAGCCGCGGCTCCAATTTTTTGCATGCACGTAGGGACCTCGAATGCCTACCTCCATACCAAGTTTGAGCTCAATCGGTTGCATAGGGGCGGAGCTAGGTCCAAACCCAAATCCGCACCTACAGCAAAATCCGCCATTTAACCCCCAATTAGGATCGAACTTTTCCGGCCCTATGGCAGCCAGGCCCCGATTTTTTGCATGCCTGTAGGGACCTCAAATGGCTTCCTCAGTACCAAGTTTGAGTTCAATCGGAGCCATAGGGGCGGAGCAAGGTCCAAACACAACCTGCTCTTTGTGTATATGCATTTGACCCAATTCTAGGATCGAATTTTTCTCCGGCCCTATTGCAGCCGCGGCTCCAATTTTTTGCATGCGCGTAGGGAACTCGAATACCTACCTCAATACCAAGATATAGCTCAATCGGTTGCATAGGGGCGGAGCTAGGTTCAAATCCAAATCCGCACCTACAGCGAAATCCGCCATTTTACCCCCAGTAGGATCGAACTATGTTCCGGCCCTATGGCAGCCAGGGCTCCGATTTTTTGCATGCCTGAAGGGATCTCAAATGGCTACCTCAGTACCAAGTTTGAGCTCAATCGGAGCCATAGGGGCGGAGCAAGGTCCAAACCCAACCTGCTCTTTGTGTATATGCATTTGACCAAATTCTAGGATCGAACTTTTCTCCGGCCCTATGACAGCCGCAGCTCCAATTTTTTGCATGCGCGTAGGGACCTCGAATGCATACCTCCATACCAAGTTTGAGCTTAATCGGTTGCATAGGGGCGGAGCTAGGTCCAAACCCAAATCCGCACCTACAGCAAAATCCGCCATTTTACCCCCTATTAGGATCGAACTTTTTCCGGCCCTATGGTAGCCAGGGCTCCGATTTTTTGCATGCCTGTAGGGACCTCAAATGGCTACCTCAGTACCACGTTTGAGCCCCATTGGAGCCATAGGGGCGGAGCAAGGTCCAAACCCAACCTGCCCTTTGTGTATATGCATTTGACCAAATTCTAGGATCGAACTTTTCTCCGGCCCTATGGCAGCCGCTGCTCCAATTTTTTGCATGTGCGTAGGGACCTCGAATACCTACCTCCATACCAAGTTTGAGCTCAATCGGTTGCATAGGGGCGGAGCAAGGTCCAAACCCTACCTGCTCTTTGTGTATATGCATTTGACCCAATTCTAGGATCGAACTTTTCTCCGACCCTATGGCAGCCGCGGCTCCAATTTTTTGCATGCGCGTAGGGACCTCAATTCCTACCTCCATACCAAAGTAAAGCTCAATCAGTTGCTATGGGGCGGAGCCAGGTCCAAACCCAACCTGCTCTTTGTGTATATGCATTTGACCCAATTCTAGGATCGAACTTTTCTCCGGCCCTATGGCAGCCGCGGCTCCAATGTTTTGCATGCGCGTAGGGACCTCGAATGCCTACCTCCATACCAAGTTTGAGCTCAATCGGTTGCATAGGGGCGGAGCTAGGTCCAAACCCAAATCAGCACCTACAGCGAAATCCGCCATTTTACCCCCAATTAGGATCGAACTTTTTTCCAGCCCTATGGCAGCCAGGGCTCCGATTTTTTGCATGCCTGTCGGAACCTCAAATGGCTACCATAATACCAAGTTTGAGCTCAATCGGAGCCAAAGGGGTGGAGCAAGTTCCATACCCAACCTGCTCTTTACGTATATGCATTTGATCCAGATTTGGGATCGAAATTTTCTCCGGCCCTATGGCAGCCGCGGCTCAATTTTTTTGCATGCGCGTGAAGACCTCGAATGCCTACCTCCATACCAAGTTTGAGCTCAATCGGTTGCATAGGGGCGGAGCTAGGTCCAAATCCAAATCCGCACCTACAGCGAAATCCGCCATTTTACCCCAAATTAGGATCGAACTTTTTACCGGCCCTATGGCAGCCAGGGCTCCGATTTTTTGCATGCCCGTAGGGACCTCAAATGGCTACCTCAGTACCAAGTTTGAGCTCAATCGGAGCCAAAGGGGCGGAGTAAGGTCCAAACCCAACCTGCTCTTTGTGTATATGCATTTGTCCCAATTCTAGGATCGAACTTTTCTCCGGCCCTATGGCAGCCGCGGCTCCAACTTTTTGCATGTGCGTAGGGACCTTGAATGCCTACCTCCATACCAAGTTTGAGCTCAATCGGTTTCATTGGAGCGGAGCTAGGTCCAAACCCAAAACCCCACTGTACCCGGTTTTGGCCATTTGACCCAGATTTAGTACTGAATTTTTTTCCGACCCTATGGGAGCCGCGGCCCCGGTTTTTTGAATGCCTTTAGGCACCCCAAGTGCCTTACTACAAACCAAGTTTGAGCTCAGTCGGATTCATAGCGGCGGAGCAAAGTCCAAACCCAAAACCCCACACCATAACGTGTATCCATATTTGATAATCAATCTGGTTTATATTTGATTCAATACTAGATATCAAACAAATGTTCATTTATATCATGCGCCTTATTTGTTATATTAACACTTTCTTCTTTCTGTTCATCCATTACGTCGTTTTGTGTAACCCAACAGTTAATATATGATAACATGCATTCACATTCAAAATTGAATATGGCATATAATTGTACATTTATCTCATTAAATGCTATGATATTTAACGACTGCATGTATGTATATATATATATATATATCGTCGTTTAGTACTTATATTGTAACATCTCGGGGTACGGTGGTAGGGTAAACTGGCGAAGCGGATTCATACATTGTGTGATTAGGTTTTTCGGTTCATACCTCCATGAAAACAAAAAATATTCTCTTCATTTCTTATAATTTAATAGTTTCCAGCGAAAAAAGCAAAAAAACCTACATCTTTTGATACATTTTTGCATGGGACTATTTTATGTGGAAGCATACAAAATCACTGCGTGCTCAAAATTTTGTTCATGGAGGTATGAATTCAATTTTTCGACCAATCAGAACGCTTGTTTTTGATAGACGAAACTAACAATTAAATTAATGTTAATTGACGGATCGCTTATCACCCTCTCTGACCTCCAACATGACAATTCGAATGACGTAGTAAAGGACATTATTTTGTTACATTTGTGGTCAGGGACATATTGCAAAAGGTGATTCTTTTGGTGGTCCATCCATAAGACGTAACAACAGCTTAACCACTTCCCATACAATAAAATTTTAGACTGGTCGAAATTGAAAGAAGCTGCAGACGACAATTCCAAGTTGATTAGATTTTTTGTGGTGTTATTGTTGTTTTGGATAGAAAACATTGTGGATAATGAAGAAATTGCTCCATACAAGAATTTTCTTCATTTTCCACAATGTTTCCAAAGCTTTGTTCTTGAGGGGCGTAAAAAGGAGGGCTTGCGTGGGAATAGGTTAAATAAGCTATAGTTAAGCCGATTAAGTCGTTGAAACATCAAAAATCGTTGACATAGAAGTTGGAGTTTAGTATTAATTTCCTGTCAATATGAATGATTTGATTGGTCAATCATTATTTCGATTAACAGTGTCAACTGATTGTTGCCCATTATAAATTCATCAGTAAGTTGTTTACTTCAACAATTTTCATACAGGGTATCACACTCAAGTTATTCTCCTGACTTCAATTACTTACAAAGAAACATACTGAATTTTTTATGTTCCAACAAATTCCTTCAAAGTGACGCTTTTTGACGCCCCCTTTTCTAAAAAAATTGGAAAAACAAATTGTGTAAAATGAAGCAATTTCTTGCAACAAAAAAATTGGAAAAAAAACACTAAAATTTCATAATCTTTAATCTGTCGTCTAAATCTTCTTTCTATTTGTTCTAGTCTAAATCTTTTTTATATATTGTGTTAAGGAGAAAAAATACCATAAGGGTCAACTCCACTCCGGAATTACTTCCGGGTGGTTGTACCCTAAAGTAGTCCATTAAGAAAATTTGATCTCCTCCTTTTCTCATGCTGTTTAACGTTTAATCAACAGCAAGTTGCTTGATGTTAGGTTCTGCAGAGTGAGAGATCACTGAGGCATGTCATGCATGTGATTCAAAGCTTTAATCAGGGAACTATTTCCTTGTAGAAACTGACATTTGAAGGTGGTATCCTACAAGACTTTCACTTCCGAGCCTAAACAATTTCATGGGTTGATGTGCAGAATGAAGATTTGCGAAAAACTTTATCCCTAATGATACGATTTTCCTGGCCTGTAATTCAAGATCAAAGACTGCTCTTTAAGACGGACTAAGATTTAAGGCCCAACGAAACTTTTGGGAGGAGCTACAGATTGTGAAAGTGGGCCCTTTTTGCTCTTTATTTAATGAGGCAAAAACGGACAGGAGTGTAACCTATATGAAGCAGGGGGGATTATACAAAAACGGTGATATTGGCCGTATTTTTGTTAATTTTCTTTTCAAATTTTGAACATTAATAGAATAGATAGTGTAGAATTGGATTTTAATAAAATTCTTTTATGGTAAGTGAAATTTTAATTTAAATTTTTGAAAAAACTTTTAAATTTCAGTTTTCACCCTATTTGCAATACTCTGATCCCCCAGAATGCATCAATTTTGGCCAATGTTGTCATAAAAGCTCGTCTGCACCTCTTGTTACCCCTGGATAGTACTTCAAATGACAACAATTCACCACTAGACGGCCAGCCTTGGGCTAATATTGCGCTTCATCAGTATTTACTCTGTTTCAGCTAGCATCAAGCCTCAGCAGTGGTGTTGCTTTCCACCAGACAGAAATTGCTGTCATCTCTCATCCCATCTTGTTTTCTGTTTACTAAATCTCTATCTGTAGTCCTTTCGCCTCTAGTTCACAATCTGTGCATAATTATGTATGTCATCATTGCCCATATACCCTGTTTCATTTCTGTTTTTCCTAGCCTCATGGTATTGAAATTCCATGACAGCTCTTCTTCTAAGACGCTTCTTTCTGTACCAGTCAGTTTTTCTGTATTTCTTGGTCTTCAGTTGGCGTACTGAAATCTGTTTAAGATGCTTTTTACCCAAACTCCAAGCCCTGTTCCTGTAATTTTCCATATATTCTTTTTGACCGCTTTGTCGAAAGTGTCGTTTGAATGCAAATTTTGGGCCGAAAGCCTTCTTGTGAAGGTCCAGCTGTAGCTTACTCTTTTGCTTAGAGTAGCAGATGCTGCGCTGTTAAATGATTCACACTTTTGTGTGGATGCCCTGGAACTCACACTGTAAATTGCACCTTCACTGAGTCTCATCTGCAAGATCACCTCTAACAATGCCTATATCATTCTCAGTCATTCAGAGATATGTTATGTTGGCAGGGCTGAGCAATTTTGAATAGGCATCCAAGCAGAAACTCCAATCACATAGAAGAGAACTAGTGGCACAGTTACTACAATTTACAGCGTAAGATTCCACGGTTTAGGCTCTTATTAAGCGCAAGTCCTTCAGTGTTTTGGATATATCACCCTGCCCCCTTCTTTCCATTTCTACGATGACAGTGTTACATTGTATTCTTATATCAAATCACATCTTCCCATGTGCAGTCCGTCTAACGCTTTGTATTGAATGGAAACATTCTTTCACTGAAGTGAACGTTACATACTTTTGGTTCTTGGCAAACGGATAAACGGTTTGGGTCGGCATGTCTTGTCACGTTCCATTCTTTGAGAGGGAGTTGTAAAAGTCCCGCATTCCAAGCTGCGACTTTGTGTCGCCTTACGTGTGGTCATAGGTTATAGCTATTTTCTTTCGAAACATTGTGGTCTGCAGCAAAAATGATATTGGCCCTTTCATCCGTTTCTTATGAAAGTCCTGGGTGCTTCCTTCTTTTCAGTAGCTGAAATGAATTCCCTTTTTTGTAAAAGCAGTTTGCTGAAACTCTTCTAAGTCTTTCTCGTTTAACCAGGGTGAATTCAATATTTTCTTGTAATGTGCAGATAATGAATGAGTAACTAATTTTGGTCAAGAGAGGCATTTTCATCCTCATTTATACCTACCCTGCCAATGTCACCCTCTCAGTCACATGACCAGAAAGGCATTGATTGGATTGGTTGCCAGCCTATGACACTCTTGAAATTAAGTTGATAAGCTTCTAAACCCTAACCCTATTTGGGTATACCCTGTAAAGAGCCCCTTTTCATTGTTTCATCATCAATGGTCCAGTGTTGGGTTCAGCAACTTCTTAACTTAAATCGTCACAACAACAACAACAAGCAAAAGAGTGAACATTTCAGATAATCTAATGTCTTTAACCCATTCCTGCACAATGACGCTTTCGGATGCCCCGAAGGGAAACAATTGGGAAAACATACATTTAGTTGAAAATGAAGAAATTGCTTGTAACAAGCAATTTCTTTATTTTCCACAATGTTTTCTTGACCTAGAAGGTTGAAAAAATATAATATTTCATGAGCTTTAGATTTATGAATTTAAAAACATTGTTGAAAATGAAGAAATTGCTTGTCACAAGCAATTTCTTCACTTTCCACAATGTTTTCTACCAAGAGACTTACTTTTTTTTAAAAATTTCATACGCTTTTAATTGTCGTCTGTAAGTCCTTTCAATTTGGACCAGTTTAAAATTTTGCCATCTGGTAATGGGATAACAAAAATACACTGCAGCTATATTAATTTGAAGGTGCCAAGGCCATTTCTGATATTTTAGTGTATGGGGTACCCTTTTTGAACACTGTCCTGTTAAGCCTATTTACCTTTTTCTGTGTGTTTTTTTACTTAGACTTATTGTCAACATTCCAAATTTGTTACCAACACCAATTTAAAAGATTTTGTGTGTATTTTTGATAATTTTTTTAAAGATGATTTAACTTGGTTTAAAATTTAAATTGCATTTTTTTGGTCAATTTTGTACATTTCAAAAGCAATTTTTGACAAAGTCATCTTGTAAAGGGTAAGATTTGAAGAGAGTGTCATTTTTCTATAGGTCACTTTTTATTTCATGAAAATTCTTCCGTTATTACAAAAGTTATGACCATTTCTGTTGACCATAAGAAGAAGACCAAAACTGTCCCATTTTTGGGATAATTTAAACAAAAGGGGCCTTGTACTAATTCTTCTGTCATTTCACTCCTAAGCCATATATTTGAAAAAAAAATAGAAATAGGGATTGTTGCAATTAGCATATGCATAGACTAATTGCAGTTTTGTCAAAATCAAAAGAAAAAAATGTCTTATATAGGGTCAACTCCACTCCGGAATTACTTCCGGGTGGTTGTACCCTAAAGTAGTCCATTAAGAAAATTTGATCTCCTCCTTTTCTCATGCTGTTTTAACGTTTAATCAACAGCAAGTTGCTTGCAGAGTTAGAGATCACTGCTTCATGTCATGCATGTGATTCAAAGCTTTAATCAGGGAACTATTTCCTTGTAGAAACTGACATTTGAAGGTGGTATCCTACAAGACTTTCACTTGCGAGCCTAAACAATTTCATGGGTTGATGTGCAGAATGAAGATTTTCGAAAAACTTTATCCCTAATGATACGATTTTCCTGGCCTGTAATTCAAGATCAAAGACTGCTCTTTAAGACGGACTAAGATTTAAGGCCCAACGAAACTTTTGGGAGGAGCTACAGATTGTGAAAGTGGGCCCTTTTTGCTCTTTATTTAATGAGGCAAAAACGGACAGGAGTGTAACCATGAATTACTTTGAGATACTACTTAGTCAAGATACGCAACTCTATAAATTGACTTACCTCTACGTCATACAGTACTTTCCCGTTACGATCACATTTGAATTTCAAATTAAGTTGATTGATTAATCGAATGGGTTTAATGCTACTTTTAACAGTAAATAAGTTATATCGCGGTGGCTGGAGCACCTAACCATTGATTTCTGGTATTTCTCACACCAGTACTACTACTTCTTTCTTTCCGAGCCCCTAGCCGCTCACCCCGTATAAGTATGAGAAAATTTCGGAGCGGAGAAGACGTGGGGAATCGTGAACTTGTCTGAAAACCACGAGATAGTAACTAACGAGCCAGAACTCGATATCTGTCTGAAGCCAGTGCAAAATGAGCTACTTGTCCCCTTCTAATATGTGATCGTAAGCCAAAGTAACAATAGATGATGGATCGAAATGAGTGATGTATTCGGGTGTGAAACGAGTAGAAACTATTGAAAGATACACCAGTCCTCAAAAAATTATTGACATACTTTTATAAGTTGGCGGATTTTTTTTTTTTTTTTTTTTTTTTTTTGATATTTTTTTTTTTTTTTTTTTTTTTTTTTTTCTTTGGAAATGAAGAATTTGCTTAAATTTGTTTTAAAGAGCATCTTGGGAAAATTGAAGAGTGTGCTTGATAAAAGCAATTTCTTCATTTCCCACAATGTTTCCCATGCTGTTTGCCTGAGGGGTGTAGAAAGGAGGGACGGTGTGGAATTTGGTTAATAACATGGTAAGTCAGACTTAACATTCACTCTCAATTTATGTTAACTGATGAATATAGACTGTGTTAACCCTTTCCTGGTTAATCCCTGGATTTTACGTCCCTGTGATTTTATAATGGAAAAAACATTGTGGAAAAAGAAGAAATTGCTTGTGACGAGCAATTTCTTCTTTTTTTCACAATATGTTCTACTCTACTGAATAGTCATTTTTCAAATAAAACCAACTTGAAATTTTCGTCTGCAAATCCTTTGAATTTGGGCGGGTCTAAAATTTTGCAAAACAAGAAAGTGTTAAGCTGGATCCTCGAAAAGGAAGTTCGGCTTTTATAATAAACGGTGAAATTTTGCAAAATTAAAAGATGATAGCGTGTAAAAAGAAAAAAATCAATAAAATGGTTAGTTGGCGACCTAATCGTCGTAAATACAACTTGCTTGAATTGTAGTTACGACGTCTAAGTCTCCAAAGCAACTTAAATCCTCAGGTCTGCAGTTAAGTCGAAGTGAGTTTGGCCATTAAAAAAAGTCGGAGAAAAAAGGAACGGCACATTGAAGGCTAAACGATACACATTTGATATCTTGAAGTTTTGTTTGAATGGGATTTAACGCCACTTTTAACAGTATTTCACTTATTTGGTGGCGGTTGGAGCAGCTAACCGTGGATTCTGGTATTCCACACACCAGTACTACCACTACATCCTTTCCGTGCCTCCATCGGATAATCCCACCTAGCTTTACGATTATCCATCCATTGGTGGTCGACAAATGTTTGGAAAGGATGTTTACCGCGACCATGGATCAAGTGAAGTAGTTGGTTGGCGACCTAAACCTCGTAACTACAGCTTGAATAAGCTGTAATTACGACGCTTAAGTCGCCAAACCAACAAAATAGGTTAACAAAAATAGCGACCAATGTCGGAGTTAAAAAGTTATTTATGTTCTGAATGAATAATTTCCTTGGTTGGATTATGATTACATGAATGACGATCGCGACTAGTCAATTAAGAAAGCTCAGTCGATTTTAAAGCGGCTCTTGCATAGATTATGATAGGAAAATTTTGGCTCCCAGTTTTGGAATTTCTAACTGTAATGCTTTCAGACGTTGTAAGGAAGGTAATGAATCTGATTTTATAATGAAAATGGGTGTTCAAATCTTTAAACTACAAAAAAAAAGGTATTTCACATTACGACATGCCAAATAAGTCAGCGAAGTACAACCCGGATGGAATTGGAATTCATCGGATAAATATATTAACTGTCGTTTGCACCGAAAATTGCCTTATTGTGGCTTGGTTTCAATGTTGCATCATTGGCTTCCGCTAGCAATACAGCCGTTATCGACATCACTCGAAGACTTACGACCGCTACCGATAAATTTCGGTAAGTCATAGAAGGGCAAAGGGATTATATCATATAAGATTTATTATGAGTTTTATAGATTTAACACTGAGAAGGAATATTGAGCGTGATAATGACATTAATAACTATTAGAATAGCAGACAGAATTTCATATATAAAATACTCACGAAAATCTGTCTAAGAGCCGCTTTGAAGGTCACTAGTTCAATGCGGGGAATCACGAGACCGACATTGATGTTGAACACGAAAGAAATGGCGTCATTTTTACGGCTTCATCGGCAAATTTCAAACTTCAAGCTATTTATTCAGGCTACGCAGTTTTTCAGCCAAGCCACCTATCCTATCATATGCGGTACTGTCTAAGGTTTCCATTGATACCTAACTTTTCGCTTTCTGTTCGCTGCATAGAGAAAACACTTCGTGAATAATTTCGAAATGACGAAAATTTTAGTTGGATGTTAAGCACGATGCATCATATTTACGTCTATATTTCTTAGCCAAAGAACTCTCTGTTCATGCGGTATATTTCTGGACTCCTTTTTGTCGATATCTTTTCACTTAAGCCCATCTAAAACGCCCAAGATTTCTTGGTTGATTATATTCACGAAAATTAGTTTATTGTTGTGTTTATATTCCTCCATGAAAGTATAAAATGATCCTGTGTGGGATATTTATAACTATTAAACGTGGGTGTGGAGCACCGACATTGAGACTCGACAACCATTTATATTTACTGACCGTCTGAAGAAGCTCTGTAACAAGCAATTTCCTCATTATCCACAATATTTTTTATTTCAAAGGACGAACAAAATTGAAGTTTCAATCAACTTGAAATTGGCGTTGTTTTTTTTAAGTTTGACCATTCTAAAAAAATTGCTGTGTTGGAATGGGTTAAGAAACTAGTTAAACACTGCGGGAGAATATAAGATCGTTTTTTAATTGAACAGAAGAAAGAAATACACCAATAACGATAAACACCGCTTTTAGCTGGAGTGTTTTGTTTTGATTTGTTTTTGTTTCTGTCGATTTTGGGGTGTAAAGCACGAAAAAAGTATGAAATCCGGAAATTTCGACCTTTGCTGAAGATTTGTGTATTTTGAGTCATACCAAGTTGGACCAGAAAACATCCGAACTTATATCTGCAAAATTATTGGACCAAGAGCTGTAGAAATTGTCAAAACAATTTTCTCCTAATTTGTGCAATAAGAATCAGTGAGTCAAATTTACTACCTTTTTGGGTTTTTTTCAAATTTTAATGTCGAATAAAAACTATAATACGTCCCTTTAGGACAGCAGTCTGTCTCGAGCGCTATTTTACCGAAATATCTTTCCCTATCATTCACTTGTTGCAAGAAAATGTGTTCTTGGCTAAATTGTAATATTTCAGAGTACCTTTACACGTTTCTATATGTGCTAGAATTACCTGCTTTTGGATTGGTTTAAACTTTATCTAAAAATATCTACTCTTTATGTCAGTCTTTTGTTCCATTCGTCTTTCCGATTTTTTAAAATATTTTAAACTGCAGTTGACTTACAATTGAGCTCTTGCATCTTAAACAATTAAGACCCGTCCGCCCGTAAATTTAAGATTAAAATAAATCCAACGCAAAAGTCAAAATCTGGTATTATCATAAATTAATATAAGTAAAACTTTTTAAATTCTGAAAAAAATGGCCAATTTGACAAGTCTATAATAGACTATTGTAGTCTGTAACAAAATATAATTCCGTGGAAAAGCCAGCATATCTTTCCACGCAAATAAGTTTCTTTGTTCAATTCTAACTTTCTAAACAATATTGGTGAATATTTTGGACTAGTTGTTGCCCATTTAGTGGTACCGTATCGATATTTATGAACGCAAAAGTCAAAATCTGGTATTATCATAAATAAATATAAGTAAAACTTTTTAAATTCTGAAAAAATGGCCAATTTGACAAGTCTTTAATAGACTAGTGTAGTCTGTAACAAATATTATTCCGTAGAAAAGACAGCATAACTTTCCACGCAAATAAGTTTCTTTGTTCAATTCTAACTTTCTAAACAATATTGGTGAATATTTTGGACTAGTTGATGCCCATTTAGTGGTATCATATCGATATTTTTGGTCCACATGATATAGCATAAAACGGTATATTTTGTCATCGTCTGTCGACTATTCATCCATTCGGTCGTCATAAAGATGCGTCTATTTAACCCATTGTCATCCACCAACATTTTAGACTGTCCAACTCTAAAGACGTTCGAGACGACAAATTTTATTTGTTTGAATTCTGAAAATATTTCATAGGGGTAGAAAACATTGTTGGAAATGAAGAAACTACTTATAACAAACAATTTCTTCTTTACTTGGAATGATTTAAAATACAAATTTTCTTTGTGGGTGTAAAGTAGGTAGATTGAGGGGGAATGGTTAAGTATATACCGGCAATGGGGGACGAAAATGAGGTAAATGCTGCTTCATTCAAGCTGTATTCATGAAATACCGGTGCTCCAATGACGATATACTAAAGAAAAACGCAACCCCTTTCAATTCCTTACTAGATTTGGTTTAGGTGACTTCTTCATAAGCTAGTTACAATGAATTTTTTCGACATACTTCAGATAAACTGGGTGATTTGAACGTCACGATTACAGTTCAATCAAAGTGTATTTAATGTTTCTAACGGTCAACTACGGCAGTGACTCTTGTTGAAAACCCTAGTGGAGAACAAATATTTTATTTGACTCTTTCGGGATTCGAACCTACGCTGATACAGCATCGCCGCCTAGCGCTGCAAATGTCCGCGGTCTTTAACCTCTGCCCTACCGAGACCCCCCCCCAAAAAAAAATAAATAAAAAAGAGAAAAGACGGTCAAATAATGGATATAAAGCTTCCAAACACTACAGCACACTCCGTATAAGGGTTCTATTTTTAGAAATTCTATATATAGAATATTCAATTCTCTCAACTACAGCAGTGACTTGTCTTTTCTACCCTAGTGGAGAAAAAATATAATATTTGACTCTTACAGGATTCTAACCCACGCTAGGCGGCGTTGCCGTATCAGCGTAGGTTCGAATCCCGAAAGAGTGTAATTATGGCGTTCATGTGACCCAAGAATGTTTAAGTTTTCGAATTGCCTCAGTGAGAGATACCCGACCACATACTGCAAATTCATTTCTTTTTGTATCTCCGAAATACTGCCCTGTTGGAATGGAGTGGCTATCGTGTTTTGGCAACCAAAACATAGCAAATACGACCTTATGAATCGGCTTCTGACCACGATGGCTACTCCCCCCGAGATCAAACAGGAAGTTCAACCTTGATATTCAACGGAGTTATTTTTCGAATTTGGTGCCTAGCAGCATCTAATAAAAAGTAAAAAATGATTGGCGACCTTAGCGTCGTAACTACTGCCTGAAAAGTTATGCTTACGATAATATCAAACAAACATATGAATGTCTAAGTGAATTGATAAAATGTTTCTTTCATTGACAGCCGCGAACCGTCGATTCTTTCTGTAGTTTTGATATTGTGGTCGCAAACTGAAGCAATAATCCGTCAACTACGCAGCACGTGACGTCGATAATTCTAGCGTAATATAAGACCTTGCTATATACCTATAAGGATTTCTATTAAAATATTTATATTCCACACAATCAAAATCGGACATGTCTGTACAAAATCTCCATCTGAAAATGCGTAATACGGTTCCATATGAATAAGTATTAGATGACGTCATTTGCATTCTGTAGACGACGTCATAATGCGAATAAACGTAATCAGGATGGTAAAGGGAAGGACATACTTGAAGATAAACTATTTTTTATCATTTCATAGAGTTTATTCAATAAAAAATACGTATATAATAAATGGAAATTTATGTTACAATATCTTATATTTGCTTCTCGCAGCGGAGGAAATTTTGATATTCCTCTCAACCTGCGGTCTAGTGAAATTTCAAAGTTTTCCTTCGGTCTAGTGAAATATCAAAATCCCCCCCCCCCCGCAGCTTGAAGCAAATACAAGATGTTGTATCGCTATCGAAACATAATATTCACTTCTTTTCCATTTCGGCAAGCTATGGTGCTCTGAACACAACGCAAGTTAGACGTTAAGGTCGCTGGTATATTATTGGATTTAGCACAATTTCTGATATATTGACTGGATATCGGCGTATTAATTGATCGATATCAAAATACCTGTTTTTCCAACCCACCCAGGTCATGTACCATTGGTGCTCTGTAAAAGCAAATTTGTGTTTTTTACGGTTTAGTCCAAGAACCTGAACATTTAGACATCCACGTCTATGTAAATGGTCAAGAAAAGCCCACCGGAAGCACTTTAGAACAATTTGACTGTAAGAGTTTTTGTCCAATGAATAAATGAAATATCGGGTATTTGCGATATAAATAGAGTTTTTGTGCCTTAAAGGGTACAGCCCGCCTTTATCCATATAAGGCGAATTGTCTACAAGAGGATCCATACTTCGGCCATGATAGACCTCGAGATTCTTTTTAGGGTTTGGTAGCTCATTGTGAATATAAAACTGTGTAGTGATGTACCCAGGCCCCGTTGAGTCCACCGAGTTTGTATAAAATTCTGTGTAAAATAAGTTATCAATCAAACGCTTTAAAAATGGATGATGAGAAGCACATAGCATGACAGCGTTACTTAACAAGTAAGGACTATATAAACGGAAGATTGCGTGTTCGTAAGGTTCTGGTGTAAATACACAAGAATGCTTTGTAATGGCTGTATCGAGAGAGCGATAGTTGATCATGTCAAGATCGGCATAAATTCCTCCGTAATGATATAACACCACATAACGCAAAGCATCGGCCCTTCTTATCGGGTTTTTAGAATACATGATACCGTCCCAAACCGGAAGTAGTTGTGGGTAATAATCAACAATCAGTTGCCTCGCACAGTCGTCAGTCCAAAAATAATATTTCCAAGATGGATTGTTATGAGTGAAAGATTTTATATTGTCAACGAACTGAGTTGGAATGTTGGTATCTTTCCAAGTCTGGTGTATATTTCGTTCTATTTTAGGCACGCCATCAGTGTCGAAGTTTAAGTCGTTATATACTTCCGGTTCAAAAGG
Organism: Fragum fragum; assembly: GCA_946902895.1. Classification (NCBI taxonomy): domain Eukaryota; kingdom Metazoa; phylum Mollusca; class Bivalvia; order Cardiida; family Cardiidae; genus Fragum; species Fragum fragum. The sequence goes on from OX336371.1 coordinate 39,148,847, forward strand.
TTCGTATTCTTTCATATTAGTAAAAACTGGAATAACAAATGTCATCAGAAAGGAATGGAGGACATGTGTTTTGAAAGCCAACACCGCAACTGCGCAGATAAGGAAGTTTCGTAAGAGTCTACAGTGTCTCATTTTGCGGCATATAAATGTCAAACGCATGACGTCTTTTTGGCTGTTTTTGTTGTTTTGTTTTGTTTTTTTGTGTTGTTGCTTTTACGACAAGTTTGAGTAAGATCAACTTCGTTAAGGTAAACGCGGAAACGTTTGTTCTCCTGGACGTGCCGTCTCTAATAACAAACGATTGTCGCTATAAAGTTATACATGTATTTCTTTACAAGAAACATTCTTTGTTTCCTCTTAACACACTTTTACATCCATTGTGTTGCCTTTGATTGAAGAAAGTGTTCAATCGACTGATTTCCTCGAGCCCTGGTTTCCTAGGAAATACCCATAGCCTTGTTTACATCCACACATGAATGATCTCCAACGAAAGGAGCTGTGCTGTTTATACAAAAATGCTTAATTGTTGATACTGCGAGATCCTGAAAATATAAAAGAAATCTAGTAGAGTGTGGTGACTAGCCAATAACGAGATATTTAGTAGATCGCGTCTGTCAATCAAAAAAGGCCGATTGAACAATCCAATCATTCATTAAGATGGAAAGGAACTCTTAACTCCTATTCAAGAAACAAAAATCTCGAAAACATTGAGAAAAAATGAAGAAATTGCTTGTCGCAAGCAATTTCTTCATTTTTTCACAATATTTTCTACTCATAAGATATAAAATTTCATAGATAGACTAAATATTGTCGACTTCTTTAAATTGGTCCGGTCTAAAATCTTGTCGATTGGTAATGGGTTAACAGTAAAACAAACTCTTAAATCGTCATCTTTGACTCGTAATACACTGATTGGTTGTTGTGAAAAATAATGAATTAGCGGTGATAATCAGGAGAGTCCATTTTGTCCTTAGATTTCTGGATCAAATCTTTTGATGTACGTGGGCGAGAGGTGTAGAGTTCCCGATGAACAGTTCACGACTTCGACCCCCATACAACGGCTTTCGATCCTGGTTCTTTATTGGCCCACACTTTACGCCCGAGTACTTTTTTATTCTCTAGTGAGCAATTTGGAGAGGAATTAATCTAAGTTGGTATACCGATGTGACAAAACTTTACAACTCAAAATTGCTAATGATTATTTTTTTGTTCAATGGTGTAATGCTCAAAACAAATCGACTCAAAGAGATATATATTTAAAATTAAGTAATATTCAGGCGCAATGGCCCTGCAGCAAAAATTGCGATTCGGCATGTATACTACGCACACGTATCTGGGCGATTGTTTGTTTGAATGGGTTTTTTTGCCGCTTTCAACAATCTTTCAGTTATATCGCGGCGGCTGGAGCACTTAACAATGGATTCCTGGTTTTTCTCACACCAGCACTACCATTAAATCCTTTCCTAGCCCCCAGCTGCTATACCACATAGGTCTACGATTATCGACCCAATGGTGAGAGACAAATAGTCGGAAAGGAAGTATCTGGGCGAAAGATACACCCTGTAAAACGTGGTTCACTTTGCCTTGTATCTTCGGGTAGCTTTGCACATTTAGCGAGCTTTCAACAAAGTGATCACAAATTTTAAATTGTCTTCCATTTCAATATGACAGATAGACGTTTAAGATGCCATCAGAGTCAAGATGAGTTTAATAGAGGCATTGGGATGCTTCATTCTTAGTTATCTCAAATGCATGTTTCTAATGTCCCTAGTGTGTCCCAAAGTACTGTTTGTAGAATGTGGGATGCGCTTAAAACGACCAGAAATGTTAAACATTTTCATACTTGGGTCGAGAACGCTAACCATTGAGGTTTAAGACCGATTTCTGGTGGTTAGACACGGCGTCGCCGATTTGACAATTTAACATAGTAACGTAGGGACTTCCAACACGCTACTGGTGTCGCATAAGTACCCAAACCGTCATAAATCGGTTGCATGACGATGGCTTAAGTTTAAGATGATCTGCAATCCGGGTTTCGTTGACCCGATATCAGATGCAAATGCGTCTAGCATGGGCAAAGGATCATGACACTTGGACCAAAAGTGACTGGACTCCAGTCCGGTTTATAGACGTGGACTTGAATGATAGCCGAGCTAGGGTATGGAGACTGTCAAATGAGCGTTATGCTCCGGTTTGTGTGGCAGAACACGATCGGTTTGGCGGGGGCTTAGTCATGGTGTGGGTGGGAATAAATGCTCAGGGAAAATCGGATATCCTAGTCATTGACAACGGCATGTTGACGGCTCTCGGGTATGTAAACGAGATCTTGTGTGTTTACGCTCGCCTATATTCAGACGCTGTTGTTGAAATTTCATTCTGATTGATAACAATTCGCAAATACATAGACTCCGCATCACCGATCAATATCTCGAACAAGCCACAATCGTACGTATTGAATGGCCAGCTAGATCCCAGGACCTAAATCCAATAAATATGCTTGGGATATGTTACAAACAATTGTTTTATCACACCTCGTGCAGCCAGCATTTGTACAGGAGATCAGATATGCTCTTCTTGAAGAATGGGATCAAATTCCTCAATATAATATCAGGAGGCTTATCAGCAATATGCGGAATCGTTGTCAGGCGGTATTTGAAGCTCGCTGTTAAGATACATAAAACTTCAGAATTCTTGGAAATATTCGATTTATTTATTTTCATGGTAGCGCCTAAAATGTTGATTTTATTACCATTACGTCCTTCGTCTAAGCCAATCTCTCCTCTCAAAATCACCCCGAAATATTTGATCTTCAACAAAATTACAATACCTAAAGCACAAAAAAATCTAAGAAATACCAAAAAATAATTATGTTATTTTTCTTCAACATACAAAAATATTTAAGGAGAGATAAGTAATCCCTAGAAAATTTTGAGTAGAGTAGGTATAATCAGTCTACCGTTAAATGTTGATAATGAAAGCCTCGTAGTCATTTTGGGACTGAATTGAAATTTACTGCGATAAAATCATGCCCAGTGTATGATTTCAGTGTATGCTATAAATCCTCTATTAACCCATTACCACTTAACGCATTCCAAAACAGTGGGAACCAGTGTGTAGAAATGAAGAAATTGCTTGTTTTTCTTTCCAGGAATTTGAAAAAAAACAGAAACTTAAAATCGTCGTTTGCAACTCCTTTCGATTTGGACATTTTGGTAATGGGTTAATACCGCTTTTTGACGCCCTTAACAAATGTAATCTTGAAAATCTTTGTCTGTGACAAAAAATCTCCTTTTTTCACAATGTTTTCTATCCATTATTCACGTATTTTCCAATTTTAGTGTAAACTGAAATGCCATCTGTAATTTCATTGAAAACAACAGACGAACGCTTGATATTTTGAAACAGAGATTGATTTACGACGTTGAAGAGAGTGAATAAATAAACTCAATCTCGACCCACAATTTACAGCTATATGTGTTATAATACAAAGATAGTTAATTGATTGAATAGGGTTTAACACCGCTTTTAACAGTATTTCAGTTATATCGCGGCGGCTGGAGCACCTAACAACGGCTTCCTGGTATTTCTCACACCAGTACTACCACTGTATCCTTTCCTAGCCCCAAGCTGCTATTCCACTTAGGTTAACGATTATCCACCTATTGGTGAGAGACAAATGTCGGAAAGGGTATGTGTCGCCGCAGGGGATCGAACCTATGACATCCCATGAATAAAGATTGGGAGACTTATGCGTGACCGACTGCGTAAAAATAAAGGAACATGTCGTATTTGCATTTGATGTTTGAATGGGGTTTTACGCCGCTTTCAACTAAATTTCAGTTATATCGCGGCGGCTGGAGCACCTAACAATGGATTCCTGGCATTTCTCACACCAGTACCACCATCACATCCTTTCCTAGCCTCCAGCTGCTATCCCATGTAGGTCTACGATTATCGTCCCATTGGTTGGAGACAAATAGTCGGAAAGGATGAGTGCCGCCGTCGGGGATCGAACCCGGGACGTCTAGATAGACAGACAGTCCGACACGCTACCAACTGCGCTATGACGGCGGCTTGTATTTGCATTTGAAGGATCGCTGGCAACGCGCAAAGACCCGGTTATGCACATCGGCGGTAAATCTCGGCGGTATTACTTACCGGTGGTAATATTCGTCGGTGGTAGTACTCGGCGGTATTACTCGCCGGCGGTAGTATTCATCGGCGGTTAAACTCGTCGGCAATAATACTCGTAGGCGGCAATACATGGCGGCGGTAATGTTCGTCGATTGTACTACTCGTCGGCGGTAATACATGGCGACGGTTACACTCGTCGGTGGTAATACTCGTCGGCGGTAATGCTCGTCGGCGGTAATGCTCGTCGGCGGTAATACTAGTCGATGGAAATACACGGCGGAGATAACAGTCGACGGTGGTAATAGTTGTCGATTTTATTACTCGTCGTAGGTAATTCTCGTCGGCTGTAATATACTGCGGCGGTAATACTTGTCTGTTACCTTCCTTATTCGATTCCACGTTGTGGGTACACATTCAACCTTTTTCTGTTTGTTTTTTTTTTCGGGGTGTTACCTTTGTTGTTGTTGTTATTGTTGTTGTTGAGGTTTTTTTGTTTATTTGTTTGTTGTTGTTTTTTGTGTGTTTTTTTATGGGGGTGGGGTTCAAAATTTTAGACTTGTCCAAATTTAAAGGGGTAACAGACGATTTAATAAAGAAGTGCAATCCAAAAGTAGCCATGCTATATGATTGAAATTAGACATGTCCAAATTCAAAGGTTTTGCAGACGAAAATGTAAAGTGTGTTTGTTTAGTATAGGAAAGAAAATAATGTGGAAAAAGAAAAAAAATGCTTGTTACAAAGTTTTCTCAATTATGTAAATGGTCGGGACAGAATGAGTTAAGACCACTTTTCAAAAAAATCAAAATCTCCTGCTGTCTCTTTTTGGTGTCCTAATGCTTGTGAAATTTGCAAACATGACATGAAATAACATGTTTATTTTAATAACATAAAGCATATACGCCAAATGCCCCCGAAAAGTCAATATTATATCAACACATTTTATGAAAAGCATCGACAAATATTTTGAATATTGAGATATGCATTGAAAGAATCCGCTATGTGCAATAACATTTTACGAAAATCTGTTCATATGGATAATGAGATTATCAATTTAACCCATTCCCAAACAGCTAAATTTGGGACGTTTTGTTTGGGTTTTTTGTGTGTGTGTTTTTTGTGTGTGTTTTTTTTTTTTTTTTTTTTTTTTTTTTTTTTTATCAAAGTAAAAACATAGTTGGAAATGAAATAATTGCTTGTGACAAGTAATTTCTTCATTTTCTTCTATGTTTTCCGAATCTTCCGAAGAAGAGTGTTTGTGTGGGAATGGGTAATGAGGGCTTTACACTATATGTTTTTTCATATCTGCTTTTTCATATCTGCTAAAACATACAGTGTAAACCAGTAGATAATGGGCGTTCTGCTAGCAGATCTGCTAAACATACGGAATAGGACATGTTCTATTTCCATCTGCTTTTTCAGACGGAATCGGCCTATCAATTCTCAGATCACCTGCTGATAAGCTGACAAAATAAATAATTACTGGTCAGCACTCTCATTTTGCCTCTTTAATATCAACATTTTGTGAAATAAAATTCCTACATATTATTTGTAATAGCCCATTACCATGTAATGTATTGTTGGTTATTTTTTCCAATACTGCTTTGTTCTTTTTTCATGAAAATGAAGAGACAGCTTCATGAAAATCAGAAAGTGCTGTAAATATTAAAAGGATTGTAATTATAGCTAAAATAAAATATTTTTGAACATTACCCGAAAGGAAAATTAAGACTGATATACAGTTAAGATAATTTGAAAGAAAAAAAAAAGATTAAGAAGTATCACGAAAGGTAGAAATGTTTGCTTTTTACAAGAAAATTTCTCCTTTCCCTCAATGATTCTTCAGGGCAATTCATCCTCAGTGCCGCATATACAGAGTGTTGTGTTAAATATTAAATTAGTTTCTCTTTTTGCGTCATATTTTAACCCGTTCCCAAATAATGACGCTTTTTGACGCCTATCAAGAAAACAATTAGGCAAATATTGGGTAAAATGAAGAAATCGCTTGCAACTTGCATCGAATAATTATTCTGATTTCCAAAAATGCTTTAAAAAATCTTAAATTTCATGAGCTTTAAATTGTCGTCTGCATGTCCTATTAATTGGGCTAGTCTAAAAAAATTGTCTGCTTATGGGAAAAGCTTTGATTTCTATGGGCCAGTTAATTTTGAAATGATTTGGAATTTTCGTTGTTTTGGTCTGTGTGTTTTTCAATTCCAATGATAGATTTTTTTTGTCAATGTTTGCACCGGTGATATCAGTAGTGACCATGTGCAGAGTACTGAAAGTATGAAATGTAATTATGACTGTCCACATTTTGCTGGCTGGTCTTCGGCGAAAGTTTGTTTTTTCTCACATTTTCTTTGTATAAAATTGTCATTTATCTCCACTTTAAACAACGCGAGTATTAGACGTAGAATATTATGTTTTTCCAAAATTTAGGAATGAGTCAAAATGATAAAATCTCTCCCCTACATTCCGGTAATGCAATACACTACATGACCTTAGAAATAACTGACTAAGGTCAACTGAAGCAGATATGCTAAAGCAGACAGTGTGAACGCAAAAAGCAGATATGCTTAAAACATATATGCTTTTTCAGATATGCTAAAACATGTAGTGTAAACGGCCTATAAGAGAGACACTGGCTGTAATTTCCATGAGGTAATAAAATCGTCCTAAACTGAAAGAATGGTAAGCGCTTTAAGGCCTTACTATGTCGAGGACTAAGTGCAAAACTGTTGTAAGCGCCGATATTCATATTGATAACATAGTATACTATGTCGAGGACTAAGTGCAAAACTGTTGTAAGCGCCAATATTTATATTGGTAACATAGTTTACTATGTCGAGGACTAAGTGCAAAACTGCTGTAAGCGCCAATATTCATATTGATAACATAGTATACTATGTCGAGGACTAAGTGCAAAACTGTTGTAAGCGCCAATATTTATATTGGTAACATAGTTTACTATGTCGAGGACTAAGTGCAAAACTGTTGTAAGCGCCGATATTCATATTGATAACATAGTATACTATGTCGAGGACTAAGTGCAAAACTGTTGTAAGCGCCAATATTCATATTAATAACATAGTTTCCTATGTCGAGGACTAAGTGCAAAACTGTTGTAAGTGCCAATATTCATATTGATAATATAGTATACTATGTCGAGGACTAATTGCAAAACTGTTTTAAGCGCCGATATTCATATTGATAACATAGTATACTATGTCGAGGACTAAGTGCAAAACTGCTGTAAGCGCCGATATTCATTTTGATAACAGAGTATACTATGTCGAGGACTAGGTGCAAAACTGTTGTAAGCGCCAATATTCATATTGATAACATAGTATACTATGTCGAGGACTAGTGCAAAACTGTTGTAAGCGCCAATATTCATATTGATAACATAGATTTGCTCTAAATAGAAATTATTCGTTCCTTGGAATTAATCACACATCAACGCATTCTCGCACAATCCAATAATTTGGAGCACCTAGTGAAAAATAGAGAAAACATTGTGGAAAATGAAGGAGTTATATCTAACAAACAATTTCTTCATTGTCCATAATATTTTCTATACTTAAAGACAATTATTCTATAAATTGTATGATTTTAAAACTGTCTTTGCATTTGGACCCGTCTTTATTCTTGTCGTCTAGCAATTCCCTTCGAAAATAGAAATATTATTCCAAAATTTATAGTACATATATGTCGGCCTTGAAATGCGAACCGGCGTTGAATAGAGCCTTGAGTCATTAGATCCAAAACAAGTAATTAAAAAGAGTTAAACTTAGACGTACCTCAATATTTAAAGATTTCTTTTGTCATTCCCATTTCACAATTTACTTACCTAAATTTATAACGAGATATCTATTGATTTGATATTCCTCCCCTTCTTCTTAAATGAACTGAGTATGAAACTGACAAAATAACTGCTTTAAAAGTTCTAGCTTATTATGAAATGCGAGTAAAACATAACACGTGTACTTGACTATACGATGTTCAATAACGAGCACTCTTGGACTAACTGGGTCATCCAATCAGAGTGCACGTTCATAAATGTTGAGACTAATCCTGTCTTTTCAAGCGACGAAAATTGTTAAGTACGCAAAGAAATAATCTCTCACCAAAGGTATACACGCAACTGAACGAGAAAACGAGCAACGAAAATATTATTTGATGCTTTGGGAATTTTAATTACAACTCAGCATTTATACAATTAAATGTATATGATTGATTGATTGATTGATTGATTGATTGATTGATTGATTGATTGATTGATTGATTGATTGATTGATTGATTGATTGAATTAATTCATTAATTGATTAATTAATTGATTGATTGATTGATTGATTGATTGATTGATTGATTGATTGATTGATTGATTGATTGATTGATTGATTGATTGATTGATTGATTGATTGATTGATTGATTGATTGATTGATTGATTGATTGATTGATTGATTGATTGATTGATCGACATTAAATAGTTTGGGAAACTATATAGGTACAATGTGGACTGTCCATCGTGAACAAATAAAATGTTATCCAAATCTCCAAATTTGATAGAATGAACATTCAACATTATGAAAACTACCCAACAATGAATTTTGATCCAGGTCAACCTGAGCAGTCCACGCGGTCTGAATAGGGTCGGTATTTTACGTACTTCTGATATGGTCTCTATTCACGTAAAAGTTCAATAATGTTGAAGTTGACTTATTGGTGATCGCGTGACCGAGTACATGTATGAACTGATTTTTGGTGTATATAATTATATGACATATACTGCTCAAAATTTGTTAGGACCACTTCTTTCGTTTAACCCATTCCCACACAGTGACGCGTTTAGACGCCCAAAAGAAATAATTGAAAACAGTGTTGAAAGTGAAGAACTTGCTGGTTACTTTCAATTTCATCATTATTCCCAATTTTTTCTACTCAAAAGGACAAGGAATTCTTAAATGCCATCAACAAAATATGTCGTCTGCAACTTCATTGAATTTGGACTGGTCTAAAATTTAATGGGTTAAGTCTGTTTTTCGAGACGTAAAATGAATATTAAAGTTGAAGGCTATTAAAAAGAAACTTCAGCCCAGTGTATTTTTTTGTCAAACATTTCAACACAAGAAATCGTAACGTCAGCAAATAGAGGGCTTTATAGGTTATAACCATGCGTTTAACATCAGTATTTGCTAGAACTATTGTGAAAAAAAGAAACACCTTCTCAATAAGGTATATCGTGTCCACGAGTATAAATTAAACACGGGACCTCTTGTTCACGTTCGTAATTGACCAATCGCAGTGCCCGCCCACTGACTCCTTAAACTCCGCCCAATTATCTCCAACAGGAAGTTACGCTTCGATTTTAAACGGCGTTATTTTGCAAAATTTATGGCCAGTAGCATGTACCTGTCAGTAATACCCGAAAGGGGAGTTGAGTAGTATATATAGATAGACGTAACAAAAAAGTAAAATAATTGGTTAGTGACATCGTAACTACAGCTTGAATAAGCATTTTTTGACGTTTAAGTTTGTTGAACCAGCCTCCACCCAACTGCCAGTACTTTTAGTTATAAATACTGTTTCTTGCCGGGGTATATGACGATTTATTTCCGGCTTTAGAAAATGACGTCAGCCGAACCGTAGGCGAGTGTTGACATCGTTTTCTTCGGACGGGAATAAATAGAGGATAATCGTTCGTTCCAGTGTAAGATCGATTATCAATTAATATTTCATTGGGTGAACAACAAAAGCTATATTTTCGCGAGTGGCGAAGCCACGATTGAAAATATAGCTTTTGTTGTTCACGAAATGAAATATTAATCGATCTTACTCGAAAAACAAACGATTGTACTATTTCTTTAATGCTTGAAATGAACAAAGCGGAACATAAGTTTTTGATAATTTCATTGGATAGGCGGTGAGCTTATCAAATGATACTCTACCGTTATTTCTCGAAAGCATTAAAGAAATCTTCACATAGATGTACCTACAAGAAACCCTTTAACAATTTTATTATACTAAAAAGTTTAAATCTAAATTTTCATCGCGTTACCCATATAGGGCTTCAATAGATATCAATTTAAACCAAAATACCCATTCATATTAAGGCGCCTATATTCAAGTTTGTGACGTCAAGTATTTCAAAAGAGTAGGGTTGTGTTGGAATGGGCTAAAAATCCTAGCAGTAAAATATTGAGCGACAACGACAATTGAAACATTCCGACGCTATGAATGATTCACGTAACCCATTATCAGACGACATAATCTTAGACTGGTCCATATTGAAAGGAGTTGCAGACAACAATTTATAGTTTATGAAAATTTAGATTTCTTTACTATTCTTGGCAGAAAACATTGTGGAAATTGAAGAAATTGCTTGATACAAGCAAGTTCTTCATTTTCCGCAATGTTTTCGAACGCTTAATTGTGTGGGAATGGGTTAACCTTTTACCGGAAAACAAGAAATTTAACTGGTAATTCAAAGATGTTGTAGAAAACATTATGGATAATGAAGAAATTCCTTGTTACAATACAAGCAATTTCATAATTTTACGCAATATTTTTCAAAGCTTTTTTCTTGGCGAGGAACGTCAAAAAAGCGTTGGTTTTAACATATTTCATTTTCATTTTAATTACATGTACATACCAATCTTAACAATATATGGTATTTCATGCAAAAGGATGAGAACGAAATGTTGTCCTTACTAATCAATCTGGCGGTGTACGAAATGCGTGGGTAAAACAATTTTCGAGGGCATTTAAGGATTATGGAACCAAATCCAATCCTTTTCAACTTAAGAAAAATAAACAAATACACCTTTGATGTTAGGATATACAGTTGTTGTTGTTGTTGTTGTTTATGATGATGGCGGAGGTGATGGTGGTGGTGGTGTTTTTACGAGACATTGAGAGTGATTGGGGTTGTAGTAAGTGGACAGTCTGCATTATTGCTGCAAGTATATATAGGAGGCCTAAACGGTATTCACAAACAGGTTATAAATTGTTAATCTTTTATCAGATTTTTATAACAAATTTATTATTGAAAAAATCCTTATCAAATTTCGAACAGTATGTTATACAAGAGGACCATGGTGGTCCTATATCGCTCCCCTGAGTATGATGGCTCAATGCTTAATGATATAATATACAAAATATCAAAGCCCTACACCTCATCAATTTGGAGAAGAAGTTTTTTTAAAGATTTTCTCCTTTAATCCTAGGTATAGTGAAGATCCAAACATATTGAGCCAATTTCAAGAGTGTGGTAATTCTTTGAAGAACTTAAGTAGAGGGTCAATAGGCATTAATACATACCAAATGTCAAAGCTCTGGGCCCAATGGTTTAGAAGGAGAACATTTTCTATGATATCCTTCATCACTCCATTCTGGGGTCGCACAGAAAAGAGCTTATTTTCAGAAAACAGTAATTCTATGAAACATTCAAGTACAGGGTCAATAGGTATGTAGGTATAGGTATGTTTAATATTTATTACACACTAAATATTAAAGCCCTTGGCCTTATGGTTTGGGAGAAGAAGATTTTTAAAGTTTTCCTTCTTTATTTCTATGTAAAATCAAGGATCAAAAAGAAAAGGGCTAATTTTCAGAGTACGGTAATTCTATGAAGTATTTTGGTAGATGGTCAATAGATGATGATTTATACAAAATATCAAAGCTCTATAGGCCTTATGGATAGGGATAAGAAGTGTTTTTTTTTTAAGGTTTCCTTCTTCATTACTAGGTAAAATCAGGGATCGTACAGAACAGGACTAATTTTCAAAAGGCAGAAATTCTTTAAAGTATTTAAGTAGAGGGTCAATAGATGATAATTTGTACAAAATATCAAAGCTCTATGCTTTATCGTTTGGGAGAAGAAGATTTTTAAAGTTTTCCTTCTTATTTATGAAAATCAGGGATTTTCAGAATACGGTAATTTTATGAAGTATTTTGGTAGAGGGTCAATAGATGATGATTTGTACAAAATATCAAAGCTCTCGACCTTCTTCATGGATTTCAATTCTTTGGAGTATTTTGAAAGAGCATGACCTAAGGATCATTTCTGTGAAGTTTTGTTAAAATTCCATGGTTAGTTTAGGAGGAGAAGATTGTTTTGTAATTTTGAAAGGACGGACGGACGACGGACGATGACCGATCAAAATAGATCCAGAGCATTTTGTGCTCAAGTGACCAAAAACGTGACTCAATTAACAGCAATTGAGATTTTAATGATAAGGTCTTGTCTAATTATGTTATTTGATCGCCTATACAAGATTGACCGGGTTGATTTGGAGTTTGGAGTTAGTAAATCACTTATACGTCTCGGGACAAGGATATCACAGAAGTACAAAAGTATCAACCCTTGTCTCAATGCCCGGACTTCGAAGACTGGTCTGGGGTGAAGTATTTCGATTTAAACAAAATTTGTAGCTAGTAGCCATTGATTTTGTGAATCCCTACTCAAACTATCATATCTCAAATATTCGTGCATCTTGAAATAAAATAAATTAAACTACTTTTTACTTCCCTTAATCAATTGTCTGATGACATTTCCGTAAAATACTGCCATGATCAATAACAGTCCAATCTGTGCGTAGGGAAACTTTCTGCTATACACAGACTTGCTTTTATATGAGTGAGAAACCAAAGCTTTACAAACATATTAATGCAAATCCCATTTTGGGGGTTGTATATTAAAGACAGATATCCTAGGGCTCTTTGGTATTATGCATGTATTATGACGAAAATTGAAAAATCTCTTGAAAAATATCTTTTTTGTGTAAACATTAACTTTTCAGCATGTATCCGTATCAGCGAAGCACAAATGAAGAAACAGTCGACAGTTTGTTATGTGAAACAGTTTCACCCACTTTGAAGCAGTTTGGTGACAGTACGTGCCAAAGTTTCATGTTAAAGCTCGTAAAGGATCATTCTACCTCTTTGTAAATCTATCGTTGTAAAACTTCCACTCGAAGTATTAACCTGTTTGACTGGATCCAATCTCTTGTTTTGCATTTATTTGACTTATGGGATTACCGGATAGACTCACGATGTTAAAAGATAGGTCAACCCATTCCAACACAATGCCGATTTTTAAAGGCCCACCAAAAAAGCTCGAGAAAACATGCTTGTCAAAAGTATTATACGATTTTAAGACAAGCAGGTTGCGTATAATAAGATCAGACTGCAATCTTGTGTAAAGTGACCATTGTATTTCTGTCTGAAGAGGAAGAACTCTTCTGAGGATTGGGTTTAATGTTTTTAAAGTATTCTAAATTACGGTATCCGATAAGATAGATCACCTATCTAATTACTCATGTAAATGGTCTAAAACCTTGTTATGCTGGATAAAAACCTTTTCTGAGTTTGCATTAAAATAAAAGACCTGAAAGCAATGTTGAAAATTAACTTTATAAACAACCCTGGTTTGATGGAGACAAAAAGGGGTGTAGACCAAGATCAGACTGCGCTTATGTGCAGACTGGTCTTTGTCAATACCTCCTGCAAAAACAGGATTATTCAGGGGTCAGTATGACAACGGTTAATAAACTAATAAGATATTTTAATGATTGCCTTTTTTACATCGTTTCATGCTTTTCTGCAGGTGAACTTGAGGCACGACTGCCTCTTTTGTCTGTGCTTAGTATTTGATTTCAATTCATGTCCCTGCATTGTTTAGATTTGGGGGAGGTATTGATTTACCGGTGTCTGCCTGTCCTCTCACAGTCCACACAGACTGATCAGAGCTTTCATTATGTGCTTTGTAGATAGTTCCTTTAAACAGCTAGAAAATATTTTACAAACGGTGTATGGCTGTCCATCCTGCTAAATCCGTGGCTTCTGAAATATTTTCAAATATCATGTAAAGGCGGAATGACTGTTAAACCAAAAAATGGCCTCATATGCCTTATTTTATAGACTTGATCCTGACGTTTATTTATGATATATTTATATGTTGAAAACATTATTAGGATCATAAATACGAATCCGATGAGATTCGGCACGCGTCGTCAACACTCGTTAAAATCACGGAATGTCTAATACCTTACAACTTGCTTCACTTAAATTCAAGTGCAGACCCGTCGAGAATGGTAATGGTTGGAGCACTTGGCGACCATTCGAAATTTCGGCTTCTAAAATCAACAAAAGAAAAATCTTTAAATTGTTGGTGGTTATGATGTTGGTTTTGATGTTGTTGATGTTGTTGTTGTTTTCGTTTCGCTTACATAAAACTGACCATTATCAAACGAATATCATGCCAAGAGATAACAATTCGTTTTCTTTCTTTCATGTTTTCTAACCTTATTTTAAAACTTTTACTTTTTTCAATAAAAAACAAACGAATTACCATACCGTGGGAACAAAATAGATAAAAAATCGTTCATTTCTCCTCTGTGCCACCGTACGAAGGGATACCGAGATCATTTTTTTTGCGGCAGCCTTTGACGAGTCTTATTAGGCTAGATGAAATGAAAGCTTTACCTATATGAATCGTTCTAAATGGATGGACAAGTGATAACAACAAATTCTAGAAAAAAGTACCCGGATAAAAAGAGAAGATCAGAATAAAAAATATATAAAAAAAACAATAGGGTAGAAAAGATTGTTGGCTTTGAACAAGTGCTTGTTACAAGCAATTTCTGTATTGTCCATAAGGTGAATTGAAGAAATTGCTCGCTACAAGCAATTTCTCTATTGTCTATAATGTTTTCCAAATATTTTTACTTTAAAAGTGTAAAAAAGCGTGCGGGAATGGGTAAAACATTGTGCACAATGAAGAAATTGCTTGTTGAAAAAAAAATCTTCATCACTAATGACGATCTAAAAAAAATGTCGTCTGCAAATTTATTTACTTTTTTTTTGACAAGTCTAACAATTTCTCGTCTTAAAATGGGTTAAACGACATAGTTCAGAATCAAATTAAATTTTATCCACTAAACTGGAATTGATCAGAGCTAGTTAACATTTCAATATCCGTTTAAAGTTAAGGGTTACTGTGTCGATGGCAAATTCAATTGACATGTTTACAAGATAAAATACTTGGTATTAAAAAAAGATGGAAAAATGCCTTTGTAGTCATGGTGGTTTAAAACTTTGACTGGATAAGAAAGTAAACAACGCACATGGATACAACGCTCTGCTACAGATAACTTACCGTTGACAGAAACTAGGTCGCACTTACAAAAATACCCGTTGATCCTCACCCTCGAAATCGTACATTGCTCTTATGGTAGTAGATAAGTTGACACCGCTAGCATCAACGACGCTTAGACCACAAGCGGTGTGGATCGGCCAAAGAGAGTGCAGTATTACGCGCGTTTATATCTAGATATACAACAGTGGTAGAGCCCACATGTGAATTGTAGTAGATTCTTTGGTCTAGTCACTTTACAATTGTACACGTGTCAAACGAGTAAATCGTCTTCGCATTTCTTCAACCAGGTATAGTCTAATATAAACTAAACGCTTATCAATGCTAAAGGTCTTGTCG
Organism: Fragum fragum; assembly: GCA_946902895.1. NCBI lineage: Eukaryota > Metazoa > Mollusca > Bivalvia > Cardiida > Cardiidae > Fragum > Fragum fragum. The sequence goes on from OX336371.1 coordinate 39,164,477, forward strand.
CATGTATTTAAAAAAAATGTTCCACGGTTATTTTAGTGGCCAGAGTCTGATCACCCTACAGGAATTAAAGGAAGAAACCAGGTGCGTTTCTCCCATATTAATGAAAGACGTCTAATCGAATGTTGTTTTTAATGTTTCAAAAAATATGCGAATATTTATTAATTTACTTTTGAAATCCGTAGTTTATAACTTGTGTTGCTTAACTAAACACACATGCAAAGTCCTTCTAAAAATGAACATTGTTTTTCCAGATTGATGCGCATATGAAGGGGCAAAAAGACAAGTTAAACATGGAGGTCTTGTGGTCTTAGTCAGAATATCTCGTGCCGTGGAAAATGAGAAATAGACACTCGCTTAAGATTGTGTCTTTTCCCCATATCGACATTTGTCTCCCATCAATTACGGGCGGAAACTCGTAAACCTAACAGGGATTGGCATCTGGGATCTCAAAAATGATGTAGTGGTAGTACTGGTATAGGAAATACTAGGAATCCATGGTTAGGTGTTCTAGCCGCCGCGATATGACCAAAATACTGTTAAAAGTGGCGTTAAACTACATTTAAAAAAACTAGTTCCCATATATCACACCACTCGTTTTCTATCCTAGACTATGGGCGTATTCTTTGGGCCAGAGTAAATCCTAATTTGCTCAAAGAGTAAATAAAAGAAAAAGACGATTCATGGTTAACTCTCCCGTATATGTTCGAATTTGTAGCAGTCAGTAGCTTCAGCCTGATCCAAATTGAAAGGAGTTGCAGACGAAAATTTAAAGGTTATGAAATTTTAGATTTTTCAACTATCTTGGTAGAAAACATTGTTGATACTGTTATAAGCAATTTCTTCATTTTCCACAATGTTTTCCATAGCTTGTAGTTCTTTGGGCGTCTAAAGGCGGCATTGGGTGGGAATGAGCTAGGACCAGTCATCTCACAAATATGTTCCCAGAAATGAATTGTTGAAGTTTGGAACATACATGTAGTATAAAAGAATGAACTTTTCGAAGCTAGTCGGCCTGTGTTGATCTCTTAATAAATTTTCTTAACTCCTAATGACAATGAAAGATATTTCTTACGTATGTAAATTCGGGAATAATTAAGCATCATGTTTAAGTTTTCTGATTGCAGAAGGTTAAAAGATCTGCCACATCTTTCAGAGGCTTAAAAAAGATTTTCTGATAAATGTGTATCACATTCAACCTTCTACAACTTTTTTGTGAAGGCAGAACATGTGTTTGTGACAGGTCTAGGACTGGGCGGCAAGTTGAGACGGTGACCCCAACAATGTTAGCAAATGTTACAGCTTTTCACAACAAAATTCGTCGAGTAACTTTGGAGGTGGTAGCCAATAACTTTAACATTAGAAAGGCATCGGCACACAATATTTCACACGAACACCTAGGCATTAGCAAGGTAAATGTCAGGTCGGTTCCTATACAGCTGTCTGCAGATAAAAATGCAACCAGAGTAGCAAATGCAAAAGAAAATTTGAGTCATTCAAATCGTGAAGGAGATAAGTTTTTGAACCGCATTATCACTGGAGATGATATGCAGGTTTATTATTCCGAGCCTGAGACAAAAGCTTGCTCCTCCTTAAAAGTTTAAGCGTTCTCCTTCGGCTAGCGAAGTCATGCTTGTTGCCTTTCGGGATTTACGAGGAACGATACTTACTCATTTCATGCCAAAAGATAAAACTGTCATTGCAAAGTACTACAAAGTATTATTGTAATTTTTAAATCTCAGATAAAAAGCTCAAGCAAATGCGCCCCAGGCTAGCACAGATAACGCCCCTCCCATACCGCCGCAACTACAGTGGATGTTATCGACTCTTACAAATGGCAGTTTTGTATCACCCTCCTATTATAGCCCAGACATCGCCCCCCTGTGACTTTTTTTTTGTTACCAAAAGATTGCTTGCTGGAAAGAAATATAAGACCAGGGCGGCTTTAATGTCTGCTGTCTAGAATATTTTGAAAGAGTAGAAATATTTTTCTTTAAATATTGAATAGTTTTCGGGAACGAACCAAAAGTCCGGATATTTTCTGACCGTTCCTTGTATCATTATCGATAAACTTTTCGACAAATTTACATTGAACAACATATAGTCCCGAAAAAATCCATAAGCACGCATGAACGCGTTGCAGCAGTGTTCTGCCATTGCACAGAACAGTACTTTAGACTTCTAGCCATCGCCATGACTAGAAAACACCATGCAAAAAAGAGAAACACGAAATTTTTTGTAACTACTCTAGGGTACCACCGGTTTAGGCTAAAAAGCAGAGTGGGGAGGAACCTACATTGACTTTTCAAAGAGGAGTGACCTAACTGGAATTTAGTAGTAGTTCTCTTACAAAATCTAGTCCGACACGAAAACAGCGTTTTTTAATAGACTGTAGTAATCCACATGCACAAATGTTTATATTTTCATGAGTTCTGCATCTTTCTATAGTTTTACGCATGATTTAGCCGCTTCGGTCCTTAACTTTATATTCCAGGCGACACAAAACTAATCGATCCTTTCATAGGCGAAAAAACCATGGTGCCTCTACTATGGCTAGAATGGCTAAAAATCTTCAAGCTCGACCTTCAAATGAAGCACTAAAGAGGTCATATGTCAACGAATGTTGTTGAATCTGCTACAGCATCATAAACATGTGTACTCTTATATAAACGAACATGGTCGAAAATCCGGAGGGATCTGACTAGGACGGTATTGTTGTTGTTGTTGTTCTTGGTGTGTTATGCACATTAATAATACTGTTAATTTATCCCATAAATTATTAGTCCTACACAATTAAAAACACTTATATCGAATTTTCAAATTTTCGACTTTTCGGTGAGGTTGAAAAGTTTAAGTTTTTTATGATTTATTTTGAGCTCTAGAAAAACGTAAGGTCGAAAAGTCGAAAGATTTATGGCAATTTTCAGGTCAAATTACTTCCACTTTCCAATATTTCGCGGTAACGTTTTTACTAGAAAAGTGGAAAATTCTACTTATCGAGTTCCTCATAGGTCGACAAGTGCATAGCGGAAATAGGATACCCTACTATATTCAAGCTTGGTTAACGACCTAGAGTAAATACAATATGTTTTGAATGGCTTTTTTTTTTTTTTTTTTTAAGCCGCAAATCATCAACACTATGTATAAAAGCCGCCGTCATCGCGCACTTGGTAGCGCATCAGTCACCCAATCTTCAATTATGAGTTGTTATGGGTTCGATCCCCGGCGGCGGCACATATCCTTTCCGACATTTGTCTCCCACATATAGGTGGATAATCGTAAACCTATGTGGGATAGCAGCTGGGGGGCTAGGAAATAGTGTAACGGTATTACTGGTGCGAGGTATACCAGGAATCCTTTGTAAGGTGTTCCAGCCGCCGCGATATGACTGAAGAATTTTTAAAAGCGGCGCTAAACCCCATTTAAACAAACAAAGAAAGAAAAAAATCCACATATCAGATTTGACAAAATAACGACAAAACCGAACAGTTGGTTAAGCAATTAACGGATCCCTGGTCACGCGCAATGAACAAATTAGATATTTTGTATATCTTTCAAACCTTCCGTGATCCAGTAGAAGCTTAATCCATTCCCACACAAACACTCTTTTTACACCCCTTGAAAATTATCAAAGAAAACATTGTGAGAAAAGGAAAAATTGCTTGTTTCACAATAGTTTCTACCCTATCCGGGCCTTAGTTTTCAAACTAAATGCAATTTGAATTGTCGTCTGTAACTAGTCCAAAATTTTGTCGTTCGGATTGAAAAGGCTAACTCAAAATAATGATAAACATCTTGAAATATATGTAACTGTATAGCTTATCACTCCTGCGGTATACAGCTGGTATGCTGAATTCTCAAAAGAGAAGGGAAAGTACTCACTACATAATTGAAAGACTTCGCTAAGCGCTGCAGGGCACTACTTCTCTTCTAACCTTGTAACATACTATTGCTGATGGAGTCAATCAAAAATCTTTTCTCATTATTATTCATCTTGCCCAAACCCAACCAGTGCATAATTGCATATCTATTTTAAAATGGTTTAATATTGACATACATACCATTCTTTTACGATTAGGCTCATACATGTTTTTATTGACAGCCCGATACTAGCTCAATAATGTAGACAAGTAGTTTCGTTAATTTTTCTTTTATACCGTATTTTTTTACTCATGTCGTCGACTCCCCTACTAGGCGACTAGCTTTATACGGGGGTAGTGTGGGGAATCCAGACGAAACTACAGCGAGCTCTGCCAGGTTCTTTGATGTGCTCGTGTATATCACTGTCAAATGAACACTCGATTTAACGTCTTTATCGTCATGATATATACCCATCCCCTATTTTTTCAGGAAATCAATAAAAGGAACATATCTTTGCAACAAAACTTTTTAGAAACTCAGTACGTATGATATTCGAAATTGGTACAAACAGCTTAAAACAGCATTCAGTATACGTTTTCCTAGTTGACAGTTAGTTTTTTTAGTATAAATGAGCCCAACGTAACAAAACATTGGAAAATACCAAGTTTTTTGTTGTAAAGACCAGCCTAATACCTTCAACTTTCGAGTTTCAGTGAAACTTCAGGGATGATCCTTGGTTGGCGCCCTTCAAAAATGTTTTGAGGATTTGATATCCATTGTTAAATGAGTGTGCGCCCGTAGAAAAAGACTAAAGATCTTTCGACGGTGTAGTGCAAAAACATCATAAGTGCCCATACAAAGTATAGACACTTATGATGTTTTGACACCAAACTTCCGAATTGTCCAAAACTTTAAGGTCTATTGTGTCGTGGGTCCTAGATTTCACAGAATATGTTCTAAACTTTTTTTTTTCCTTTTTTTTTTCCAACTTAAAACAGGTACCCATGTGGAGAAGATTTTGATCCATTGGGGGTCATTATTTATGCAACATCGCAGAGGGTCAACAGACGTCTTTGTTAAGAAGGTGAGGCAGACTTGGATCACAATGGTCACTATCATAACACCATTCGTTGAAGGTTTTTCCGGCAATGCCGTAAGTAATATACGAGACCACTATGCTTTATGGCTTTTCTCATGACAATATCCTTTAAAGATTTTCTTCTTTGTTCCTATGTGAAACATGATGAGCCCGGATTGAGCCCAAACGACACGGCGGGAGGGCTTTATTCTCAACTACTTTTAACAGGGTTACTTGGGAACCACCTGGGATCCCGCTAGGATGTTAAAATTGGATTTCTATGGGACCGATGTAGGCAAAGTCATTTATCCAGAAACGGTAAGTTTTATCGATGTTTTCAAGCAAAAAAAACCCATTAAGTTCTTAGTAATATTTGAATGATTTACTTATTTTCGTTCATTCATTTCCGTCTGCTATTGTAAACATCTGGGCCCTCGTTGATAGTTACTAACACGTTTGCATTTTAATCGACCACAAGAATTTTGAGAAATAACAGCTTCGATAGATATTAAACTCTATATAAATCTTGCGTTTTAAGCGTTTTATTTATTAATACGAGCTCTTTATGCGTACCACGTGGGTTAGATTTCATATAAAGGACCCCACAAGAGTCCAATTTGGGCATTTTGTTCGGTATTTAGGACCCAAGTACAATGCTTACTGAGAAAGTCACAGACAGAATATGTTGCGTGTCGCCTTACAATTTCTCGCAGCATGATTTTCAAGATATCCTTATATTTAGCCTTTTTGTTTCCACGGAAACCAGAATTTTAGAGAATTGGTTTCATTCACAACTTTTGTAAAGATAAACCAGCTAAGTTTCTACCTCGTTGGCTTAGTAGTTTAGGTAGGTCGGGTTTGTATCGAAAAGCAAAATAAAAAAAGGTGAGAAAATACATTTTAAAAATGCTATTTCCCAATTACAAAGCATTCTCTGTTCATGCATAATACGTGTCTAAGCACTAAACCTACACGAACTCGTGTTTGAAATCACCACTGTTATTTGATAAGATTTACAAGATTTAGTTTTCATCGAGGATAACTTAAATTTCTTTATTATACGATTGATTTACTCAAGATTATAATGTAGCATATAGGGTTAAACTAGGACTGTATAACTCTAGTCCATAGCATTTAGATAAGGAAGTGATTTAATCCTGTTCAGGCATAGTCAAAACTCCCTTCAGACTATTTCAAAACAAGTATTCGTGAACTATCACTTGAAAAGGGACCGTCTGACAATGACCAACTACATGTATTTGAATTAAGCGATTAAATACATCACAGGTTAATCCCGATAGGTATTTTAATACATTTCTAGACAGCAGATTGTAGATTTGAAAATAGAACGGTCTTCACACGGGTATATGAGGGATGTCTTTTTTTTTAAATGAATATATAGTGAGATAGAATGGACATTTCCAAGATAGTTCTTATTGGCGTGACGTGCCTTCGACATATATTCTAACGAAGTGGTGTCCTTGAATGGGTTTTAGGACACTTTGCAAATACATACTACATAATAAATATACTAAGAAACATGTTTTAATCTGATTTTTCAAAAAGGGGACCCTTGTATTAAAAGAGGATTGGGTGATTAAAGATGTTACCATTTTTAGATCCTAATCTTCTAAAACAAATAAAATAAAATTGTGTCTTTAATTTTTTTTACAATATTCTACACGGGAATAAAAAGGCTTGATTTATATAGAGAGAGATATGAAATTCTATTTCTCTACGTAGATTTTTATACTATAACATTGCATTATCAATTTTTTATCAGAGATGGGATTTCTAAAGCTTATTACTGTATATAGAAATTCTATAAAACTCTATAAAATTCTATAAAAAAAAAGTATTTCACATTTCTTAGGATTTTCGTTTCTGATAATAGTTTGATGTGTTAATGTCTCAGTGGAATGCCAAATTTACTGATAACCAAGGACAACAACCTGTACGACTTTTATCATTTTGTTTTCCTCTTTCAAATTCGGTCAAGAATATTAAAATATTTTTTAGAGCTCACTGAAGTTTATATTGACCTTCATTGGGGCTCCAGAACTCAATAGTAAAGAAATCTTTCTAAAAGGCAATTTCAATTTGCAGAATGCAGCAGAAACAACCATACAGGCTTGTGGACTTACAGGAGTACGCTTTGTTTCATTTCCACACAATGACGCTTTTTGACACCCACCAAGAAAAACAATTGAGAAAACATTGTGGAAAAAGAAGATATTGCTTGTCACAAGCTATTTCTTCATTTTCCACAATGTTTTCTACCCAGAAATGTAAACATTTTAAACTTTCATAAACATTTAAATTGTTGTCTGCATCTCCTTTCAATTTGGACCAGTCTATTTTTTTCCATCTGGCAATAAGTTAAGGGAATAGTAAATAGTGCAAGTTATTGAATTAATCGAAAATGGATTTTATATGTTGTTTCAAATCTACTTATAATCGAGCAGTTAAGAGAAAAGTAATTAAAAGCATGTGTAATTAACCTGCATCTTCGTGGAATACGAAAATATGCTTTTATCAAAGAAGATATATTAAAATATGATAGACGTTACACATGAGAAATGTAATATTGTCCTTATCTCGTGAAAAATGACATTCTTATTCAGCAAGGCCCCTCTAACAACCATTTTCAGAAATCCAAATTTATCTCTGTTCATTCGGTAAATATTCCTCCAAGTTGGATGAGTTGCCCGAGGCTCAGACATATTGCTTCTGATCTCGTGTGAGCGTTAACAGGGACCAATTGTATGATGCTCCAGCCGTCTTTACGTAAAGCCAAAATCAATCAATCAATCTGAGATGTGAATATCGGGACAATGACTAAACGACCACCAGAAAGATCTTGTCTCAAGAATCATACGTGTTGAATGTATGGAACACTTTTGTTTTTCATTGAAATATGACTATGGCATTGAAGAATGGCCTTGAGTTAGTTACATCTCGAAAGCTCATGGAAAAGACAATTGATATGAGAAAACCATATCCAAAAATATTATGAAAGATATCCCCGAGTTTTTTGTTGTTGTTGTTGTTGTTGTTTTTGTGTTGTTTATTTTTTGGAAATGATACCTTGAAATGTGAACTCTACCTAAATAGTTAATCTTGACCTTTATTTCTACCAAGTTCTTATCACCAGGAATGTACATGCGATGTGTGAAGGGCCTGTCCATTACCAGTCGACAGTTGTGTCCATTGTTAGAGCATTAGATAGTGTTCATGACATTTTGTCTCCCCACCCACTTCATATCACAGAAAGGGATTTAAAACTGTTTTACCAGTTTTCGATTTTTATGAAACTAGCAAACATATGTAGCCTAATTTCAAGAAAGTTTAAAAACCAAACTAGAATTTTAAGATTCATAATCATTAGCATCTAGATTAGAACTTTTTTTCTTTACTTTTTATGAATTTTTCCAAAAAATACTTTTCTATCTTTATTTAAAAAGGAAGACAGATCGACGGTTATGTAAAAACAAATGATTCCCAAACGTATTCCATGTTTGTTTCAAATTTACTTATATTGATCCATATTTCCCTTTCAAGAATATCTTTTGTCATAAATACCTTTATTTTAAAATAATGTATGCAAAACGGTGCTTTATAGTCCACCCCTTTAGATATTTTAGAAAAACATGTTAATCTCTGGGTCGGTACGTCTATACCAACAAATACAGATAACATCGGTGCGCGAGCAAAATGTCCTTTAACCCATTCCCACACAACAAATTTTAGACTGGTCCAAACTGAAAGAAGCTTCAGTCGACAATTTTGAGTTGATGGAATTTAAGTTTTCTTTGGCCTTTTTGTATAGAGAACATTGTTGACAATGAAAAAAAACTGCTTGATACAATCAATGCCTTCATTTCCCGCAATGTTTTCCAAAGCGTTTTACTTGAAGGACGTAAAAGAGAAGGATTGGGTTGATACAGCTGTAGTTACGATATTTTGCTAGCCCACTGACGATAAGATTATAAGAATCGAAGTGTGAGCTCATTTTATTATAATTTGAAGTTTCTCCTACAATCTATTTTTGTTGTTGTAGTTTTCATCTGGTAATGAGTTAAATAAAAGATGAGATCCATCAAAGGGTAATTATAGAAAACATTGTAAATTTTATGACAGAAACAAACATCGGACTTTCAGGCAATTCTCAAAAATTTAAAGAATTCAGATTATCTTAATTTGAAAAGAAAAGAAAACACAGAACTCGCCCTTTTTTTATCATTATTATTATTATTATTATTATTATTATTTCCTTTGGTTTATATGAGCACAAAGTGACACGAGATCTATTAGGATCAGTAATCGTCCGTTGGTATGTTTACAAATAACTTATCCCATTCCCAAACAATGTTACTTTTCGACGCCTGTAAGAAAAAGGCTTTAGAGACCATCTTGGAAAATGAAAAAAAAAATGCTTGTCACAAGCTATTTCTTCATTATCCAAGAATGTTTTCTTACTCAAAGAGACAAAAAGAAATAAAATTCCATCAACTAAAATCGTGGTCTGGAACTTTTTCAATTTGGACCAGTCTAAATTATTGTTTTCTGGTAATTGGCTAAACTTCGGTGAGAACCAGGTAAGCGATACAAGAACTCTGTCTGTTTTTCAGTTTCGTTTTCAAAACCATAAAAAAAACTTTGCTTTAAGATAAAAGAATAACATAATACAGGCGCCAGTGATTGAGTGTTCTCCAAAACCGATTACGTGTCATTATGTATTATAAATTTAATCAGATAACGGATGCCCCAACCGAAAAACAGGATATCGTCAAGGGCGACTAAAATATTTTAAATGTAATTTATACTGATTTGTTTTAGTTCGATTTCAACGAAAGCTTTGAGCTTATAGAGTCGCTCTCGAAAAACTTATAATCCTGGTGGTTTCAAGTCCTCGAATGAGAGGCGGGACTTAAACAGTACTACTACTGGGTGGAATATTCCTGCTTTGGCAGAAGGCATAGACAAAGATCAGCTTCCACATATGTGCAGACTGATTCTTATCCTACACCACCTGTTTGTCTTTTTTTAAGTTAGATTTTTTCATAAGATCAATTTCCAAACTAAATATTAACCCTGGCAATCAGACCTACAGTGCCAACAACCCTTTGATTTGGATGCATTTCTGAGCAATGGTTTTTTCAGTATGACAAGGGTTTAATTTCTTGCCCATTACCACATCCCGGGGACGGCGGGGCCTTCAGATCACGAGTCAAGCCTCTATACCACTTGACCATCGAGGCAGTTAATTGTAGCTTGAATAAAGCTGTGTTTACAACAATTGGTCGGCCTACGACGATATGGTATAAAAGGATACGTCCATCTGCACGTCCCTCCGTCCGTCCGTATATCGATCAACCCGTTCGTATGTACATCAAGTTATTATATACACCTTTTGCATACATGTTTCCCTAACCGAACTTAAGAAACTATCAGATATTATTCTGGCTCGTCCTTCCTTTCTTTTTTTTCTGCATGATATATAAAATCTCTAAAGTACAATCTCTCTCTCTCTCTCTCTCTCTCTCTCTCTCTCTCTCTCTCTCTCTCTCTCTCTCTCTCTCTCTCTCCTCTCTCTCTCTCTCTCTCTCTCTCTCTCTCTCTCTCTCTCTCTCTCTCTCTCTCTCTCTCTCTCTCTCTCTCTCTCTCTCTCTCTCTCTCTCTCTCTCTCTCTCTCTCTCTCTCTCTCTCTCTCTCTCTCTCTCTCTCTCTCTCTCTCTCTCTCTCTCTCTCTCTCTCTCTCTCTCTCTCTGGGATAATAACCTGATAATAAAAAAAATCGATAAGAAATAAGCATCTTATACATAGTTCATTATTCAAAAAAATGGAATGACCAATCTAATAATCATTTAGACCGAAAATGAAAGCACACCTCATACAAGTTCATACGTTATATTATATTGCTCGTAAAATATCATGGGTTATTTTGTCGACTTGCATTTTAAATCATATCCTATAAATCTGCCAGTATACAGTAAAACTTGTCAACTCGTAGTTTAAATTCTACATTTTTTGATATACCTGTTGTTGCTATGTGAAACTCGAAATATAGGCCTATATTTTCACTTCTGTTGCTGCTGTTGCTGTTGTTGTTGTCCACTATCAACACTAATTAACGGAGTGTCAGCCATCCATAAGCAGTGCTCTCGTATAAAGTGACCACCCGTGGGGGTTAAATGTGGCCATAGAATAAATAGCTTCTAAATAAATTTTATTAGCCCTTTCCTAGAAAATATTTTGTTATTAAAAAAAACATTGATCATCTCAGAATGCTCACTTAGTGAGACGACTTAAATGATCTCTAATACCACAAGGTTTTAATTGGGATAAAAATATTTTTAACATTTTCTCTCACAATCCTGTTTTTTTGTTTTTTTTTTTTTTTGTTTTTTTTATTCCACTGAAGAAAAGTCATACAAAATACAGTGGAAAATGAAGAAAAAGCTTTTGATAAACATTTCTTTTCATTTCACAGTTTTTTTTCTACCCATATTTTTTTTTAAATTCATTCAACTTAAATTGCAGTCTGAACCTTCTTTCAATTTGGACTAGTCTAAAAATTTGTCAAAAAATTATTTGGTGGAATTCTTGAACAGAATTTTATGCTTAGAAAGAGGACTTTTTGTCGTGGTCACTTTAAACGAATTGTCGTTTAATGAAGGTGGCCACCCAAACAAAATCCACAGAAGCCTGTAGAATGTCACCTTTTTAAACAGTCCGTCAGTAATAACAACGATTAAGTGAACTGTTCTTATAACCCATTACCAGAAAACTCAATTTTACATTGTTAATTGGAAAAGTTGCAAATCGCATTTCAAAGTATGCAAAAATTTGAAGAGCGAAATAATGTTAAAAAGTGAAAGAAAAGAATAAAAAAAAACCACAAAGTTTTCCACATATTCCAAAATATTTCTTCGATGCGTCAAAAAGTGGGATTATGTGGTAATGCGTTAAAGAAAGATTTGTTCATTAAGTCGTCGTCATACAACACTGTATCAGAATTATGCCTACAATAGGATCTTCCTTAAAAATCAGTCATTAAACAGTCATGGTTGTGATCTTTATACATATCTTAATCTTCAATGATGTATTGAAAATCTTTTCCGTGACAAACACCGTTGATCGCGTTTGCATGAGAGGGGCACATTATAAGTTTTGTAAGATTAAAATGTAATTTTCACGTTCTATTCTTCAGCGGGAATAAAGTGTCAACAGAAACCTTTTCTACCCAAACATACGGAATCCCTCCTTTTTACGCTCCCCAAGCAAAAAGCTTTAGAAAACAATGAGGAAAATGAAGAAATTACCTTTTTTCAAATAATTTCTTCATTGTCCACAATGTTTTCTATCCAAAACAAACTTAAAATTCCATCAAGTTGAAATTGTCGTCTTCTGCTTCCTTCAATTTGGACCAGTCTAAAATTTTGTTGTGTTCGAATGGGTATAATACAACGGCGATAATGTGTCACTTGTGTACGTACAAACACATAGTGCGGGTAGTAAAACATAGTTTAAAAACTTGTAGAGTGAAAACTCTTAATAGGTCACCGAAAGACGCTCCTCGATTAGAACAACCTAACCACCAATGTGTGTGTGTGTGTGTGTGTGTGTGTGTGTGTGTGTGTGTGTGTGTGTGTGTGTGTGTGTGTGTGTGTGTGTGTGTGTGTGTGTGTGTGTGTGTGTGTGTGTGTGTGTGTGTGTGTGTGTGTGTGTGTGTGTGTGTGTGTGTGTGTGTGTGTATGGCAATCAATTAGAGGACCCAGGCTTGAACGCACTCCAACGATTAGAGGACTGCGGTACAATTGGAGGACTTGCACACGGGTCCTCAAAATGTTTTCATTGTATTCAACTGATTTTGATATACTATTATAGAAAATTGAAAAATAATCGAGTCCTCATTTAAACGTTAAAAAGTAGTCTGGACGCACAGAACATGCACACTTTGCTTTTGTCACGTGACTTGAGAGTGTGCTTGACGACTGGCACAGGTCCTCACATACATATATTTTGTTTTTCCCATGGCTGTATGCACCGGTCCTCACAAACTTGGGAGTGTAACATGAATGAACATACATATATTTTGTTTTTCTCTTGACTGTATGCATAGGTTCACACAAACTCTTTTCTGTTACAGTACATGTCCTCACAAATATTTCGTCAAGCCTCAATAGCTCAGTCAGTAGTCAGGCTGGCAATTTAAGGGATCTCAATATGGCACTGGCTCGAAACCTGGCTCAGCCAACTTACTTTCCGAAAAGACAATGTGACCTGATTCATTCTTTTTCACCAATGGACAAAGTTTATGTGATAAAGCAGTCAGTGGCTTGGAAAGAAAGCTATGTGTGGTACTGGTTGATAGGTGCACTGACTGCCATGATTTGACTAAAACAACGTTCTTTCCAAGTGCACCTATCCATGCTGCCATGGTATTTCTTCACCGGTACCGCAAGTAACGTTTATTTTCTTCCAAAATTAGAATTACTTTTTCAAACAAAGTCCATTGGTGAAAGACGAATGATTCGGGTCACAGACTTTCATCGAACGTCGAAAAGAAAGATAGCCGAGTTGGAATTCGAACCAGTGGCAAACTGGGACCACTTGCTTGTAAATTGCTGCTTATAAGTCGCTACCCACTGAGCTATTGAAACTGCATAATGCGTGAAATGACGCCTTGAACAAATTGAAACACTTTAAAAGACGGCAGGAGGTTGCGGGTTGGATCCCTGGCCAAACATATCGGTGACAATATAGCATTGATAGTAATTGACTAGTTTTCTAAACTATACCGTAGCAGATCATAACCATTCATTGGTGTGTCTTATTCTTGTTTCACTTTTAAAAAAAGTTAGATTTCAAAAAAGCCGTCTCTTGCATACAGATCATACTAAGGACCCAGGCTTGAACGCACACCAACCATTAGAGGACTGCGGTACAATTAGAGGACTTGCACACGTTGAGATTGTCCTAACATGACGCCACTGTATACTTGATAAAGTGGATTATGGCGCACCAAATGGGTCAAAAGTCTATTTAGACCGTGAACGCATAAAATATATGCGTCCAAGCGTAAATTTTATGCGTCGACGCTTATACGTCGACGCATAAAATTTACGCTTTAAAAGACGGCAGGAGGTTGCGGGTTGGATCCCTGGTCAAACATATCGGTGACAATATAGCATTGATAGTAATTGACTAGTTTTCTAAAGTATACCATAGCAGATCATAACCATTCATTGGTGTGTCTTATTCTTGTTTCACTTTTAAAAAAAGTTAGGTTTCAAAAAAGCCGTATCTTGCATACAGATCAAACTAGGGACCAAGGCTTGAACGCACACCAACCATTAGAGGACTGCGGTACAATTAGAGGACTTGCACACGTTGAGATTGTCCTAACGTGACGCCACTGTATACTTGATTAAGTGGATTATGGCGCACCAAATGGGTCGAAAGTCTATTTAGACCGTGAACGCATAAAATATACGCGTCCAAGCGTAAATTTTATGCGTCGACGCATATATTTACACGTCGACGCATAAAATTTACGCTTTAAAAGACGGCAGGAGGTTGCGGGTTAGATCCCTGGCCAAACATATCGGTGACAATATAGCATTGATAGTAATTGACTAGTTTTCTAAACTATACCGTAGCAGATCATAACCATTCATTGGTGTGTCTTATTCTTGTTTCACTTTTAAAAAAAGTTAGGTTTCAAAAAAGCCGTCTCTTGCATACAGATCAAACTAAGGACCCAGGCTTGAACGCACACCAACCATTAGAGGACTGCGGTACAATTAGAGGACTTGCACACGTTGAGATTGTCCTAACGTGACGCCACTGTATACTTGATAAAGTGGATTATAGCGCATCAAATGGGTCGAAAGTCTATTTAGACCGTGAACGCATAAAATATACGCGTCCACGCGTAAATTTTATGCGTCGATGCATATATTTATACGTCGACGCATTAAATTTACGCTTTAAAAGACGGCAGGAGGCTGCGGGTTGGATCCCTGGCCAAACATATCGGTGACAATGTAGCATTGATAGTAATTGACTAGTTTTCTAAACTATACCGTAGCAGATCATAACCATTCATTGGTGTGTCTTATTCTTGTTTCACTTTTAAAAAAAGTTAGGTTTCAAAAAAGCCGTCTCTTGCATACAGATCAAACTAAGGACCCAGGCTTGAACACACTCACCATTAGAGGACTACTACAATAAGAGGACTTGCACACGTTGAGATTGATCTAACGTGACGCCACTGTATACTTGATAAAGTGGATTATGGCGCACCAAATGGGTCGAAAGTCTATTTAGACCGTGAACGCATAAAATATACGCGTCCAAGCGTAATTTTTGCGTCGACGCATATATTTACACGTCGACGCATAAAATTTACGCTTTAAAAGACGGCAGGAGGTTGCGGGTTGGATCCCTGGCCAAACATATCGGTGACAATATAGCATTGATAGTAATTGACTAGTTTTCTAAACTATACCGTAGCAGATCATAACCATTCATTGGTGTGTCTTATTCTTGTTTCACTTTTAAAAAAAGTTAGGTTTCAAAAAAGCCGTCTCTTGCATACAGATCAAACTAAGGACCCAGGCTTGAACGCACACCAACCATTAGAGGACTGCGGTACAATTAGAGGACTTGCACACGTTGAGATTGTCCTAACGTGACGCCACTGTATACTTGATAAAGTGGATTATGGCACACCAAATGGGTCAAAAGTCTATTTAGACAGTGAATGCATAAAATATACGCGTCCACGCGTAAATTTTATGCGTCGACGCATATATTTACACGTCGACGCATAAAATTTACGCTTTAAAGACGGCAGGAAGTTGCGGGTTGGATCCCTGGCCAAACATATCGGTGACAATATAGCATTGATAGTAATTGACTAGTTTTCTAAACTATACCGTAGCAGATCATAACCATTCATTGGTGTGTCTTATTCTTGTTTCACTTTTAAAAAAAGTTAGGTTTCAAAAAGCCGTCTCTTGCATACAGATCAAACTAAGGACCCAGGCTTGAACGCACACCAACCATTAGAGGACTACTACAATAAGAGGACTTGCACACGTTGAGATTGATCTAACGTGACGCCACTGTATACTTGATAAAGTGGATTATGGCGCACCAAATAGGTCGAAAGTCTATTTAGACCGTGAACGCATAAAATATACGCGTCCAAGCGTAAATTTTATGCGTCGACGCATATATTTACACGTCGACGCATAAAATTTACGCTTTAAAAGACGGCAGGAGGTTGCGGGTTGGATCCCTGGCCAAACATATCGGTGACAATATAGCATTGATAGTAATTGACTAGTTTTCTAAACTATACCGTAGCAGATCATAACCATTCATTGGTGTGTCTTATTCTTGTTTCACTTTTAAAAAAAGTTAGGTTTCAAAAAAGCCGTCTCTTGCATACAGATCAAACTAAGGACCCAGGCTTGAACGCACACCAACCATTAGAGGACTGCGGTACAATTAGAGGACTTGCACACATTGAGATTGTCCTAACGTGACGCCACTGTATACTTGATAAAGTGGATTATGGCGCACCAAAAGGGTCAAAAGTCTATTTAGACCGTGAACTTATAAAATATACGCGTCCACGCGTAAATTTTATGCGTCGACGCAAATATTTATACGTCGACGCATACAATTTACGCTTTAAAAGACGGCAGGAGGTTGCGGGTTGGATCCCTGGCCAAACATATCGGTGACAATATAGCATTGATAGTAATTGACTAGTTTTCTAAACTATACCGTAGCAGATCATAACCATTCATTGGTGTGTCTTATTCTTGTTTCACTTTTAAAAAAAGTTAGGTTTCAAAAAAGCCGTCTCTTGCATACAGATCAAACTAAGGACCCAGGCTTGAACGCACACCAACCATTAGAGGACTGCGGTACAATTAGAGGACTTGCACACGTTGAGATTGTCCTAACGTGACGCCACTGTATACTTGATAAAGTGGATTATAGCGCATCAAATGGGTCGAAAGTCTATTTAGACCGTGAACGCATAAAATATACGCGTCCACGCGTAAATTTTATGCGTCGACGCATATATTTATACGTCGACGCATTAAATTTACGCTTTAAAAGACGGCAGGAGGCTGCGGGTTGGATCCCTGGCCAAACATATCGGTGACAATATAGCATTGATAGTAATTGACTAGTTTTCTAAACTATACCGTAGCAGATCATAACCATTCATTGGTGTGTCTTATTCTTGTTTCACTTTTAAAAAAAGTTAGGTTTCAAAAAAGCCGTCTCTTGCATACAGATCAAACTAAGGACCCAGGCTTGAACGCACACCAACCATTAGAGGACTGCGGTACAATTAGAGGACTTGCACACGTTGAGATTGTCCTAACGTGACGCCACTGTATACTTGATAAAGTGGATTATAGCGCATCAAATGGGTCGAAAGTCTATTTAGACCGTGAACGCATAAAATATACGCGTCCACGCGTAAATTTTATGCGTCGACGCATATATTTATACATCGACGCATTAAATTTACGCTTTAAAAGACGGCAGGAGGCTGCGGGTTGGATCCCTGGCCAAACATATCGGTGACAATGTAGCATTGATAGTAATTGACTAGTTTTCTAAACTATACCGTAGCAGATCATAACCATTCATTGGTGTGTCTTATTCTTGTTTCACTTTTAAAAAAAGTTAGGTTTCAAAAAAGCCGTCTCTTGCATACAGATCAAACTAAGGACCCAGGCTTGAACACACACCAACCATTAGAGGACTACTTCAATAAGAGGACTTGCACACGTTGAGATTGATCTAACGTGACGCCACTGTATACTTGATAAAGTGGATTATGGCGCACCAAATGGGTCGAAAGTCTATTTAGACCGTGAACACATAAAATATACGCGTCCAAGCGTAATTTTTGCGTCGACGCATATATTTACACGTCGACGCATAAAATTTACGCTTTAAAAGACGGCAGGAGGTTGCGGGTTGGATCCCTGGCCAAACATATCGGTGACAATATAGCATTGATAGTAATTGACTAGTTTTCTAAACTATACCGTAGCAGATCATAACCATTCATTGGTGTGTCTTATTCTTGTTTCACTTTTAAAAAAAGTTAGGTTTCAAAAAAGCCGTCTCTTGCATACAGATCAAACTAAGGACCCAGGCTTGAACGCACACCAACCATTAGAGGACTGCGGTACAATTAGAGGACTTGCACACGTTGAGATTGTCCTAACGTGACGCCACTGTATACTTGATAAAGTGGATTATGGCACACCAAATGGGTCAAAAGTCTATTTAGACAGTGAATGCATAAAATATACGCGTCCACGCGTAAATTTTATGCGTCGACGCATATATTTACACGTCGACGCATAAAATTTACGCTTTAAAGACGGCAGGAAGTTGCGGGTTGGATCCCTGGCCAAACATATCGGTGACAATATAGCATTGATAGTAATTGACTAGTTTTCTAAACTATACCGTAGCAGATCATAACCATTCATTGGTGTGTCTTATTCTTGTTTCACTTTTAAAAAAAGTTAGGTTTCAAAAAAGCCGTCTCTTGCATACAGATCAAACTAAGGACCCAGGCTTGAACGCACACAAACCATTAGAGGACTGCGGTACAATTAGAGGACTTGCACACGTTGAGATTGTCCTAACGTGACACCACTGTATACTTGATAAAGTGGATTATGGCGTACCAAATGGGTCAAAAGTCTATTTAGACCGTGAATGCATAAAATATACGCGTCCACGCGTAAATTTTATGCGTCGACTCATATATTTACACGTCGATGCATAAAATTTACGCTTTAAAAGACGGCAGGAGGTTGCGGGTTGGATCCCTGGCCAAACATATCGGTGACAATATAGCATTGATAGTAATTGACTAGTTTTCTAAACTATACCGTAGCAGATCATAACCATTCATTGGTGTGTCTTATTCTTGTTTCACTTTTAAAAAAAGTTAGGTTTCAAAAAAGCCGTCTCTTGCATACAGATCAAACTAAGGACCCAGGCTTGAACGCACACCAACCATTAGAGGACTGCGGTTCAATTAGAGGACTTGCACACGTTGAGATTGTCCTAACGTGACGCCACTGTATACTTGATAAAGTGGATTATGGCGTACCAAACGGGTCAAAAGTCTATTTAGACCGTGAACGCATAAAATATACGCGTCCCCGCGTAAATTTTATGCGTCGACGCATATATTTACACGTCGACGCATAAGATTTACGCTTTAAAAGACGGAAGGAGGTTGCGGGTTGGATCCCTGGCCAAACATATCGGTGACAATATAGCATTGATAGTAATTGACTAGTTTTCTAAACTATACCGTAGCAGATCATAACCATTCATTGGTGTGTCTTATTCTTGTTTCACTTTTAAAAAAAGTTAGGTTTCAAAAAAGCCGTCTCTTGCATACAGATCAAACTAAGGACCCAGGCTTGAACGCACACCAACCATTAGAGGACTGCGGTACAATTAGAGGAGTTGCACACGTTGAGATTGTCCTAACGTGACGCCACTGTATACTTGATAAAGTGGATTATGGCGCACCAAATGGGTCGAAAGTCTATTTAGACCGTGAACGCATAAAATATACCCGTCCACGCGTAAATTTTATGCGTCGACGCATATATTTACACGTAAACGCATAAAATTTACGCTTTAAAATACGGCAGGAGGCTGCGGGTTGGATCCCTGGCCAAACATATCGGTGACAATATAGCATTGATAGTAATTGACTTGTTTTCTAAACTATACCGTAGCAGATCATAACCATTCATTGGTGTGTCTTATTCTTGTTTCACTTTTAAAAAAAGTTAGGTTTCAAAAAACCGTCTCTTGCATACAGATCAAACTAAGGACCCAGGCTTGAACGCACACCAACCATTAGAGGACTGCGGTACAATTAGAGGACTTGCACACGTTGAGATTGTCCTAACGTGACGCCACTGTATACTTGATAAAGTGGATTATGGCGTACCAAATGGGTCAAAAGTCTATTTAGACCGTGAACGCATAAAATATACGCGTCCACGCGTAAATTTTATGCGTCGACGCATATATTTACACGTCGACGCGTGTATTTACGCGAGCAGTTGAAAATTCATGCGTCGACGCGAAATTTTCAACTGCTCGCGTAAATACACGCGTCGACGCGTATTTTATCTGTGAACCCATCAGCTCCTTCGTTTCATCAATCAATTTTATGGTATAAAGGGAAAGGTTTCTAACCACCTCTCCCATTTGCCAGCATCGGTTTCAGATTTTTTACTCCTGCTCGCGTATAATTTACGCGTCGACGCATATTTTTTCAACTGCTCGCGTAAATTTTATACGTCGACGCGCATATTTACGCGTGGACGCATAAAAATTTACGCTAGCAGTTGAAAATATATGCGTCGACGCGTATATTTTATGCGTGCACGCTCTAGGCCTATATAGACTTTTGACCCATTTAGTACGTCATAGTGGATTCCTAATAATTTTTGGTGGGTTTTCTTTTCAATCCTTGAGAGAAAAGAGGAAAACAGTCGGTGTTATTGAAAAACCTCGTAACTCCAGCTTAATTATATAGCTGGAGTTACGAGGTATCTTGCTATAACATCAATGCAATGCCGTTTCCATTTTGGGGTTTTAGGCAAACATTCTTCAGGGACGTCAAAACCGGTCTTGTTTGGGGGGTGTTATTTTAGCATGAGAATTATTAATAATACAAACGAAATCGCGGATATTATATCAATTATTTAGGGTAAAAACAATAAAATAAGATAAAAGTCCCCAAATCCGTGAGAATTTATAAGGCGTATCTTTTTTTCATTGGACACAAATATAAATTTATAACCTATACACGGTGGGGATTGTGCATGCTGAGATGGATAACGAATACGGAGAAAAATAATCTCGAATCTTGTCAAATATTTTGCAATAACTCCTTAATTTCTTTGTCGACTTTCAAAAGGTCTGTTGCATGTACCCCGCCTTGAAAATCCCTTTCCTCGGATACATGGATTATTTGTGGTATCCTTTTAATTTTTAAAAAAATTGATCCCAAATGACCAGAAAACGGAATGATAACGACTACGGCAAAATAAGCCACGCTTCAGGTAGGAAATTGTGCAATAATTTTCTTATTACTGTGTCAATTTTCAAGCGGTTTGTTGCATGTACCCCGCCTTACTGAGCGCTTTCCTCAGGTGTATTACTTATTTGAAAACTCACCATATTTTTCCCAAAAATGGATCCCAACTGACCTGAAAAACGACCAGATTTTTTGTCGTTTTTCTGGTCGGTTGGGATCACTTTTCGCAAAAAGTACAAAAGGGTTTCGTGTAAAGCATACATCGGGGGAAAGAGCTCAGTAAGGCGGGGTACAAGCAACAAACCGTTTTTTAATTGGCGCAGAAATAAGGAAGTTATTGCAAAATGTCTTAGCTGAAGCGAGGCAAATTTGTCCGTAGATTTACCCATCCCAGCATGCACAATCCCCACCGTGCTATAGCAAATGGCGGTAGGCTATTTAGTCGTAAAATATACTGAGAGGCAAAAGAAAATATACACCTTTTGTCTCTATATATCTCTCTTAATTTCCATCATATCGACTCAAAATTTTGCATTTTTTATTTCTACCCCAAAACCAATATTAGTTATGATGAATTTCACCTGAAATTGCTTTGACTACCCATACTCCTGCTATATGCCGATTTAGCGAAGCATTAGATATTGCCATTATTCCCTATTTGGTGTCTTTAATCCTTATCATAACAAATCACAACGTTAAATGTTCTCTAACATTCTAACCCAATTCTCGGTGGCTGGTAGAAATTGACCAATATGCCACTTTTTTGCATTAAGACCCGTTTTTCTATGACGCAGCATAATAATGAAAGAAACGCGACTTTATATTCACTTAGTAAGGTGACTAGGAACATTCTACGCAAATGTTATCAAAATCCGTCAATGAATTTAGAAGGAGTTATGTCAGATAACCCGTTTGCATCAAGTCCCATTTTGCCATGACGCACCGTAATATGGAAAAGCACTAACAATGTACGCGTAGTCCTAGGTGACTAGACTTTTTCTGTGACAATTCTGTCAAAATCCGTTCATAAATGTAGGGAATATGTCAACACATATGCTTGCATTAATTTAGCGATTAAATCCCCTTTTTCGATGACGCTGTATACTATGAAAAAACGTCGCACCGAAAGAAAAGATAGATGGACGGATAGGCTAAGAAGGTTACATCAATAGACGAATACCTTCGGTGGCGTTTAAAAATTGTACAAAATCTATTAATCGGTTCTCCGAAAACGTGAAAGAACTATGGTGTATACTTAATTTTGCCTCTCTGTATATATTGATTGTTTCAAAGTTGAAGGTTTAACCCATTACAAAACGACAGTTTTAGACTGGTCTAACCTCAAAGATGTTGCAGACGACAACTCTATTTGAATGTCATTTTACATTAATTGATAATTTGAGGAAGAAAATATTGTGGGAAATGAAGAAATTGCTTGTCATAAGCAAGTTCTGCATTTTCCACAATGTTTTCAAAAGTCTTTATTTTGTAGGGTTTCTAAGACGCCATTGTGTGGAAATGGGTAAGGGTGCTTCAAGAATAATTTTAAAGACTTTGATCACGATTTTGTTCCCAAACAAATATTGAGCATATCTTATACCCTCGCTTTCCTGCAAAAAGCTAGCTCACAACTACACTGTACAACTTGTATAAAAAGACAAATAAATTATGAGCATGCATTGTAGAGAACATAAAAGTTTATCATATGCCATTTCAAATTGAAAGAAGCGAATGTAAAAAGCTCAAAGGGGGAAACGTTTCGGTAAATAAATACGTAAACGCCCAAATCAAAAAGTGTCAATTTTCGAATTTTGCACAATAATTTTATGTGAACCTATACTGACGTCCAAAAGAAACGCCCCAGTCCTAATAAATGTCCGATTATTCAGTAAACCTGATTTGAAATTACAAAATAATTTCCATCTGTAAATTTGACTATCTGTTGTTGAAAAATGATGATAAAGAAATAATCAAATTGTTACAGTTTAGAAAAACGGCACATTTGAACAGAGCGGTATCAGAATTTTTATTTGAAAATCTGTAGCACGTGGTTCAAACTTTACTTGCGACGACAAAAGATACCGTAAAACGGCTTATTTGGTGACCACAATTATTGAATACTAAACGCGATGTTGATTTCAACGTTTCAAACCTGAAACGCAAATGACGTCAACGTAAGACGGCTTCTTGTATAACAAGCGTTACGCGAGGTCTACCTGACTTTGGACGATTGGCAAATGTTTCTCTAACTCTAACTCGTCGAACAAGATGCCAGATTGTGCAATGAAAGACGTTAAAACGTCAGGCGGCTTGTTTTTCACTTCCCCGTATTCGAAAATGGCTTATCTTCGAGCTCTATTTTCCAAGCAGTGTGTCTATTTCAAACGTAAATGACAACAACAACAGTTACCAAAAAAATACTTATTTGACCACCACAGTAACAGACTACTCGACAGAAAATCGATCCCAACGTCACAAACCTGAAACGTGCATGACGAAAACGTGGAGAATTATCATGCTTTATAGGCGTTAAATGGGGTCTACTTGAGCGTGACCGATCGATAGATGTTTGCGGAACTCTAACGCGTCGATCAAGTCACCGAATCGAGAAACACAATATGTTAAACCATCTTGCGACTTGTTTGTGCATTCGTCGCATTAAAAATGCCATATTACGCGCTCCCTTTTCAGAATTTAGTCTTGGTATCCTTCAATTTGGATGTTTCATTAGAAAATCTTTAAACTCGTGGTTGCCTATCCACTAACACATGCCACTGTGTAAAATATGACCCATTTCATCACGTGATAAACATACACGAAGCGCACGTAGAAAACGTGACCAGTCACCGGAAATGGACATATTGGCGAATAAAAACGCACATTATTTTCATTTATGATATACAGTATACATTTTACTAACATTGTTGCAGGCATAAGCAAAATAACGACAAATTTCATTGGGGCGTTTCTTTTGGACGTCAGTTTATTTAAATAATGCCAATTCATCAATTTTCGTAGCGTACAATTTTATGATAACTTTTTGAATGTGATGAATGACGTTGCTTTTCTTTAAAAAAAACCGCGTATCCACAGCTTGATTTAAGCTGTAGTTACCAGGTTTTATCCACATCTTGATTTAAGCTGTAGTTACCAGGTTTTCGAAGAGAAGCAACTATATTTTAGCCGGTTCAGTAAGCGGGGTTAATTGGACTTTACCGTTCAAACGTAAAAATTAAAGGGCTATATAAAGCCTCTCTTACAACCCGTCGTGCATCTTTTTAAATCGTACGTTTTAAAACTCTGCAAAATCGCACGATTTATAGAGACGCACTACGGGTTGTAAGAGCGCCTCAAAGAATTGTCCGGTCAATTCTTTGCTGCGTGCAGTCTGTGTCGTGGTTGTGTCCACCAGAATCGTACGTTGCACGTGCGTGCATCGCACGACTAAACGTACGTTTTAGACGCAGACCGCACGCAGGAGCACGTACGACCGGTTGTAAGAGAGGCTTAAGTAAATTTACTACGCGTCATTTGAAAATGTTGGTCCCCTTTATTGCTTTCCATAACAGTTTTGGATAAAGTTTCCCTTACAGAGCATTGAGAGAAAGAACAAGCATATCGCTGCTTTTCAACAAAAAAACTCGTAACTGCAGCTTAAAACCAGGTGCAATTACGAGGTTTTTGTTGAAAAGCGATGATGGTGGCGACTAGCAGTCTCATATCAACCCCACTCCACAGAAAGCTACTTGCCTCTATAAACTATGATTCACCGTGTCGTTTGCAATACCTTCGAATTTTGACCGGTCAAAACTTTTGTCGTCTGTGAAAGGGATTATTGGATGTTGCGGTTCAGACGTAAAATTAAAAGACTATCTAAGTAAAGTTTATGACCTACCATTCTAAAAGGATGGCTATGTATTGCATGGAGAAAAGGACATTTCGTAGGCCTAACTGTGTGAAATGGAAAAAAGTTATTCCACTTGTCCAAAACGAAAGAACTGCGTGTGAATAGGGTATAAAATATTAAAGGGACATAACATTTCAATTTCATATTTTAAAAGTATGTCTTGATGTAAGGATGTGTTATTCTAATGCGTAGAAATGCTATCATTTTTTTGAGGTTGTTATTTGTGAGAGAAAAATACGCCTTTAAAAATGAGACAGAAATGAAAAAAAATCCATGTAAATCTGAACTGTTGTCAACAACAACTTGTTTGATTTTAGCACAAAAATATATATTTCTCGTAAACGGTTCAGTATTTTGGCTTGAAATTTTCGGAATTTTCATAAGAGAATTTGTTCTTTCAGACAAATATTAATGTAAAATTTATGTAAAAAAAATATGAAATGTCACTTTAAGGGGAAATCATCCAAGTATACAGATCAAACTAAGGACCCAGACTTGAATGCACATCAACGAGTAGAGGACTGTGGTACAATTGGAGGACTTGCACACGGGTCCTGAAATATTTCTTTGTATTCAACTGATTTTGATATGCTGAGTCGAAAATTAACTCATTTGACCGAAATTCAAAATAAAGGAGCTGTTGCAAGCATCGTGGGAAAAAGCCATTGCTCGCGAGTTATAGCTTCTTTATCGTTAACAACAGATAATCCGCGGAAACCATACACAACATTCTTTCCAAGTGTACCCATCCATGCGATCATGGTATTTCTTCACCGGCACAACGTTCTTTCCAAGATACTCACTGTTGTTATCACTTAAACAAAGTCCATTTAAGACAAATGAACCGGATCACAGTGACTTTCAGCAAGCGTCAAAAAGAAAGTTGGCCGAGCCGGGATTCGAACCAGTTCCAAACCGAGACCACTTGCATGTAAATTGATACCCACTGAGCTATTGAGACTGCATAAGTACTGAAACTCAGATGCGATGCGAAATCGCTAATAAACCGAACCGAAAGCGGAAAAATCATAACTAAAAACTGCCTAAACATCACAATGTCATCTAAAAGAGCAGGAGACCGTAATTAGAGCAGGAGACCGTAATTAGCCTATGTAAACACTGTGAAAAAGGAAACCACAGCTGTAGCAGTTTCATTGGTGTGTCATATTCTTGTTTCACTTTTAAGAAAAGTAAGGTTTTAAAAAATCCGTGTCTTGCCCTAGATATTAAACGTGTTTGTATATGGATCAAACAGAGGACCCAGGCTTGAACGCACACAAACGATTAGTTGACTGCGGTACAATTAGAGGACTTGCACACGGGTCCTCAAAATGTTTTCTCTGTCAAAAATTAAACCATTTGACCGAAATTCCAAATTAACAAGCTAGTTTCGTAGTACCTACATGTACTATAGGCATCAACTGTAATTTGATACTTACTGTTGTCAAATGCATGAGTATGCCAAGTAACATACAAGACGAAATGGTTGTACGGCGCCGAATTGATTGGCCAAAATGTATCCTATCGATCAGGTGGGAAACCAAATTAGCCCAAAACATTTTACGCAGGAAGAATATTAATTTAGAGTTGTTTTCCATCGATGTTTCATTTTGAGAAACCCCCTACATTTACACGTTTGGGATATCCCATGTTTTCAACCGGCAACATGACGAACTCTTGTGGTCAAGAAATCGACGCATTTAGCCCGAATGAAAACATAGAAAACAACTGATCAGTGTTGAGATAAACAAAGAACTATGTTCAAGGGCGGATCCAGGATTTTTTTTCCAGGGGGGGTCCAATCCTAAGATATTTTTTCCATGGGGGGTCTAAGCTCAAATTATGGCTTAAAATGTAATAAATATGTAACATTACACTAAATTTATTAGTAAAAATTTAATTTTCTGCAAATGCCAGGGGGGGTCCGGACCCCCTGAACCCCCCCCCCCCTCTAGATCCGCCCATGATGTTCAATAAAATAGACGGAACAGCCACACTATAGACTGGTACCACTGTCGACTTTAACAAAAAGCCTTTGTTAAAGTCGACAGCGTTACCGGTCTAAGCCACACTATAGCCTGAACTATCGTCAATCGAAGTCGGCCAAAATGTAGTAATGAACAGTCACGGAACTGTTCGTTACTCAATGTCCTTGTACAATTTACACCTCCAGTGATAAAGCTCAAATAACATACCATATTGTACGTACTATAAAAAACAACTATACTGACTGACTTTAAAAACGCATCACTTATTTTCAAAATGTTTTCGTAGTTAAAGTCAACATGATCAAATTTCTACTTCTGATATATATTTCAACAAATAAGACACGATATTCAATAAAATTTATTGCAGTCAGTTACCACGTTATTTCGCACGACGTCAACGTGGAAAATATGGATAACGTTTACGTATATACACCTTAGGTGACCAACTGGATTTTTGTTTTCATATTCCATATTCAAATGGTCAGGAGTTACTTTTATTTCTCAATCAATTGTGCAAGTCCTCATCACAACTTTCAAGTTAGGTCCTCGTAATTATGGTCATAAAAGGTATTGTGTAAAATATGCAAATTAGGGTCCTCATACCGAAGGTCCTCATAAATCAGGCTAAAGGTGACAAGTCCTCACTACGTTTTCTTTGATTTACTTTGAGTGTTAAGGGAAAACAATATCAATTTTGCACTTTCCACGCAATGAAAAAGAAACTGACATCACATTGCGTTTTATACGCAAACGTTTTACATGGGTCCTCAGGATAACTCGGAAAGTCAAGGTCCTTATATTGTATGCTGTACAAGTATGTGTGTGTGTGTGTGTGTGTGTGTGTGTGTGTTTATTTATCTTTTTTTTTTATAGATTTTTGTGTGTGAACAAGTGACAATTTATCGGCTGTTATGTTTTTATTCTCACCCGTTTAAAAACAAAAACCTATAAAACACAACATTGTCGATTATGTTGTTCTAACCAAGGAGCAATCTAATGTTTTTAAAACTTTGAGTTTTTACCAGCATTGTGTGATTGTAGATGGATATTGGTCTTTCTCAAGTGACATATTGTCGCCACTTTGTTGTTCTAACCAAATTCCATGTTTTGATCACTTATTCTATAAAACTATAAATTCCTAATCTACATTGACACGTTCCCAAACGATCCCCTCTTTTTACGCCCCTTAAATAAAGGCTTTGGAGAACACCGTGGAAAATGAAGAGCTTGCTTGTATCAAGCAAGCTCTTAATTATCCAGAATGTTCTGACCCAAAAGTCGAAAAAAATAAAATTCCATCAAGTTGAAATTGTCCTCTGCAGCGTCTTTAAATTTGGACCACTCTAAATTTGTAGTGTGTTAATGGGTTAGGTTAGTGTAGACACAAATCGTTCTTCGTTTAGTGATACATTATCGAAGTCCGATTAACCCATTCCCAAACGACAAACCTTGGACTGGTCCATATTGAAAGAGGTTACAGACGACGAAACAAATTTTGTTTAAATCGAAAAATAAGGACCAATTTGAGGTAGAAAACGGTGTTGGAGAAAAGAAGAAATCGATTGCTAAAAGCAATTCCTACTTTTGTCGCATTTTCCATTGCTATATTTATATAGCGCGTAAAAATGCGAGAAGTGTGGTAATGGGTTAGATTTTTTTCATTATCATATCTGTTATTGTTTGTGTTAGGGAATACAGGTATAAATCTCAAAGAGTAATGTTATGAAACAATGTAGAAACAGATGAGTTTGATCATTACCCATAAGACATCATGAAGTGACGAGTAGCCAAGGCACTTGTTTAATGAGCAGCTATTACATGATAATGACCAATATTGACCATGATGATAAATGGAATACAAAGAATGTTGATCCCCCCCCCCCAACCACCGACACCACCACCACCCTCACCCCCCACCACCTACCACGGTTTGATATAAAGATAAGACAATATGCTTATCAGTAGGAGTCAAACACACACAACATTCTAAAACTAGACCTTTAAGATCAGCAAGCTTTGCAACCTATTCTAAGAATAGTAGTAAGAAAACGTGATGAAATGTGGTAAGCAAGATTTGTCAGAAAAAATCGCTGTTAGAGTGGTGGATGTAGAGCGTCGGCTTCCCGATCAAGAGGTCCTGAGTTCGATTCCCGGGAGCGGGTATCGATCTTGGTTCTGTCATTGGCCCACACTTTCGGCGCGAGTACTGGTGCATTTTCCAGGAAGCAGAATCGAGAGGGATTAATCTAAGTTGGAAGAACTTGTTTCCCAATCGATGAAAAATAAATAGGTTTAAACCTAAGCCACAGGAGTAAATGTGTGGTGCCAGCGATTGGTCAGTTGCGTGCATGTTTTATTTATGTTCCAGTATTATATCTTTTTAATATTTCAAAGGTTGTTGTTTTCATATTTCCTATTTTTTAAAACATTTTTCCTTTTTTTTTTCATATTTTTGTCTGTTGAATAAGGTGATAGGCCTCATTTTCAGGTAGGATTAATAGTGGGATAGGAGCTTAAATAAGTGGTGAAATAAGTGGTCAGCAAAATACTGGTCAGCTTTTATACCCAATTGGTCAGCTGGTCAGCCGTGAGTTGGTCAGCTTTTTACTGATACCACCTATCGTAATATCACCCGATGACAGAATATTCAAAACTTCGTCTTAGTTACAACTTATTCGAGTTACAATATTTTGGTTCGGTTCACAGATAAAATCTAGTGCCTGTATCTTTATAAAGGTGCCCCGTAGGTGATGTTTTCTTCGTGTGTTCCACCAGGCGATAAACATTAGGCTAATCTCATTGAGGCCGGTTCTATGAAACAAGTAATTAAACAATGTTGTGATTTGATCTTCAAGCAGAGATCGAACAAGTTCTCTTTTATGTCTAGCAAATGTACAATAAGGTAGAATTGTAATCTGGAAATCCAGAAAAGCCTATCTGAAATGTGAAAATTGAAATTCGGCACTTGACAGCTAGCATAATTGGCGCAGCCTAAGCTGACGAGGGTCTGAAGGCTTACTTAGTTTTCAAACCGTCCCGGTGAAGATGTCACACTAGGTTCGCTTTAACAGTAATAGCGACAAGAGTCATTTTAATGGATATATATGTGATCACTGGTGTTTTCTTCTTGAATTCCAGGCTTATAATTCGCTGTTCTTTCTGACAAGTCGGCAAAATAAAATGAGTAAAGTTCTAGTCTAATAAAGGAGTTTCGCGTCTAATGGCTGCGCCCATCTGATCATACCACATGAATTTTTGTATTGTATTTTAATGTATTTTGGTAAATATTGAAGTTAATATTAATTCTTATAAACTATCTAACGAAAGGAAACTTTTCAATACAAATTAGTTATGACATATTGCTTAAAATATATCAAAATCACTCGTAGCCAAATAGCGTATAATTCGGATAGTGGTTATTCGGGTGTGTAAATCCCTACCAATTTTATTGTGTGGAAATCTCTCTAAAACAATACAACTAGAATGTAAACTATGTTTAGTAAACAGCAGCGTCTGTTGTTAAGTTTTTTTATAGGGCTTTTTTTTACCCAAATATCTACCCTCTGTCCCTGGTTTGTCTTCATTGTTAGTTTTGCTAGTGGTCTCGGCAAGAGAAAATGTCATGGGCTTATCTTTTAATAGAGTACAACCTATTAATTGTTTCTGTGTTTTCTTACTTATATTCATTAACACTTGTCATACTGAATAAAAATCCTTGAATTCAAAACTGATTTTTTTTTTATTTTTTTTTTTTTTTTGTTTGTTTGTTTGTTTGTTTGTTTGTTTTTCAAAGAAATCTGGCTTGGGAGAGACAGGAGGTGCAGACTAAGATTGGACTGCACTTATGTGCAGACTGAACTTTGTCCATACCTCCTACTGAAATAGGAACATTGCATGCTCAGTATGACAAGGGTTAAAGCAGTGATAACATAGCCCTCTTTCTGATCCATTGGCTTGTGTGAGAGAGGGATTGCAGAAATTGTAATTGCAGAAAGTACATCACTTACTTTCAAACATATCTATCTATCTATATATACTGCCCAACTCACCTTTCGGGTATTACTGGCAGGTGCGCGTCTGTGCTTGAATAAAAACTGTTAGACATTTGTTAGGGTGCAAAATTTTAAAAGTATTGTGAGTGTTAGATTAAAAGAGCTGATAAAACATATTTTGGTCATTCAGGGAAGGCTCACTATCTGAAAAGAATCGATATCAGGTTGCTGTACGATTGTTTCTGGAAGGCTGTTCCATAGTATCACTGTGTAGGGAAAAAAGAACATTTAAAGTAGGCTGCATTTGTGTTGATCTG
Source organism: Fragum fragum (assembly GCA_946902895.1). NCBI lineage: Eukaryota > Metazoa > Mollusca > Bivalvia > Cardiida > Cardiidae > Fragum > Fragum fragum. Next base: position 39,195,755 of record OX336371.1, read on the forward strand.
TCTGAAAGATGCTGTGTGCATGTGTCGGGTGGTCCTCACTGGTCTTTCAAGATAAGCTGGTACTGGCACTGCAACAAAATTATTAACGATTTTATAAAACATGGTGACTCTGGAGATGTCTCGTCTGTATTGAAGAATTTCCCAACCAAGCTCCTTCTGCATGCAGGTAACACTGTCATAATAAGAGAAATTATTTTGAACCCATCTTGCCGCTCTACGTTGTACTTTTTCCACTTTGTTGATATAGGTTTTTGTGTAGGGGCTCCAAACTGTTGATGCGTATTCTACCTGGGGTCTCACTAAAATTTTATATGCTATTTCTCTGATCTTCTTTTTTTTGGTCTGGATGTTTCTGCGGAGAAAACCTAAAGTTTTATTAGCATTTGATGTTATATTGTCAATGTGTTTGTTCCAGGAAAGATCTCCAGATATTGTGACTCCTAGGTATTTGGCATTGTTCACAGTCTCTAGTACTTGTCTATGTAACCTGTAATCAAAGGAAATCTTTTTCTTCTTTTTAGTAATATTTAGGACAATGCATTTGCTGGGGTTAAACTCCATTTCCCACTTTTTCTCCCACTGCATTAACTTGTCTAGGGTCAAACAGTCTTGTCTGTTGTTTATAGCTAAATAAACGGCAGGGTCATCTGCAAACAAACGAACTTGGGTTGTGATGTTATTTGGAAGGTCATTTATATACAAAAGAAACGAGAGGGCCAAGTACAGATCCCTGAGGTACTCCAGACGTGACTGGTACTTCTGATGAGCATCCACCTTCTAAGACTACTTTTTGTGTTCTGCCTATTAGAAAAGATTTAATCCACAAAAGGGCAGCATTGTTAACAGCATGTTCCTGCAATTTATACAAAAGTTTTAAGTGGCTAACTTTGTCAAAAGCCTTGCTGAAGTCTAATAAAACTGGATCAGTTTGTTTTCCTTCAGTCAGGTTTCTGGCAAGATGGTCGGTCAGTAGAAGTAGCTTGGTTTTGCATGAACGCCTTTCTCTAAAACCATGCTGCAAGTCATAAAGGATATTATTTTTGTCAAAATGTTCAGTTAGATTTGAAGCTACAATATGTTCTAGAACTTTACACAATATACATATTAAAGATATAGGTCTGTAATTTGCAGAATCTTCTTTGTTTCCTTTCTTGAAGAGTGGAGTCACGTTTGCTTTTGTCCAAACTTGGGGAAGAGTGCCTGTGTCTAGGGATTTCTGAAAGAGAATTTGTAAGATCGGGAAAATTTGATAACATAAGTTTTTTAGTACAAGAGGTTTGATGTTGTCTGGTCCTGCTACTTTGTCTGGTTTCAGGTTGGAAATAAGTTTTTGTACTCCACTGGTGCAAATAGTAATGTTCGGCATAACTGGGTATTTGCTGAAAGAGGAAGAAAATACATTTTGTCCTATAGATGAAAGGCAGGACTGAGCCAAAGAAATTGGTGTCATTGGAGTGAAGACTGACTGGAACTGTTGATTTAGGATATTCGCCTTTTTTGTGTTGTCCGATTTGATGGAACCTGAAATTTTTTCGAGAAGAGGGGCTACTCCGGTTGTGTCTTGCTTGGCATTCTTTATCAGACTGAAAGTTTCTTATTGTTAAATCTTGTGGCTTTCTCTTTGTCTTCAGTGGTTCCATCTAGGCCTAAAATAGATTCAATATAATTAATATAGGAAACTTTTATTCGATAGTTGATGTTTCTTTTTAGAGCCTTGAGAGCAGTCTTCATCTTGTTGTTTCCTTCTTTCTTCAATCTGAAATAGAGTTGATCCCTTTTTCTGATAAAGTGTTTTATTGGCTGTGTAATCCATGGAAGAGATCTCTTGTGGCCAAGTCGTTTTGTTGGAACATATTTCTCGATACCTGTGGAGATTGCATCTGAAAATTTTAACCAAATTTCTTCAACAGAATTAGAGTGATTATCTTTCAGAATTTCATTTTTAACTCGCTCCATGTAGATTTTAAAGCTACCCCAGTCAGCTTTTTTGTACAGAGTAACCTGTCTAGGTTGTTGTTTTGTCATCTGTGGCTTTGTATCTGCAAAAATAGAGACAATATTATGGTCTGATATACCTGGAAGACATTTTACATTTTTAATGAAGGTGTGGTTTGATGTAAGGAAAAGGTCCAGTGTATTTTCTCCTCTGGTGTTTTCTGTTACCATCAGACTGAGGTTGAAATCTGAAAGCAAGTCATTAAATTCTTCATACAAGTTGGTATAACTGCATCCTGACTTTGATACTGGTATATGATCACAGTTCCATGAGAATTTTGGTAAGTTAAAATCACCTAGCACCCAAAAAGATCCTTTAAGGTTTCATGAAGGTCTAAGGACTTTTTGAACTCGTTAAAGCAGTGGATGTCTGATTCTTTCGGTCTGTAGTAGGCTGTGATATAAAGAGGTTTACATGTTTAGACCTGTAACTTAATCCAAATAATTCCACAATCAGTCTTTAGTTGTTTCTGCTCTGTTGCAAGGAAAGTATCTTTAACCAGGATGAAAACTCCCCCACCTTTGGTTGACCTGTCTAATCTAAAGGGTGTATATCCTAAGGATTTGGGAAAGAATTCACAATCTGCATGATGTCTATTTAACCAGGATTCTGTACCTACAACTATATCAGGTTTATGTTGATCTATCATACAATGAAATTCTGCTTTTTTTGTTGACAATGGACTGGCAATTAACTGAAATTACTTTAAGCTGAAAAGGAATATTATTTTGTTTAGATCTCTGTCTCTGTACTGTATTTCCAGAGGTGGTACTTGGATGTTGTTAGTTGGACTGCTCACTCAAAACACTGTAGCTATTATGAGATGAAAAAGAAGATATTGAAAGATTTGAATGTCTAGAGAAATTTTGGGCTTCACAGATTGAAAGATCCAGGAGAATGATGCATCTCGAGCTACAAGATCAAAATAGGTTTCATTAGTAATATCCTGACATTTGATGTGGAACCATCTCTGGCAGGTGTCGCATTCAACAGCATTGTCTTCATCAAGAACCTCATACTGACATGAACCACATGGAAATTCAGGGCCAGGATTTGTTTCTACATCTGCAGACAAAGACAGTAAGAGAAGACATAAATATGTTAGCGAAGAGTTTCTTGTGTGTTTCTCGACTGGGACGGACCACCATGTTGATTTCAGCAAACAGGCACAAACATACCAATTACTAGGTTTTAGTACATTTGGGTTAATAAAAGCTACTGGTTGATGTACTGTGGTTGGGTCTGGACCTATCTGGATGCTGAGCCAGAAAGCTGCAATAAGAATCGGGGCTAACACTCATGAAAACATTTTCAATTTTTTTCAAAACAAACAAAAATTGTCATGGGTTTTTGTGGCACAAGGTGAGGTCACCGGATCTAGAAAAATTCTGTAAATATTCTAAGTTGATGTATGGAACAACCTCCAAAAATGATTGGAGTATCTTCTTGCGTCAATAAGGACAATCCCTGAAGCCAAAAAATAGATTTAATATAGAATTTTCACGATCTGAAAAGGAAGAGAAAAAAATCAGCTGTTAGCGCACTTCCTGTATAGGGGGGGTCCTGTATGGCTCAGTGGTTAGGGCTGCTTTGAGAGAACTTTAGGTTGCTGGTTCGAATCCTGGAAGGGCTGCTAGTCACTTGGTTAGTTTACTTGGGCATGAAATTTTAGAGCCCCAGGTTGTAACGTTGTTACCAAGGAAGTACAGTAAATTTCCTCTAATACGACCACTTGCTGTACTTTCTGAAAGTTGTCTTAATAGTGGGGTGGTCAAAATACTAAGTTTTGATAGTTTGTTTGACTGTTGTCAAGTAATTCATGTTTATTTTATCTTCATTATTTGAAAATAATTATGTTCTACATACAAAAAATAAAACTATAAAAACATGTATTACAGAGAATCCATCGTCATTTTCAAAATTACAATCTTTGATAAGTTGGACTTTCTCTTTCTCCATTTTGATCTGATTCAGAAGTCCAACCTCAGATTATCTATATGTAAGTACAGGTTCAAAGTGTCAAACTGTTGATATTTTATCTTCTATATTGCGAATAGCAAACATTAATTAAGTTGAGGTCAAATTTAAATAGTTAAGAACGCCGTAAACAAACCAATGGTAACTTCTCGGATACTTCTTCACTTTCGACTTTATTACTTGAGTCAAAACACATTATATATATACAAATAACAATTAAAAATTATACAAGATATAATTTCCAAAAGTGATCGGCCTCTTAAATCTATTTACTAAAAATAACACCTATCATAATAAGGGTCCATAATACATGATAAAAAAATCCAATATTGTATTGAGGATGCAATTGTACCAAATTAGTGCGCTCTTATCAAGTGCGAAATTCGGATGATTGTCAACAGATGTGAAGTTACTGGGTGTTTTAGGGGGGTTCAAAATGGTGTATCAGCTATAGTTGATACTGAATTTAGTGGTTGTAATTTAAAATAGCAGAGAGCCTGTTCTAGAGGGGTTTGCGACCACCGAAATACAGAACAAAAGTTTCTGTCCCGTCAAAATTCGGTCTTAATAGCAGGGTGCCCATATTCCGGTTCTTGCTTGTAAGGAGTGGTTTTACTGCATATGAAAATTAATGCACTCATCTGAGAAGGGTTTAACCAAATATTAACAGACATTAAAACTCAAGGTCTCCTTCCTGTTCCATGATGTTAATTTTTATGCCCCCGCATCGATAGATTGGGGGCATATTGTTTTACCGGTGTCCATCTGTCTGTCTGTTTGTCCATCTGACTGTCCGTCTGTCTTTCTGTCTGCAAAACTTAACCTGCCAACTAAACATTTTCCTATAACTTCAATCCTGATTAAGTTACAATGCTAATATTTGGTATGTAGATAGGTCTCAACAAGGCGCAACTGGGGAATGTCATTTCATCAAGGTCAAGGTCAAAATTTTAACCCTTTTCCCTAAAACAAAGAAAAAAACCAATAAAAATCACCCTCTTCTAAAGAATTCCTGTTTCGGGGGCATGGTGTTTCACAAACACATTTTGTTCAGATATGGCTTGGTTTAGTGGGATTTTTCATCATATTTTTCTTATCAAGTATCAAGAGCATTGACAACAGTCCTTCATGGCACTTACTGAATTTATTCTTGTTTACAACTAGTTTATTTTCAGACATTGCCTGGTAGTGTGGTATATTTTTGTCACATCTTTCTCTGCAACTGTTAATGGCATTGACTTGAAACTTGTTAAAGTTGTTCAGTTCAAGGTCCTACATGGTATACATTCACCAGTTTACTGTTATCTACTTCCTCTTTTACCACATAGAGGTTCAAATGCAAGGAAGTTGTCCTACATGGTGCTATTTTCTATTTAGGAAGAAATTCATTCATTCATCCCTGTAGTTGTTTTGGTACTGCAAGCAGGAATATGCTTGGTGAGTTTTGACTCAAGGATTGTTTGTTTGTATAAGGCATAAAGTTATTTTGATAGATGTACCTCTTTGTGTTCAGTATTTATTAATCCATCAGATGAATAAATTTGTCTGGTCCAAATTGATTGAAATTGCAGATGTGATTATAAAAGGCACTAAGTTGTGCCAATTAAGGTAGAAAACTGTGAGAAAGGAAAAATTGCTGGTTACAAGCAATTTCTCTCTTTCTCACTGAAATTCCATAACCATCTTTCTTTTGTGCATCAAAAAGTTGGTTTGTGTGGGAATAGGTTAATTCAGAGGAACCAAATAATTCATGTTGATACGCTTTTTCTTGTTCTTTCAAATGTGTTGTTGGTTAAACAGCTAAATACATTTAGTGTGCTTTCTTCTTTTTTGTAGATCCTGAAAATAAAGGTTGTACTTTTTTAAGTTGAGTCAGAGTACTAGTTTTATCTGTGATAATGACAATCTTGAAAAAAATGAAAGTCCATAGAAGCAAGAAGAAAACTTTATTGACCAAGACTGATTCACAAGATAAGAAACCTGAAAATGAAAGAAAGAAACTGAGACAGAAAATAGAAGGTAGTATGAATGTAGGAGATAAATCTATTGCTAAGAAAAATCTCTCAATTGGAGGTACAACAAATGTGATCAAGGAAGACAATAAATCTATCAAAAAAGCATCTAACTTGATAAATAGTACTGTAAGTTCTAGTAAACTTTCTCTTAATTGTGATAAACAATCTAAAGCTGAAGGAAAAATTCCTGCAAAATTGAAAAAGAGAAAACGTAAAACTAGTCATCAACATGAAAAGAGAGATTTGAAATCTAAGACACCTGAAATGTGTTCAACTCCTGACCAATCTGAAATTAAAAACTCAAAACAAAAGAAGCCCCTCACAGTCAGACAGCTACATAAGAGAAAGAAATTGATGGAGAAAAGAAAGGCTCGTAAGAAAATAAAGAAAGGGAAAATAGATGGTGAAGATGAGGACAAAGATCAGATTGATTCTAAAGGAGATGACAATGAAGAAAAGACAAGTGAAAATTCAGAAACTGCAAAAATTAAAACTGAAAGAATCATTCTGCCTAAAAATGTTGTTGAAGCTACTTCAAATTGGAGAAAATTACAAATGGTAAGATCTTTCTTCAAGTTTTTCTTATCAGTGCTCTTGTTTTAAGGGTAAACTAGTGTTTGACCCTCAAAAATCTGAAAATATATTATTTAGTCCTTCAAAGATTTCTCCCTAAACTCTGTTTTAACCCTAAGGAATTTCTCTGATGGGGACCAAGATGACCCCCTTGAGAGAAATTCCTAAGGGTTAAAACAGGGTTTTTATCCTTAAATTTTTCAATTATGTATCTTATATGGTATTGAAAATTGTATAATTATTATTATATATCATTATATTGCTTACTTGATATCTTCACAAAAAAGTCAGTGAGCACTTAAATCTGCAAAATTTCTATTCATGATTCTTTTTATTTTTAGCTTACCTGAGCACAAAGTGCTTATGGTGAGCTTTTGTGATCATGGAATGTCTATTGTCCTTCATGCGGCACCAACAGTTGAAGTGTTTACACTCTCGAGGCCACAGATTTGGCTTAATCATCACAAACTTGACCAGAATAATTGTTAGGTCAAAAGGATGGACCAAATAGATTATGTTAAGGTTCTATAGGTAAACATAGGAAAAGGGGCGTTAATGACAATGTCTTTGTTTACACTCTTAGAGGCCACAGTTTTAGATCAACCTTTGTGAAACTGGTTATCATTATTTGGCTCCAGTTGCATTTTTTTAATAGCAGATGATTCACGTGAGTAATTAAGGGCCATCATGGTCCTCTTGTTTTTACTTTGACTCTTTTAAAATCAGTTTTGACCCCTAGAATTTAATGGTCAAGAAGTCAATAACTGACCAATTTCAAATGCTAGCACAAGCCCTGCTTATTACAAGCTATAGGGATTTAGCTTACCTTACGCTAGCACATGGTGCTCAGTAGTGCTGTTTTGATCACCCATTATCTGTCTGTCCCTAAAGTATTGAAAATATCCCATTCCAAACTTCATTGACTTGATCCCTAGGTCATGCTCTTTAAAATTCCTCACAGATTTGGAATCCATGAAGAACTCTGGTTGCTAAGGCAACAGTATAATAGGTTAGCTTCTCCCTAACCATAAGACAAAGGGATCTTGTAGTGCTTCTATAAATTTTTCAAACTATTATTCTGAAATGAATATAACCTCTGATGCTGGATCCTGGATTTTATATAAATCGACATCTGTGAAAATCTTGTGTCAAAACAAAAAGAGAAGTGTACAAATTTTGCTTGCAACATTGCCTTATGGTACTCTGTATACTCTAAGAAATATATGTCAAATTTTCACCCTCGGTCCCTGAGATCAAAATTAGCCCAATGCTGTATGGTAAGCCAGATGTTTTATGGAGAAAATGAAAATTTATAAAAATAATCCTCCAACAGACTGCAAGGTCTTGGACATCAAAGTTTATACTCAGATGAGCTTTTTAGACAATTTTTAGCTAGAGCTATAGCGATGGCTTTTTCCTGTCTGGTGTCCGGCCGCCGTCCGGCCGTTAAACTTTTCCTTGTTTACGCAATAGAGTCCACAGTTTTCATCAGATTCCCTTCAAACTTTCACAGAATGATTGTACCATCAAAAGGATCGTTCCTTTTGAAATTGGATCAGATCCGTCAAGAATCACGTGGAAAAGGGGCCTAATTAAAACTTAATTAAAAAATCCTCATTTACGCGATAGAGTCCACAATTTTCATCGGATTCTCTTCAAACTTTCTCAGAATGATTGTACCATCATAAGGATCGTTCCTTTCAAAAATGGGTATGATCTGTCAAGAAACATGGGAAAAGGGGCCTTATGAAAATTTAATTAAAAGTTCCATTAAAAATCCTTGTTTATGCGATATAGTCCACAGTTCTCATCGGATTCTCTTCAAACTTTCTCAGAATGATTGTACCATCATAAGGATCGTTCCTTTGGAAACTGGGTCAGATCTGTCAAGAAACACAGGAAAAGGGGCCTTATGAAAATTTAATTAAAAAATCCTTGTTAACACTCTAGAGTCCACAGTTTTCATCAGATTGTATTTAAACTTTTACAGAATGATTGTACCATCATAAGGATTGTTCCTTTGGGAATTTGGTCAGATCCATCAGGAATCACTGGAAAAAGGGGCCTTATGAAAATTTGATTAAAAAATCCTCCTTAACACTCTAGAGTCCAGAGTTTACATCAGATTCAATTCATACTTTCATAGAATCACTGTACCAACATAATGATTGTTCCTTTCGAAATGGGGTCAGATCTGTCAGAAACATGGAAAAGTTGCCTTTTTAAAACTAAATTAAAAAATCCTCGTTTAACCCATTCCCACACAGCAAAGTTTTAAACTGGTCCAAATTGAAAGAAGCTGCAGACGACAATTTCAAGTTGATGGAATTTTAATTTTTTTCATCTTTTTTGATAGAAAGCATTGTTGATAATAAAGAAATGGCTTGTATCAAGCAATTTCTTCATTTTCCACAATGTTTTCCAAAGCTTTTCTCTTGAGGAGCGTAAAAAGGAGGGATAAAGTGGGAGTGGGTTATGCGATAGAGTCAACAGTTTTCATCGGATTCTCTTCAAACTTTCTCAAATTGATTGTACCATCATAAGGATCGTTCCTTTGAAAAATGGGTCTGTTCTGTCAAGAAACACGGGAAAAGGGACCTTATGATACTACTCTACAATTACAAAGGCAAATAAACCTCATTGGACAATTTAGTGATAGCGTAGGTTTAGATATAAATTCTGAAAAAACAAAGATCATTGTCTTTAGAAATGGTGGAAATCTTAAAAGAACCGAAAAATGGAATCATAAAAACGAAGAAATCGAAATTGTTAAATTTTATAGATATCTTGGTGTCTGGTTTTCAAGCTCTCTTTCCTGGTCTAAAACTCACGAAATGTTGTCTATGCAAGCCACGAAAGCAATTCACTCTATATTCAAATTACGTAGAGAATTTGGATTACTTGAAAGCAGAGATTTATTCAAAATTTTTGATGCTACAATTAAGCCGATTTTGTGTCACGGTTCTCACATTTGGGGGTATCAGTATGTTAATCAAATAGAAAAAGTTCAAATTAGGTTCTGCAAAAGAATTTGTTGTTTATCTAAAACCACAAGTGACTTTTTTGCTTTGGGTGAATGCGGAAGATTACCGCTGTGTACTACATATATTCCAAATTGTATTAAATATTGGGTACATTTAATCCGTATGGATAATAAACGATATCCGAAACAGTGCTATTATATGCTGTATCAGTTAGATGAATCTGGGAGAAAAACGTGGGCTAGTTATATCAAACAGTTACTATTCACCTATGGATTTGGCTATGTTTGGATAACTCATAATATTGGAAATGAAAATGAATTCTTAAAGATTTTTACGCAACGTATAATAGATTGTTACTCTCAAAAATGGTCCTTAATTGTTAGCGAATCATCAAAAGCTTTTCATTATAGAAATTTTAAAACTTTGCTTAATCCTGAATTGTATCTAAATACGGATTTAAATTACATTTTGAAAAAGACACTGTCATCTTTTAGATGTTCCTCTCACGACTTGATGATCGAGAGAGGAAGACATCTATCTATTGATAGAAGCTTGAGATATTGTACAATTTGTGCAAAAATAAATATATATGTTGTCGAAGATGAGTATCATTTCTTTTTTCAGTGTAAAAGCTATGAGTCTCTAAGAAAAAGATATTTTGAACAACGTTGGCTGACTAAAAGAACTATTGATAAATTTTATTCTATTTTAGAATGTGATAATAGAACTACGATACTTAAAGTAGCAAGGTACCTGTGTAGCGCATTTCAATTACGAAAAGAAATCCTCCAACAATTAACTTAGTTTGTGAAACTTTTTTCAGTTATTAAATGTTTGGTATGTATAAATATTAAATGAAAACTAAAAAGAAAAAAATGGGTTAAAACTATGGAATAAGTCAAGATATGTTGATGTCATCACAAGCTTTTGATTTACATCTATATCTAAACTTTTGTTTGTCAGTCGAATGATCAATATCATGTTATTCTGAAATAACACGTCTTACTAGTTTACGTGTTTCTTATTAGAAACAAACCATTGTTATGTCACAGTAATAATTGTGTTGTCACTCTCCATTGTATTTTGAATTGTAATGTATGTTGTGTTATGGGCCGGTGGCCTAAATACGAAATAAAATGTCTGTCTGTCTGTCTGTCTGTATCATAAGAATTGTTCCTTTCAAAATTTTGTATGATCAGTCAAGTACCACGGGAAAAAGGGGCCCAATAAAAACTAGATTGAAAAAGTCCTCGTAAACACAATAGAGTCCATAGCTTTCAACAAATTCTCTTCAAACATTCCCAGAATAATTATTACATTAAATGGATTGTTCCTTTCGGAAGTAGGTTTGATCCATCAAGTTTCATGGGAAAAGGGGCCCTATGAAAATTTAATAAAAAGTCTTAGTTAACACATCATGGCCCTAGATTTCATCGGATTGACTTCAAACGTTCACATAATGATTGTACCGTCATAAGGATTGTTCCTTTCAAATTGGGTCTGATCCATTGAGAAACCTAGGAAAAGGGGCCTTAGGAAAATTCAATTAAAAAATCTTAATTAATGCTTGTAAGTCCACAGATGAGATGGGGTTGTCTTTATACTCAAACAGAATAATTATACTTTTGTAAGAAGAGTTCCCTTTGAAATTGGTTCAGATCCATCAAGTAACATTGGAAAAGGGGCTATATGAAAATTCAATTAATAAAACCCTGTTAACACAATGAAGCCCACAGCTTTGATAAGATTTTGTTGAAACTTTCACAGAATGATTTTAAGGTCATAACTATCATTCTTTTCATAACAGGGTTTGAACTGTCAAGAACACAGGAAAAGGGGCCTTATGAAAATTTCATTTATAAATCCTTGCTACCAAGTCCAGAGCTTTCATCGGATTTTCTTCAAACATTCATAGAATAATTGTACAATAATAATGATTGTTGATGTTTGCATTAGACCTGATCCGTCAAGTATCACAGGAAAAGGAGCATTATGAAATTTAATTTTAAAATCATGGTACCACAATAAAGTCAACAGTTTTCATCAGATTCTGTTAAAACTTTCACAGAATGATTATTCCATCACGAGGATTCTTTCTTTTCAAATTAGGCGTGATCTATCCAGTATCATGGGAAAAGGGGCTGTATGAAAAATTATTACCAAATCCTCATAAACACAACAATGTCCTCAGTCTTTATCAGAATCTCTTCAAACTTTAATAGAATGATTGTACCATCATTTGGGTTGTTTCTTTGTAAATTATGTCTGATTTGATAAGTGACACAAGAAAAGGGACCTTATAAAAATTTTATTACAAAACATCATTATTACAATAAAGTCCTCAGTCTTTATCATTTTCTTCAAACTATCATTAGGATTGTTCCTTTGTACATTGGGTCTGATTTGTTACGTTTCACGGGAAAAGGGGCCGTATGAAAATTTTGTTACAAAATTCTTGACACAATTCAGTCCACTGTTTTCATTGATTCTCTTTAACTTTTAAAGAATGATTGTACCTTCATTAGAATTGTTCCTTTTGGCATTTGGTTTGTTCTATAAAGTATCATGAGAAAAGGGGCCCTATGAAGATTCCACTATAACCTCATTAACTCAATAAATTCTACAGATTACACAGAATGATTGTACAATCACTTAAATGGTTCTTTTTAGAACAGGGTACAATCCATCAAGTATCATGTAAAAAGGGGCCATATGATTTTTTAGCTCCCCTGAGCAGGAAGTGCTCTGGGGGAGCTATTGTGATGGGTTGTCGTCCGTCCGTCCGTTCACAATTACAAAAAAATCTTCTACTCCTAAACTAACCATTCAACAAAACTTCACAGAAATGATCCTTAGGTCATGCTCTTTCAAAATACTTCAAAGAATTGTAATCCATGAAGAACTCTGGTTGCCATGGCAACAGAGTGAAAAAACTTAAAAAATCTTCTCCTCCCAAACGGTAAGGCCTAGAGCTTAGATATTTGGTATATATCATCATCTATAGTCCCTCTACCAAAAAACTTTAAAAAAAAAAGTATTCTGAAAATTAGCCCTTTTCAGGGCAATCCCTGATTTTACATAGAAATAAAGAAGGAAATCTTTAAAAATCTTCTTGTCCCAAACCATAAGGCCTAGAGCTTTGGTATTTGGTAAACATTATCATCTATTGACCCTCTACTAAAATACTTCAAAGAATTACCATATTCTGAAAATTAGCCCATTTCTTTGAGATCCCTGATTTTACATAGAAATAAGGAAGGAAATCTTTAAAAATCTTCTTCTCCCAAACCATAAGGCTAAGAGCTTTGATATTTGGTATACTTCATCATCTATTGTCCATCTTTCAAAATACTTCAAAGAATTACCATATTCTGAAAATTAGCCCTTTTCTTTGTGATCCCTGATTTTACATAGAAATAAGGAAGGAAATCTTTAAAAATCTTCTTCTCCCAAACCATAAGGCCAAGAGCTTTGATATTTTGTATACATCATCATCTATTGACCCTCTTCCAAAATACATCAAAGAATTATCATATTTTGAAAATTAGCCCTCTTCTTGACAATTCCTGATCTTACATAGAAATAAAGAAGGAAATCTTTAAAAATCTTCTTGTCCCAAACCATAAGGCCTAGAGCTTTGATATTTGGTATACATCATCATCTTTTGACCCTCTTCCAAAATACTGCAAAGAATTAACATATTCTGAAAATTAGCCCTTTTCTTTGTGACCCCTGATTTTACATAGAAATAAAGAAGGAAATCTTTAAAAATCTTCTTCTCCCAAACCATAAGGCCTAGAGCTTTGATATTTGGTACAAATCATCATCTATTGACCCTTTTCAAAAATACTTCAAAGAATTACCATATTCTGAAATAAGCCCTCTTCTGAGCAATCCCTGATTTTACATAGAAATAAAGAAGGTAATCTTTAAAAATCTTCTTCTCCCAAACCATAACTTGATAAGGCCTAGAGCTTTGATGTTTGGTGTACATCATCATCTATTGACCCTCTACCTAAATACTTCAAAGAAAAACCGTATTCTGAAAATTAGCCCTCTTCTTTGTGATCCCTGATTTTACATAGAAAAAGAGAAGGAAATCTTTTAAAATCTTATTCTCCCAAACCATAAGGCCTAGAGCTTTGATATTTAGTACAAATCACATCTATTGACCATCTACCAAAATACTTCAAAGAATTGCTGTACTCTGAAAATTAGCGCTTTTCTTAATGATCCCTGATTTTACATAGAATAAAAGAAGGAAATCTTTGAAAATCTTCTTCTCCCAAACCATTAAGTCCAGAGCTTTGATATTTGGTACATATCATCAGCCATTGACTCTCTACATAATTACTTAAAAAAATTAGCCCTTTTCTGTGCAATCCCTAATTTTAGTTAGGAATAAATAATGATATCTTTGAAAACCTTCTTCTCCTAAACCATTAGGCCTAGAGCTTTTATACCTGGTATGTATTGATGTCTATACTTCAAAGCATTACCATATTCAGGAAATTAGTGCTATATGGTGGGATCATCAATATACCTAGGATTAAAAGAGAAATCTGTTAACATCTTCTCCAAAATAATTAGAAAGAGGGCTTTGCTATTTTGTTTATATCATAAAGCCATGAACCATCATACTCAGGGGAGCATTTTAGGACCATCATGGTCCTCTTGTTTTTTAAATATTCTAGTAAACATAATGAATTCCCAATATTTCATTGGATTCACTTTTAACTTTCACAGAATGATAAAACCAACAGTAAAATATCATGGGAAAAGGGGCCTTATGAGAACTTGAATTTAATATCTTTGTTAACACAATAAAGTAAACAGTTTATTTGGATTCTCTTCAAAGATGCATGGAATAATTGTGGCATTCGAAACACAGGAAAAGGGGCCTTACAGATTATCACTCAAAACATTCTTGTGCATGTAATGAAGATCACAATCATTATCAAATTGTCTTTTAAATTTCACAGGACAATTGTCGGGTTGTAAGGAAAGTTCCTTTTGGAATGAAATTGATCCATCAGAAAACACAGGAAAAGGGGCCTTATTGATTTTCATTCAAAACAATCCTGTTTATGTGATAAAGTCCACAATTATTGTCAGATCCTGATGAAATATTGACAGAATGATTGTAGGGTCATAAGGTAACTTTCTTTTGGAAATGGAGTGGATCCGTCATGAAACATGGGAAAAGGGGCCTTGAGGATTGTTGCTTAAAATGATAAAGGGGATAAAGCCCTTTTTTTTCTTTATGCATTCTTCTTTGAGCAATTAACTTCCTTAAATATCAGATTTCTTTAACAGAAAACTTGATAACCAGTAGAGCGTCTAAGGCCCTCATGGGCCTCTTGTTACACTCTTGTTATATCTTCCAAATTGAAAGAAATGTACTCAGCATCTCAGAACTCATGCACATTTGAAAAGTGCCATTCAACCCTTGTCATGCTGTATGATTTACCTTACTGAATTGCTGTGAAATCAAAGGGCTGAAACCAATGATAGAACTTGTTTAAAAATCAATATGTTTTTTAGAAATCGAATTAATAAACAATCTGGCTGGAAAACTACCAGCAGAAGGTGTAGACCAAGATCAGCATGACAAGGGTCAAGACAGAAAATATTGGTGGCAAGAGCAAAATTGTGTGTCAAAAGTAATTTCTTCTATTCCTACTATGTTCTCTTAAACTGATACTATTTTGGTAATTTTAGTGGTTGTTACCCATTAATACATAAACACCATTTGGAGACCTTAAAAATGTGGTTATGAGAAACTTTGTGGGAAAAGGAGAATTATTATAACAAATAATATCTCCTTTTCTCATAATGTTTTTATCTTCTTGGCATTTAAATCCATTCCAACTTATATCCAATTTTTATCTCAACTGAAGAAAAAAGCTTCGGAAAACATTGGGAAAAACGAAAGATTTGCTGTTATAAGCAATTTCTTCATTTTCCACAATGTTTTCTACATGTACTTCAGTAGACAAATAATTTCATAATCTCATCAACTAAAAATTGTTTTCTGCAAAAAACTTTGAATTTGGACTAGTCTAAAATTTTATCATACTGAAATTGGTTAACCCTTTCCTATTTTTCAAACTTTTAGACTTGTCAAAATTCAAAGGTTTTGCGGATGACAATATACAGTTGATTTCATTTGAAAAAATAATTATTCATGAGGGTAAAATATTGTGGAAAAGGAAGAAAATGCTAGTAGCAAGCAATTTCTTCTTTGTCAACAATATTTTCTCAAGTATAAAAACACAGGGACGTAAAAGCAAGGGATTGAATAGGAAATGGTTAAGCACACTTTCAAACTGTTGTCTGCAACTGTTTTCAATTCAGACTAGTCTAGAATTTTCACAATGTTTTCCACCCGGAAAGTTGAAAAAAATCTAGAAACCTTAATTGTCATCTGCGACTCCTTTCAAATTGGACCCGTATGAAATTTTGACGTTTGGTAATAGGCTAAACAAGGAATTTGATAACGAAGTAAGGTTTATTGGTCTTCACAAAATCTCAACTTCTTGGTCATGTCAGGAATAAAGGATATACATTCAAGGTCATCCATTTTTTTTATTTAGGATAAATTGGTTTGTTTGTTATTGGTCTTTTATAATATGGTATAATATGGTAACTTGCACCCGGAGACATCGAAATCTAAGTTCTTTGAGTTATGAGTTTACACCCAATGTTAGGTACCAGAAGTTACATACAGTGGTATCGTAGTAGACACTAATCGCAGTGGCATGTTTAGGAGGGGATGTTTCATTTGAACCCCTGTGTAGCTAATAATTCAATTTTTGTGGAAAAAATTCAATGGAAAATTTAGCAATCATTGGAAAACAACACCTGCCAACTCCTGCCTTTTTTTGTAGGTTTGTACCCCCTCTAAAGAAATCCTGGATCTGCCACTGAACCCAACTAATGCAATGCTCAAGCTCACACCTAGAAGCATTTCATCTGCCTTTAGACTGCATCAACTAACTTAAGAAATTAATTAAATATCCATACAGACATTTCGTGACACAAATTAAATATCCATACAGACATTTCATGACACAATATTCAATCCATTTTTCGAGATATAACTGGAAACCTTAAAGCTAAAGGTACATAAATATTTATATCAAAGATGACAAAAGGTGTTAAAGTGTTCTGTGATGCCAATGCATGTAATTAACGCAAGTCGTGCTGAATCTGGAATATTTTCATGGGCAGGAAGTACAGACTTGCATTGCCCAGCACATAAGTCCAGTCTGATCATAGTCTACACCACCTTTTTGATGTTGAAGTCAGAGTTGTCTAAAAGTCAAAGAGCAAAAGATAAATTGACCCACTACAAGCACCTTTTAGTGCTTTCATCCTACAATTCTGTTCAAAAAAGGATACTGTTCAGCAATACAATCACTTAACCCATTCCAACACAGCAAAATTTTAGACAGGTCAAAATTGAAAGAAGGTGCAGACGACAATTTCAAGTTGATGGAATTTTGAATTTTTTCGTTATTTTGGATAGAAAACATTGTGGATAATGAAGAAATTGCTTGATACAAGCAATTTCTTCATTTTCCACAATGTTTTCCAAAGTTTTTTTCTTGAGGGGCGTAAAAAGGAGGGATTGAGTTGGAATGGGTTAACCTTTTACCACAATGACACTTTCTGATGCTCTGAAGAAAAACGATCCTTGAAAACTTTGTGAGAAAAGGAGAAATTGCTTGTATAAAACAATTTCTCCTTTTCATACAATGTTTTCTACTCTGTTTTGCTCTTATTTTCCAATTTTAGCAAAATTTGAAATGTTGTCTGCAACTTCCTTCAAGTTGAACCAGTCTTAATTTTTCTTAAATGAGTTAAAGATTAAAACATACTACATATAAAATGAATAACCATGAAAAAGCATAACTTTCATGCATATTATTCTAGAAAAAACAGAGGTAGTGTTGTTTAATGTTCAAAGATGTTTCATTATTTCCCCCCCCCCCTTTGATAGACTGGGGGCATATCATTTTAACATGGCTGTCTGTCTGATTTTTTTGGAAACTTAAACTGTGAACTTAACCCTTTCCTGTTTTATGAAAAATTGGTCTAATTTGACAGACGTTTCTAATGGATATTCAAAATGAGCTTTAATCAAAATGTTACTCTCCTATAAGGTAGAAAATATTGTGAAAAAGAAGAAATTGCTTTTGACAAGGGATTTCTTCCTTTACCACAATGTTTCTCAAATCATGGGGACATCAAAACAGGATTGTAGGGAAAGAGTTGAATTTCTCCTTTGACTTCTATACAATGTTAATACTTTACATGATGATAGCTCTCATTGATAAATATCTCCTGATTCCAAAGTCAAGGTTATCATAGGTAAACTTTGTTTAAATAAAGATGCTGTTACATGGGCATAAATGTTTCACATTTTGTTAACAGATGCTTATTGACTGCTTCATGAATTTTGTCCATAGACAATGAAACAAAAAGCAGAAAGAAAAACTCAAAAGAGGAAAGCAGACCAAACACAACTAAGGAATCCTAAGTACAGAAAAGTAGATGAAAAGACGATCTCTGAAAAAATCATTTCTGAAGTAAATAAACCAAAGAAAGAAGAGAAGTAAGTGTACATGATATGGTTCATCGACCCCCTGACTCCGCTTGCCCTGCCCACCCACTGACTCCATTAGCCCACCCAGTATTTCTGACAGGAAGTTTCACTTTGATATTAGGCAGCGTTATTTTTCAAATTTTATGGCAAGCAACATGTAACAAAAATAGTAAAATGGTTGGTTTGTGACTTAAACTTTGTAACTACAGCTTGAAAAAGCAGTAGTTTTCATTTTTCAGTTACCAAACTATTAAAAAGGCAGAGTTTAGATTTCACTTCCAGTCTAAATGATTGATTTGATCTGTCTATTAATTCTTTTACTGACAGCCGCGATTGGTTGACACAGTCCTCCATTTTGACCCTATGAAGGTGTAAAATTAAGGAAAACAATTTCAGCATTATTAGAAATAAGAAAATTATATGCTAATACCTAATGTTTTTTGTTATTTCTTGAATATTTTCTATTCTTTCATGGAATTTTAAAGATTTTCAGACTTAGTGATGGAATTTTGATTTATGGAAATATTGGGGCATGACATGACAGGCAGGAGCTTGTCAGATTTAGTGGTATATTCTTCAGGTGACTCTTTTCAAAACGTGTGAGTGAAATTTTGATTTTGGAAAAAATTGGGAATGGCAGTGTGGGGTTATCCGAGTTGGAGAAATCATGAAATAATTCTATAAAAATCTTCCCTTTCTAAGCCTATTGGCTAATAAGGACCAAACTTGAGTGGAAAATTTCTTGAGTTACCCTCTTCAAAATTTGTTTATGAACTTTGATTTGAAAAAAAAATCGCCATGGCAAGGTAAAGCTTATCAGACTTTGAGAAATCGTGCTCAGTAATTAAGGGCCCAAATGGGCCCTCTTGTTTAATTAAACCTGTAGATGACCATCTACACATGTTATTTGTAGCCCAATACAACACAATCCTGCATATTTCATGAAAAAGAGAGAAAAAAGGGAATTTTGCTTTTTCTCTCTATGTTTTCTACCCTATCTGAAGTTTTATAAGATTTGAATAAACTTTGAATTGTTGTATGCAGCCTCATTCAATTTGAAACAATCTAGAATTTAGTCAGCTTGTAATGCACAAAGTTTTCAGTGCTTCTATTTGAATTCTCTTGATGAGTCAATTCCAATTAGTAGCCACACCACTGGATTAGACTGATCACTGGCCCTGCCCAATGACTCAGCCTTCCAACTGACTGACAGGAGGGCCAATGACTCAGCCTTCCAACTGACTGACAGGAGGGCCAATGACTCAGCCTTCCAACTGACTGACAGGAGGGCAAATGACTCAGCCTGCCAACTGACTGACAGGAGGGCCAATGACTCAGCCTTGCAACTGAATGACAGAAGGGTAAATGACTCAGCCTTCCAACTGACTGAAACGAGGGCCTATAACTCAGCCTTCAAACTGACAGACAGGAGGGCCAATGACTCAGCCTTCCAACTGACTGACAGGAGGGCCAATGACTTAGCCTGCCAAATGACTGACAGGAGGGCCAATGACTCACCCTGCCAACTGACTGACAGGAGTGCCAATGACTCACCCAGCCAACTGACTGACAGGAGGGCCAATGACTCAGCTTGTAAACTGACTGACAGGAGGGCCAATGACTCAGCCTGCCAACTGACTGACAGGAGGGCCAATGACTCACCCAGCCAACTGACTGACAGGAGGGTAAATGACTCAGCTTGTAAACTGACTGACAGGAGGGCCAATGACTCAGCCTGCCAACTGACTGACAGGAGGGCCAATGACTCAGCCTGCCAACTGACTGACAGGAGGGCCAATGACTCAGCCTGCCAACTGACTGACAGGAGGGCCAATGACTCACCCTGCCAACTGACTGACAGGAGGGCCAATGACTCAGCCTGCCAACTGACTGACAGGAGGGCCAATGACTCAGCCTACCAACTGACTGACAGGAGGGCCAATTACTCAGCTTGCAAACTGACTGAAAGGAGGGCCAATGACTCAACTTGCAAACTGACTGACAGGAGGGCCAATGACTTGCCCTGCCAACTGACTGACAGGAGGGCCAATGACTCAGCCTGCCAACTGACTGACAGGAAGTTCTAGTTCGATATAATATGGCCATATTTTCAAAATTTGTGGCCAGTAACTTGTAACAAAAAAGAAAATAGTTGGTTGCCATCCTTGAATAAGCCAAAACCACAAAATGATTCACACAAATGTAAGACAATGTTTGAGCTCAAAGTTCACTCCCAGGCTGAATAAAAGATTTGATTGGTTGATTGGTTCTTTGATTGACAGCTTCAATCCACTCAATTAATGGATGAAAAATGCAATTTAACATTTTGATATCTCTTGTTTGGAGCTCTCTTCAATGGTATTTTGTTGATTTTAGGTCACAAGAAATCTGGTTTGATGATGTTGATGAATCCCTCGTAGATGACAAATTTGATGAAAACAAGGACAAAGATGATAAACCTGTCAGAAAAGTAGTAAATGAAGATGACAGCAAACTTGTTAAACCGGAAGCATTTAAAGGGTATCATGGGATTTTGTAGTTTTTGTAACAGCCTTTTAAAAAGATGTACCCCACTGATTTAACCCATTCCCATTTTCTCCATTTTCCACAATGTTTTTCATAGTTTTTTTCTTAAGGACACAAAAAGGAGGGATTGTGTGTGAATAGGTTAAAGAATTTCCAAAACAATCTAAAGTAGATGGAATTCTAACAATCCTAGTATTTTGGGTTGTAGAAAACATTGTGGATAATGAAGAAATTGCCTAATACAAGCAGTTTCTTCATTTTCCACAATGTTTTCCAAAGCTTTTTTTCTTAGGGGCATATAAAGGAGGGATTCTGTGGGAATGGACTGAACAATGCTTGCTTCTTGAGTCATCGTCACTTGATGCAGTTTTACACAAATTACTCCAGCAGAAATGAGCATTCCCACACAGTCCCACTTTTTTACGCCCCTCTTCTTCATTATCGTCAATACATTTTTTTTGTTCCTGAAAGAACAAATATTTCTAAAATTTCATCAACGGAAAATTGTCTTCAACTTCTTTATATTTGGATCAGTCTAAAATTTTGTTATCTGGTAGTAGATTAACTTTTATTCTTTTTTGCTAGATTGACCAAATTGATTGGAATGGATTGTGAAATGGTTGGAGTCCGAAATAACCAGAGTGTGCTTGCACGAGTATCAATTGTGAACCGTTATGGGGAACAGTTGTATGATAAGTTTGTTAAACCCACAGAGAAAGTTACTGATTACAGGACAAGTATTAGTGGTATCAGACCAGAGGATCTTGAAAAGGGTAAGTTAATCCATTCAAACATAATGACACTTTTTGATGCCCCTAAAGAAAGGCAATTGGAAAATATTGTGTAAAATGAAGAAATTGCTTTGCTTTCTACCCAGAAAATTGAAAATATATGAACTATAAGTATTTGGGTTAACCCATTACCAGACAACACAATTTCAGACTAATCAAAATTAAAAGAAGATACAGATGACAGTATAAAGTTGGTAGAATTTCAAACACCACCGTCTTTTTGTGTAGAACACATTGATATGAATGAAGATATTGCTTGTAACAAGCTATTTCTGCCTTGTCCACTTTGGTTTGCCAAAAACTTTTGTTTAGGGTCATTGTGTTGGAATGGCAATTTCTTCATTTCCCACAATGGTCACCAATAAAGAAAAAGTTTTAAAATGTCTTCAATTAAACTTCTTTCAATTTGAAAAGCGTAAAATTTTGTCATCTGGTAATGAGTTAAAGAATATAATAAGCTTAAACTTTAATCTTTGTTAGCTTGAACACTTTCGAATTGTCTGAATTGAGAGAAACTACTGAAATTTTATACACATGTTGCAATGTTCTTGTTATATATGTCGTATATAAATAATGCTAATTATAAAATGAAGAACAACAAGATGCTGAAGCTACGATGTTTAATTAAGAACTGAACTACAGTTACAATAGTAACAGAGACTATATAGAATACATTCAAGTAATATGATAGTCTAAATTAAAGGTGGTACTGCATAATACAGGGATCATAGAATGAATACACAACAATCTCCCCCTTCAAATTTTAAGTCATAAATTTTGATAATCAAAAACTTTAAAACTAGAATGATTATAAAATCTGAACTAAAATAGTGTGCATATACTGCTTTAACTTAACATGTGCCTGATAAATGTGCCTGATAAATCAGTTCATTAACAATCTGTGAAATTCCAATGTTCCAGCTGGACCAAGTTACTGGCACTTTATCTGCAGTAATCACAACTAAACAAGACAACAAGTACCTGTTAATTACAATGTTAATCGGTCGGGCGGTTTCCTGACCCTTGTGGGATATCGTCTTTCTGCTGTAATTGGGATACTCCCACTTTTATCATAATTTGTAATTTCAGACATGTCATTATTATCTTTGTTTTTAAATGACTTGGGGTCTGTACTTTGTACATTTGGACTCTGGTCATTTTCTGGAATTTTGACACTTGACAGTAATGGTGTAGGTAAACTCTTATCAGTTGAGGTTGACAAAGGATGGTGAATTAATTCTGATTTTCTGATTTGGTCTGCATGCCTTTTCCACCTTAACCCATTACCTACATCAATCGTGTACATCAAAGGTCCTTCACGCGAAAATACAGAGCCTTGTAACCATTTTTGATTACCCCTGTAGTCACGAACTAACACATTTTGACCAATTTCGAAATCGCGTAACTTTCTTTGATCATTCAAAGCTAATTTCATTTGCGAGTTTGTAACATGTGTTTGAGTATCAGGCCTTAACAAATCTAACCTTGTCCTTAGATTTCTACCTAAAAACAACTTAGAAGGCGTTTCTCCAGTTAGAGAATGAGCAGTATTTCTATATCTCAATAGAAATGTATTGATCTTCAAATTTAGATTGTTTGAAGACATAGTCATAGCTCTCATACTCGTTTTGAATGTACCTACAAATCGTTCTGCTAAACCATTTGTACTGGGTTTAAACGGCGCTGATCTTAAATGTAAGATTCCATTATCTTTCATGAACTTTTGAAATATTTCGCTAGTAAACTGTACACCATTGTCAGAGACTAATTGCTTAGGTAGTCCATTTCTTGCAAATATTGTTCTAAGTTCTTCTACCGTTCTCTCGGCTGTAGTCGATTTCATAACTACAATTTCGGGCCATTTTGAATGCGCATCTACTACGACTAAGAACATCTTGTTTAGAAAAGGACCTGCAAAATCAACATGAATCCGTTCCCATGGCGATGTCGGCCATTCCCATGGATGTAAATTACTTGAGTGGGGTGCTTTTTGATGCATTTGGCAACCTGTGCATTGATTTACCAAATTTTCGATATCATTGTCAATTCCTGGCCACCATACATAACTTCTGGCTAGACTTTTCATTTTTACTATACCAGGGTGAGATGCATGTAACAAATCTAAAATTTGTTTTCTTAACTTAGTAGGTATAACTACACGTATTCCCCACATTAAACATCCTCTATGAATTGATAATTCATTCCTGCGATTGTAAAATGGTTTCAACATAGGATTTTCCAAGGGATAAATCCAGCCATTTTGAGTATTTTCAAGTACACGTGACAAAATAATTTCGCGTTGGGTTTCCCGTTTAATTTCTTCGTTTGTAACAGGAAGTTGCTCAATTTGCATCGCATAAAATGTTTCCTCACCATCTTCAGTGCATTCTGAAGTTTGCGGTGGTAAAGGTAACCTTGACAAGCCATCAACATTCCCGTGTTTCAGGGTATTTTTGTACTCTATGTCATAGTCAAAACCTGACAAAAATACAGCGTATCTTTGAACTCGGGCAGCTGTCGTAGTTGGAATGTTTTTCTTAGGATTGAAAATTGACAACAAGGGCTTGCAATCAGTAATGAGGGTGAATTTCCTACCGTATAGATAAGGATAGAATTTCTTTACTCCCCAATAAATTGCAAGTGATTCTTTATCAATTTGTGCATACCGTTGCTCAGTTTTAGTCAATGACCTTGAAGCATATGCAACTGGTTTCTCTTCACCATTTTTCATGACATGTGACAAAATTGCAGATACACCGTACGGACTTGCATCTGTTGCTAATCTTACAGGCAATTTTGGATCATAATGTGTAAGCACTGGCTCAGATGTAATTAATTGCTTGGACTTTTGGAAGGCGTCTTCACATTTTTGTGACCAATCAAATCTTTTGTTTTTCTCAAGCAATTCATTCAGCGGTTTAATAACAGTGGATAAATTGTTTAAGAATCTGTGATAATAGTTCAGTAAACCCAGATAAGCTCGCAATGTCGAGACATTATGTGGTCTGGGGCTGTTCAAGACTGCATCTACCTTGTTTTTGCTCTTCCATAAGCCATGTTTATCAATTTCATGCCCACAATACTCTATTCTATCTTGGAAAAATGAACATTTTTCTTGATTAAGTTTCAAACCAAATTGATCCAATCTTGATAAAACAGTGTCTAATGTTTGCAAATGTAATTCATCGGTTTCACCTGTAATCACCATGTCATCCAAAATACATTGAACACCACTTATTCCCTGAAGGATTTGTTCAATTGTTCTTTGCCATATAGCGGGTGAAGCTGAAACACCATATGCTAATCTTTCCATTGCATATAACCCTTTATGCGTGTTTAAAGTAAGTACCTTTTTACTGGTTTCGTCCATTTCTAGGTGTAGGTACGCCTGTCTTAAATCCAATTTAGTGAATTTTTGGCACGGTGACAAATTAGCAAATATATCCTCCACACGCGGTAACGGATATTTATCTACATCCAAAGCTTGATTCACAGTCACTTTATAATCTCCACAAATACGAATTTTCCCCGTAACGGGTTTCACTATTGGCACTATAGGCGTAGCCCATTCACTGGTGTTAACCTTGGAAATAATTCCTTGACGCTCCAGATTATCCAGCTCCTCCTCGATCTTCGGTTTCAGAGCGTATGGTACTGGTCTGGCCTTCATAAACTTGGGTTTCGCGTCATTTCTTAACTGCAAAGATCCCTTTATACCATTTATTTTACCAATACCGTCACTGAATATAGAGCTGTATTTTGACAAGATATGTGTAAGCTTATCACTCGTACTTACAGATTCAATTTTCATGATTTTATTCCAGTCCAGCTTTATTTCCGCTAGTCAATCTCTGCCTAGAAGAGTTGATCCATTTCCATTCACGATATGAAGTCGTAACGTTTTTCTTTGTCCATTATAGTGAACATCCATGTTTTTAACTCCAATCTGACGGATCACTTCACCTGAATACGTTTTCAGAATAGATTTTGGGGTTTCCAACTTCATCTTCCCAAAATGTTTCTTAAAATTGGAGTAACTCATCAGACTTACTGACGACCCGGTGTCTACTTCCATCACCACTGGTTTCCCGTCAATGTCTATAATTACTTCAATTTTTGATTTCCTAGTATTCAGCGTATGCACGTGTAATACCTCATTTCGTTCATTCTCACTTAACGTATGAACTTCTGAACGGCATATCGGCGCAATGTGTCCTTTCTCCTGGCATTTGAAGCACGTAGCATTTCTTAACCTACATTTCTTCGATCTGTGGTTCGTTTTGCCACAATGCCTGCATTTCTTTGTAGCTTGATTGGTAGTAGGCTCGGGATGACGAGACTTTTTCCTGTTGCGAAGTTGTTTTCTTACAAACAATTTATTCGTGCTCTCCCCGTTTGAAGACCTACTGAGTTCAGCGGCATCTCTAACAGCTGTCTCCATGGCGGTAGCAATTTCTATAGCTTTCACGAGTGTCAAGTCTTTCGTTGACAGCATTTTCCTTTGTATAGCCACATCTTTGAGTCCACACACTAACCTATCGCGTAATGTGTCCTCCAAAGTGGCACCAAAGTCACAATGTTCCGACATTTTTCTGATAGCTGCCACAAAGTCATTTACACTTTCCGACTGTAGTTGGTTTCTTTTGTGAAAACGAAATCTTTCTGCAATAACCAAAGGTTTTGGTGACAAATGTTGGCACAAAATTTGACAAAGCTCTTCAAACGACTTTTCTGAAGGTTTTTGTGGTGACGTCAAATTTCTCACAAGAGCGTAAGTCTTGTCTCCTAACAACGTCAATAATGCAGCAACCTTCCTCTCGTTACGAACATTGTTCACAGTAAGATATTGCTCTAGCCTTTCTTGGTAAACAGTCCAATTATCGGTATCAACATTAAAAGGAGCAATAGTTCCCAACAAAGCCATAATAAAATATGCACTAAAATATCAGAACCAAGTAAAATCCAAAATTCTCGTCGCCAATTTTGTTATATATGTCGTATATAAATAATGCTAATTATAAAATGAAGAACAACAAGATGCTGAAGCTACGATGTTTAATTAAGAACTGAACTACAGTTACAATAGTAACAGAGACTATATAGAATACATTCAAGTAATATGATAGTCTAAATTAAAGGTGGTACTGCATAATACAGGGATCATAGAATGAATACACAACAGTTCTGTAGGAAGCATTGTGGGAAATGAGGTTGTTTTCTAGGAGAGAGGATAATACCTTAACCCAACACCAGACTACAAAATTTTGGACTGGTCATGATTTAAGTTGCAGACAACTTGTATAATATGTGGAATTTTAAAATCTTTAACTTTTGTGGTAGAAAAACAAGCAATTTCTTCATTTTTCAGAATATTTTCCAAAGCTTTTCATCTTAAGGGCATCAAAAAGTGTTATTGTGTAGGAATGGGGTATGGGTTAACCCATTCCTACACAATGACGCTTTTTGACATCCTCAAGAAAAATAGTTGGGAAACATTATGTTAAATGAAGAAATTGCTTCTACCTTTCTTCCCCAGAAAGTTGAACAAATCTAAAATTCATAAATTTTGAATTGTTGTCTGCAACTCCATTCAATTTGGACCAGTTTGAAATTTTGCTGTTGGTTATTACTTTAAATTGCTTTCATGTGCAAATATCTGCTGGCCATGAAATTCTACAGATAGTCAGCAGTTCAGACAATGTGGTTGTTTTATCTACTAGAAGACATAATATTGTGCTCTTCTAGCCTTTATCCTCCTTACATTTCAAATAGGTTGCTCTAACTCATTACTAGATGACAAAATTTAGACTGGTCCAAATAGAAAGAAGATGCAGACAATTTGAGATGGATGAAATTTTATTAAAAAAATTGTCTTTTGGGGGAAGAAAGCATTATTGATAATGAACAAATTGCTTATCACACTCAATTTCTTAATTTTCCACAATGTTTTCCAAAGCCTTTTGTAAGGGGCATTAAATGTCGAATTGTTAAGGATTGGATTAATATGTTACTGTTTGTTAATAGCAGATTAATTTTCAAAATCTTTTTGGAAATGAAAAGTTAAGAGGATGATAATATTTATTGTGGAAATATAAGAAAAAATTGCTAATAAAAAGCAGTATTTCCTTTTAAGCCATGCTTTTCTTCATATTATTCTTCAAGGCCATGGTAAATCAGGGTTATGTGGTAATGGACTTAATACTACTCTAGCTGATGATCTAAAATCCTCTCATTTCAGGTGAATCATTTAATAAAGTTAGACAAGAAGTTGCTGATATTTTGAAGGGAAGAACTCTGATTGGCCATGCCTTGAAAAATGACTTACAGGTAAAGGACATTTTTGAGAGCAGGGGTGTTGAATTCCAATTCTCATGTGTCTGACATCAGCTTTTAGACTTGCAGACAAGTAGATTTCTGTAGGCTTATTAGGGTACAAGTAAGTACCAGGGCAAATATTGAACTGATACAAAATAAGTCTCAAAGACAATTTAAATGTTCACATAAATACTGGCTAATGTCGGAGCTCAAAGTTCTCTTCTGGTCATAATGAATAAGTTGATTGGGTTGATTTATTCTTGATTGACAGCCTTGATTAATCATTAGTCTGTTATCATGTTATATGATTCATACCAAGGTTAACCCATTCCAACATGATCCAGCTGGTTAACACCCATCAAGGAAAACGCTTTGTAAAATGTTATGGACAATGAACAAATTGCTTCATGATCCACAATTTTTCCTACCAAAATAGGAAAAAAATTAATGTAAACTCATCAACTTAAAATTGAAATTGTTGTCTGCAATTTCTTTGAATTTTTCAATGTCTAGAATTTTGTCATCTTGTAATTGGTTAATGTAAAGTCTCCATGATGTTATTTGAGAAAGAGTACTACATGAAGTTTTATGTCTGTCATTTTTAGGTACTTCGGCTCCATCATCCGAAAGGTGACATCAGAGACACATCAACCTTTGAGACATTTAGAAAATTTTTTGACAACAAAACTCCAGGTTTGAGGAAACTCACAGCAAAGGTTTTGTCAGTGAAAATACAGCAAGGAGAGCATAGCTCAGTGGGTGTTTTATTGATTTCATATTTATAAGTATTTGTATCTATACTCCACATTTATACTCCCCACAACATAGTGGAGTATACTTACCCATGCTGCCAGCCTGTCTTTCCATGTATCTCTACTTGTACCCAAGTACTTCTCTTATAAATAGCATTTGTTTTAGAGTTGAGCATTCAGAATTTTCTATGACCATACAACATGTATCATTGGTTGCTGAATTATTTCCTCTTGAATTTGGCTAGTTTTATGAATCAACTTAACCATCTGTGGATAGCTAACAGTTTGAATCCATTACAATTATTTTCTTGACTGGTCCAAATTCAAAGAAGTTGCAGATGACAATTTTAGTTGATGAAATTTTAGTCTATTCTGATAAAAAATATTTCGAATAATGATAAAGAAAGTGCTTATTAGAATGAATTTTTTCCTTTTCCTAATTGTTTTTAAGCTTTGTTTCTTAGTGGCATCAAAAAGCGGGATTCTGTGGGTATAGGTATCCTTTGGAATAAGTTTTTTGCACCAAGCAGACAGAAAACCACTGTCAATCAGAAATAGACCGATTTAATCATTCATTTGGTTCAGAAGGGATTTTTGAACACACACATTGATGTTGAACTTTTTTTTGGTTTGGTAACAGAAACATGACAATTATAACTTATATAAGCTGTAGTTATGACCTTTAGGTTGCCAACCAAAGGTCTGCCTCTTATTTTAATATCTCCGATCACATATTTCATAAAATGATGTCGTATATCACCTCAGTTAAATTGAGCAATCACGGCTGTCAATCAAGGAATCAAGGGACCAATCAAATAATTTATTCAGCCCGGAACTGAGCTTCAACTCCAACATTGACTACCATTTTTGTAAACCTTTTTTGTTGGTTTGGAAACTTATGCAAGGTGTAGTTACGATGTTTATGTCGCCAACCAACCAATTTACTTTTTTGTTACAGGATACTGGCCATAATATTTTCAAAACAATTTGTTAAAAATTGAATTCCTGTCAGACTCGACGGGCATGGCCAACGAAGTAATTGGGCAAGGCCAGCGATAGGTCAATTGTTGTATTGCAGGTCTGAGCAGGGCCAGGGATCTGGTAACCCATTCCCATACAACATCGCTTTTTGACGCCCCTCAGAGTAAACAGATCAATACCCACTGAGCTCTGACTGGTAGTTCCATGTCAATAAAAGACAGAGTAATTTTGCAAAATTCATTGTTAGTAACATGTAACAATAAAGTTAAATGGTTGGTTAGAGACCTTGATATTTACGTTGCTAAACCAACAAAAATGCTTCACATAAATGTCTGCCAATGTTGAAGTTAAAAATTTACTTCCAGTCTAAATGAATGATTTGATTGGTCAATTGATTCTTCAATTGACAGCTGCAAACCATTTTTCGTTCTCCATCATGAGTAGATTTAAATATTAATATGATAGGTAGAAGGTTAAGGTCATAGCTCATGTAATTCACAATATATGGTTTCAATATAATTTAGCAGAATGTGGCATGTCAAACATTCATTCGCCTTCGAAAGGTGCATGCCCAAGTTCAAAGGGCAAGGTCAAAGTTTGAAGTCTGACCATAACACCAACACATGTTTCAACATCTAAATTTTTACCATTGGTCTCCTTCGTGAGTGATTGGCTATGTTGGTTAATACTGAAGGTCAATTACCTGAAAGCTTGACATGAGTTGCCCTCGGGACCATTCTACTAAAAATGTTTACCATAAAAAATGTAAAATACGCAGATTCCACCATTTTGAGACTATTGGAACTATCACATGCTCCAGTATACGAAATATTTCAGTACTCAATTTTTTTCATGCAGGTTTGAAAACAAACCGTTCAGCTAATTAGAAGATCCAAATACTGATAAGCCATTTTTACCCATTACCAGACCACAAAATTTTAGACTGGTCCAAATTCAAAGAAGTTGTAGAATGTAGATGACAATTTTTTGTCGAAGATATTTCTTAAATCTGCTTTTCAGGGTAGAAAAGATTGTGGATAACAAAGAAATTGCTTGAAACAAGCAATTTTTTCATTTTCCACAATGTTTTCCAAAGTTTTTATAGGGGGCATCAAAAATCGTTATTGTGTGGAAATGGGTTAAAATTAAATCTTTTTTATACAAAATTGTAGGTACAAGATGCCCAGGCTGCTGTCAGACTCTACATGCTACATAAAACACAGTGGGAGGCTGAAATTAAAAACACTGGCAAAGCAAGAAAAAAGAAGAAGAAAGTGGTTAAAACAGTGATAGAAAAGGACAATGTTGACCAACTTGAAAAAATAGATAGATTGTGGGATGTTTGATGTTTATTAACGATATACATAAAGCAATCTTGTTTTCATCATTGAAAAAAAATGTTAACTGAGCCTGTCTCTGATATTTCTATAATTTTCATTCAAGTTCTGAGTAAAGACTTAGATTAGTCTGTGCATCCACAGTTTGATACGAGTCATCAATATGTGTATTAACCTGTTTGGCAAAAATTTAGACCTGTCCAAATTCGAGGTTTTACAGATGAACATTCAAAGTGGATTATTTAAAAAATAAATATTCAGTAGGGTAGAAAACATTGTGGAAAAAGAAGAAATTGCTTGTTACAAGTAATTTCTTCTTTTTCTACAATGTTTTCTCAGTTATAAAATCACAGGGACGTAAATACCAGGGATTGAATAGGAAAGGCCTAAGATTGGTATTGCCTCAAACTCTCTTTAACCCAATACCGGACAGCAAATTTTAAACAAGTCCAAATTGAAAGGAGTTGCAGACAAGGTCTATATAGTTTTAGATCTTTTCAACTTTCTGTTTAGAAACCATTGTGGAAAATGAAGAAATACTTGTTGCAAGCAATTTCTTCATTTTACACAATGTTTTCCCTGGTTGTTTTTCTTTTTTCTTCAGGAGGGTGCAAGTGAAACAGCGTCTGTGTGGAACTGATTAAGATAAGCAGCAAATACTGTGTTTTCACCGTCCATGCTGCTTAGTTTTGAAATTTCACTAAAATGCTTAAATTAAAACCTATCAACAGACATTTTAGACTGTTCCAAAAGCAAAGAAGTTACAGAAAATAACCTGTAGTAAATATTTCATATCTTTTCAGTATGGCAACATTACAAATAATGAAGAAATAGCTTGGAACAAGCAATTTTTCCATTTTCCACAGTGTTTTCCGTGGCTCTTTTCTTGGGGGAGTTCAAAAGTATGGATGTGCCAGAATAGGACAAATGTTAATCTATAACAACAAAATTTTAGACAGGTTCAAAATCAAAGAAGTTGCAGATAACCAAACTTGACCCATTCCCACACAACAAAATATTAGACTGGTCCAAATTGAATGTAGCTGCAGACGTGAATTTCAAGTTGATGGAGTTTTAATTTTTCCTGTCTTCTTGGGTAGAAAACAATGTGGATAAAGAAGAAATTGCTTGATACAAGCCATTTCTTCAATTTCCACAATGTTTTCCAACACTTTTTTCGGGGGGCGGCCAAAAGCATCAATATGTGCAAGTGGGTTAATTGATGGAATTTTTAAAATCTTTGTCTATTCATTAGAAACATTGTTCATAATGATGAGATTGCTTGTTACAAGCAATTTCTTCATTTTCCACAATAAATTCCAAAGCTTTTGTCTAAAAAATAGGATTTAGTTGAAATAGATTAAATGTTCATTGTAATTCATCTCTTTTATTTAACTTGTCATACCAATACATGAGTTTTGAGATGTGTGCCTTGTTCTGCCGTCATTATACCTCTGCAAACATAGTTAGTGGGAATCAGCCTGTTGGTAGTGTTATTGGTCTTATCCCAAAATCTTGAACTAACCATTCCGCCTTCAAGTTCAGTCCTTGTCTTGAGCATATCATTTATATTTATCAATGGTTTCCCCCCCCAAAAAAAAATGATATGTTTGTGTGACTTGATGAGGACATTTGCAGAGCGCAAGATTTGGTGACCTGTCAAGGTCATGGTTCAAGGTCAATTGACCAAATTCACCTTTCCCAAGCACTTTTTGGTATTACCCTTTCCTGTTCAAACCCTGTTTTTTACGTCCCTGTGTTTTTGTACTTGTGAGAAGCAATTTCTACTTTTCCCACAATATTTTCTACCCAACTAGATGATTATTTTCAAATGAAATCAAATTTAAATTGTTTTCTTCAAAACTTTCAAATTTTGACAGGTCTAAAATTCTAGAAACAGAAAATGGTTAATAGGTGGATTTCACAATAAATTGATATATTTGCGCAACTTGATGAGGTGGTGTGTAGTGGTGCAAGATTGGATAACATACGATGAAGATCAAGGGCACAGTTTAAGGTCTAATGCCCAAATTCTATTGTCTGGAGTATATTCTTTATTCATGTATTTGCTTGTGTACAATGATCAGGCGATGTTCTGAGTGCAAGATTTAGTAGCCTAACTCCCAGGTCACAGTTGAAGGTCAAATGAGCAATTTCTCCTTTTCTGGAGGTTATCTTTAATGATTTTGGATGGATTTGAAAATATCTTGACATGCTTGTGTATCTTGATGACATGAATTGTACTACAAAAAAATATTGAAATTCCAAAAATTATAGTAAGGTCAAGATTTGGGCAAAAGGCAGGGGATTGTGCTGTCTTTGACAGAATCTCATCAAGCCCAGTTGTGCTCAGTAACTTTTTGTTCAACCTGCCATTATCAAGTTACTAGTAAGCTATGTACAGATGGCACAGCCGCAGCAGAGTAGCTGCTCATATCTCACATGTAACCATTCACTAAGGTGGCAGGGAGCAGTTCTTTGCCAAGAAATATTCCTATGACATAGGTATGATTTAGTCCATTACCAGACAGTAAAATTTTAGACTGGTCCTATTTGAAATAAGTTGGGGACAACAATTTCAAGTTGATAGAATTTCCTATTTTTCTGTTGTTTTTTTGTAGAAAACAGAGTGGATATTGAAGAAGTTGCTTGTAACAAGCAACTTCTTCATTTTCCATAATGTTTTCCAAAGCCATTTTCTTGAGGAGCACCAAAAAAGCAAGATAGTGTAGGAACTGATGAAACCTTTGATTCTCTGATCCGGATTCTGCATGCTGCTGCTTTACCATTTAATCTTGACATTGTAGGTATTAACAGATAACTGAGGTCAAACATAACAAGAGGGCCATCTTCAAGAGGGCCAAAATGGCCCTAGATTGCTCACCTGAACTCATTTTTTCAAGCTTACTTATCAACTAAAATTTGACAAGATATTTTCACATACTCAAATGGATATAATATAGGGATGGGAATGACCATTCACCAAGTACACAATCAAACAACTGATTATCAATTACTAATTTCAGTAATCAACTACTCTGAAAAAATAAAATATAGGAAATTAATTCCTAAACTCAAGTTTATTTTTTCTCCATGTACCGATCTTAGTATCAGTTTGATACTCTAATTAGGGTCATTCCCACCCATTCCCACACAGTGACGCTTTTTGATGCCCCTCAAGAAAAAACAATTAGGAAAATATAGTGTAAAATGAAGAAATTGCTTGTAACAAGCAATTTCTCCATTTTCCACAATGTTTTCTACCAAGAATTTCATAAACTTTGAATCCTTGTCTGCAACTTCATTCAATCTGGACCAGTCTAAAATTACCTTGTGTGGTAATGGGTTAATTGGATGTTCATCAGATTTACCCTTGCATCGATCCATTAATTCTTTGTTCAAATACCAGATAAGGCCTGACTAAAGATTACCGGTGTTATGCATTGCATTCTGCTAAGTAACATCTTATTTTCTATGAATTCGCAAAATATTCCTAGAAAGTCTTACAATACCTCCTGCTAGGTCTAATGTATGTACACACAATTTGCCCTAACTGCTCAGTACCGAAACGTTTTGCAGAATTTCTCGTGTCTACCTGAGTGAAGTGCAGTGTAGAGGTAAGGCAACACCAGGTTGTCTGCAGATCATCTAGTCTGTGGATATTGTCTAATTTATAATCCAGTGCTCAAACTCATTTCAAGGGCTGTCAGGCAATGTCAAATTTTTGCGCCTTATCTTCTTGATACTCTGCTTAGGGGCAGTGTGTTTTTATTGAAGTTCATGAAATTACACTTGCATTGATTTGTTAATTCCGTTCAAATAGCAGATAATCCAGCCATTAAAGATTATTTCCTTTTGCTATCTTAATCACATCTTTTTTCTACTAATTCGTATATCATTCTGAGAAAGTCTTGCCTGCATAGTCTGAAGTAAGGCTACCCAATTTGATTGATGGTGATTATCAAAACATTTTTCAAATTTTCTCTTGTCTCTGCCTTATTTAGACAGGATGAAATCCATTTTTCAAGATTTCTGTTGGCCAGTGAAATGCTTATCATTATGTTTTAGCTCCCCTGAGCATAAAGTGCTGAAGGTGAGCTATTGTGATAGGTAAATGTCCAGTGTCTATCTGTCCGTTTGTAAACAATTAGTAAAAAATCTTCTCTTTAACCATAAGGCCTAGAGCTTTGATATACGGTACATATCATCATCTATTGACCCTCTACCAAAATACTTCAAAGAATTACCATATTCTGAAAATAAGCCCTCCTCTATGTGATCCCTGATTTTACAAAGAAAATCTTTGAAAATCTTCTCCTCCTATACCATCAGGCCTAGAGCTTTGATATTTGGTATGAATCATCATCTATTGACCCTTTACCAAAATACTTCAAAGAATTACCATATTCTGAAAATAAGCCCTTCTCTATGTGATCCCTGATTTTACAAAGAAAATCTTTGAAAATCTTCTCCTCCTATACCATCAGGCCTAGAGCTTTGATATTTGGTATAAATCATCATCTATTGACCCTTTATCAAAATACTTCAAATAATTATTGTATCTTGAAAATTAGCCCTTTCTGTGAGATCCCTGATTTTAGATAGGAATAAAGAAGGAAATCTTTGGAAATCTTCTCCCAAACCATATGGCCTAGAGCTTTGATATTTTGTATGTAGCATATCTTATTGACATTCTACCAAAAACTTACCGTACTCAGAAAATTAGCCCTTTTCTGTGCAATCCCTGATTTTACACAGGAAGATAGAAGGAAACCTTCTTCTCCCAAACCATATAGCCTAGAGCTTTGATGTTTGGAAAATCATTATCTTTTGACCCTTTACTTTAATACTTCCTAGAATTATCATAATCTGAAATTAAGCCCTTTTCTGTGCAATTCTTGATTTTAGATAGGAATAAAGAAGGAAATATTTGAAAATCTTCTCCCAAACCATATGGCCTAGAGCTTTGATATTTTGTAATGTAGCATAACTTATTGACATTCTACCAAAATACTTCAAAGAATTACCATATTCATGAAATTAGCGCTACATAGTGGGATCATCAATATACCTAGGGTTAAAGGAGAAAATCCTTTAACATATTCTCAAAAATTATTAGACAGAGGGCTTTGCTATCTTTATATATCGTAAAGCCATGAAACATCATACTCAGGGGAGCGATTTAGGACCATCATGGTCCTCTTGTTTGAAATTGGTGACAGATAACTGTGCAAAAATTGCTCATTTTTGTGATAGTGAATGTATGAAATTGTCATCAAAGCAGGTTGCCTACTTCCAAAATCCGATGAATTACTTTGTTTCGATATCCAACCGTAAAAACACATTATTCCTCCCAAAATGTCAACTGATCAAGATGTCTTTTGTGAATAGCCAGAGAAATTTGAACTATAAATGCAATCTGTGTAATTCTTACCATATATGTGTATATTTCAAGGCAGTAGCTTAGTTAAATTTTGCATTTTTGAATCTTTAATATTGCAAATTTTTACAATATTTCAGTATTGAACAATTTTCCGATTCTTTAAATGAAATAGCCACAAAATATCTTTTCAATATTCATTTCAACAGAAGTATACCTATACCAATGTACTTGAGTCAACAGTGAGTCAATAATCAAGACATCATTTCTATCTGAGTACTCAATTTGTAAAATTGGTGCTTGTTACCATCCCTATAAAGGCAAAAGGTTGTGACCAGTTTGGATTAGCTGAAAACTGATAGTACCATAAATGCCACGTAACATGAGATGTTGCCATATTCAATGGGGATCTTTGTTCATGACAATACAAGTATTAGCAGTAAATCTGAGAAAGATTTAGCAAAATTTGTGACATATAGAGGAGGAACAAGGAAGTTGTCAAAAAGAGCCCTTTTCCTGTGTTATTAGAATATTACCATATTATATATGGTTCTTCCTAATGATCATAAAGACTTATTCATAAAATTTGAGACAGATTGAGCCAATATTGTTACTTTTAGAGCAGTAACAAGGTGATTTTCAATTGATTGAAAGGGGTTTAATGCCACTTTTAACAGTATTTCAGTTATATTGCAGCGGCTGGAGAACCCAACAATGGATTCCTGGTATTTCTAACACCAGTACTACCACTACATCTTTTCCTAGCCTCCAGCTTCTATCCCACTTAGGTTTAGGATTATCCACCCATTGATGAGAGACAAATGTCATCAATACCCATTTCTTGTAATAATGGTCAGAACATCACTACATCCACCCATTGATGAGAGACAAATGTCATCAATACCCATTTCTTGTAATAATGGTCAGAACATCACTACACGTAATCAGGTTCTTCCTCTTAATTATAAAAACTTTTTCATAAGGGTTAAATCAAGATTATGACCTCTAGTGTGCCAACAAGAAAATTGTCAATAAGGTTCTATTTCCCTTGATATAAGTGAGAATGTCACTGATTTCCTCATGAACAATCAAAAGTTTAACAAGATGTGTTTGTGAAACACTATGCCCCCGAAACGGGATTTCTTTAGAAACGGGTAAAGGGTTAAAATTTTGACCTTGACCTTGATGAAATGACCTTCCCCAGTTGCGCCTTGTTGAGACCTATCTACATACCAAATATTAGCATCGTAACTTAATCAGGGTTGAAGTTATAGGAAAATGTTTAGTTGGCAGGTTAAGTTTTGCAGACAGACAGACGGACAGACAGACGGACAGACGGACACCAGTAAAACAATATGCCCCCGATCTTATCGATGCAGGGGCATAAAAGTTTTCAAAGATTGAGCCATAATTGTAACCTCTAGATTAGTTGCATGAAAATTGTCAGTAAGGCTCTTTTTCCCTTGATATTGGTCATAATGGCACCACATTTGATAGGGTTCTTTCTCATTGCTATAAAAACATTTTCAGCAAGTTTGAGAAAGACTGAGCCAAAATAGTGACCTCTAGAGTGGTAACAAGGAAGTTGTCAATAAAGCCTGTTTCCCTTGATATCAATCAGAATGTAACCATATTCTATAGAGCTATTCATCATGATTATATAAACATTTTCAGCAAGTTTGAGTAAGACAGTGCCAAAATTGTTACCTCTAGGTTTGTAACACCAAATTGTTGATAATGGATGACAGATATTCAAGTATCACAAAACCTCACTATGAGTACATTTATCTCATGTGAGATGGACCAATCAAATTGTTCATTCAGACCATAAATGATCTTTGAACCCTACATTTATGTTAAACTTTTTGGGTTTGGCTACTTAACCCATTCCAACACAAGAAATTTTTAGACTAGTTCAAATTGAAAGAAGATGCAGACGATAATTTCAAGTTGGTGGAACTTTAGTTTATTTTGTCTTTTTGGATGGAAAATATTGTGGATAATGAAGAAATTGCTTGATACAAGCAATTTCTTCATTTCACCAATATTTTCGAAAGCTTTTTTCTTGGGGGCTTAAAGGAAGGGATTGAGTGGGAATGGGTTGAACATAGAAAATACAGCTTATTCAAGCTGTAGATACCATGTCTAGGTCACGAATATCTATTTGTCTTTTATTTATGATCCTGACTACATATTTTACAAAGTAATATGTTTATTACTTAACCCTTGTCATACTGAACCCGGAATATTCCAGTTTGAGCAGGAGTTGTAGAACAAGATCAGCCTGCACATAAGTGCAGTCTGATCTTGGTCTACACCTCCTGCTTGTACTTTTCCTGCCCGTGTTGTTTATGAAATTGATTTCTAAAAGAACTATTGATTTTTGAACAACAAGTTCTATCAGTGCTTCCAGCCCTTTGATCTACACCAATTCAGTAAGGTAGTTTAAACAGCATGACAAGGGTTAAGTTGAACTTCCATGTCAGAAGCCAGTATTCTGCCAACTGAAAGAGGAAACAAAGTACGCTGCACATTTTTATAACATTCTATTTCTTTTATTTCATAATCGTTTATAAAAGACATGCTTTAATGTATGATTATATAACAAATAACAATGGATGACTTAGCTAGTACCAAAACAAAATCACAAAAACAACAAAAAAATCTTGTATCAAATGGATTTCATTTGGCATCTCAAGATATCTTGTTCTTCCTATCCTTTAGAACTAAGTATAAAGTTTTCTATCAAAGAAAGACATCTACATTGCACATTTCATTTCTATATGACACAAACAAGGTTTTTCTTATACATGCAAATCAAGTCTATTTTCAAACCCTAATGCCCTCACAAAGCCAAAAGCAGAATATTAACACAGGAAATCGACCTTGACTTTATAAAATGCTTGCGACCTTTAGAGAAAAGGAAGTGTATAATGAAATTACCATGATACCATATATGAGCTTTGTATCAGTAGCATATTTGAAGCAATAGTATTACATGTTTTCGAATTTCAGGTTAAGTTTTTCATGGACAGACTGACAATCGTAAAACAATATACCACTAGGGGTATTGAAGGGTGGTATCAATGTATGTGAAACCTAGATAATTCACAATTGCCTAAAAATACTCTCAAACAAACATTTGATACTTAGAAATGAGTAAGATGTTGTCTTCACAGTGATCTGATAGCCTTAAATTGGCTTTTAGTTGTTATCTAGGAAAGGTTAAGCAGAAATACACATTATTTTTGGAAATCAATTGTCAACACGAATGACCTGATGTGCGAATGACTAAATTTCTCAGAAGATAAAGTGACAAGGGAAACGACCAACTTCCTGAATTATGTCACATCAAGTAGTTTGGGCAAAACTATGGTTAGTGTCTATGTTTATATTAACTTCTGTGACAGTTTCGACTGATCTATGTAGAATTGAAAACTGGCTAGCGAACAAACTACTTATGACCTCATGAAGACATTAGTTTCACTGAATTCATGATTCAAATGGTTATAATCACCACATGAATACGCCGATATTCATTGCAACTGTCTCGGCCTAATCTTAAAATAGATTAAAAGCCTACATAGGCTATTAGGGAATAACACTGGTGTATTTTGATAATCAACCCCTTCTTTTTGCTAAACTAAATTCAGAGTGTTGAATTCAAATAATACACAAGAGGGAGTAAAGATAATTAAAATCTGTGACATACATAGATACCCCCTTTAACACTAGTGCATTGAAACAAAACAACAGAAAACCCTACCATAAGACAATTTAATCCTTTACACACAACATGATCCTCGACAAGGCAGAAAAACAAGATGTGTATGTGAAACGCCATGCCCCTGTAACAGCCTTTCTTTAGAAATGTGACCTTCATAAATGACCTAGAACTTGATGGCCATGCATCTTCAACAGTGTTTGACCAACAGCAACATGTAATTTTGACCTTGATAGGTGACTTTGACCTTAACTATATAACCAACTGATGCCTGTCAATACAAGGAACCTATGCACCAAACTTATGCCATTTATCTTGAACAGTGTTTGTATAACAGCAAAATGTTAAGTTTTTGTTTTAAGTTTACTGCTAGTGGACAGACAGATGGACATCAGTAAAACAGTACCCCCCAAATCTTATCAACTGGGAATTAAAAAGACAGAAATTTTCTTTAACCCATTCCCACACAGTTACACTTTTTGACTCCACTTAAGGAAAACAAGTAGGAAAACATTGTGTACAATTCAGAAATTGTCTGAACCAGGCAATTTCTTCATTTTACACAATGTTTTCAATGTTTCAAATCTACAATTTCACAAACTTGGAATTGTTATCTGTAAATCCTGTCAATGTGGACTATTCCAAAATTTTGCCCTCTGGAAAAGGGTTAATTCTTTTCTGTGAATAATAGTTTTCTCATGGATAAATGAGCAGCTGGATGCTTGGAAAGGGATGCAAGGGTAGTACAGTCCAGCAGAATTGAAATGATAGAATTTCTGTTTAAGGTCAATGGTATCCTACTCGCATCTAATTTACATACTTAACATTTACTCAATGTCAACCCATAACCAGCCAGCAAAATTTTAGACCAGTTCAAATTTAAACCAGTTGCCGTAAATTAAGTTTTGAAAATTAATATAACATGGGGTAGAAAATATTCAGTGGAGGGGAGAAACTACTTGTTACAAGCAAGTTATTCTTTTTTCACAATGTTTTCAAAAGATAAATATCATATGGGGAAGAAAATACTTTGCAAAAGGCAAAATTACTCCTTCCCACAGAATCCTTAATTTTTAAGACTTTGAAGAAAAAAGGCAATATCTTCATTAACCACAATGTTTTCCACCTTAATAGTAAAAGACCTCTTTATTTTCACCAACTTGAATGGGTCATTTGCATCATCTTTCATTTAGGACAAGTCAAAAATTCTGTCATGGTGGAATGGCTTAAATTTAAAAATAAACATCAAATGGGGTAAATGTTGTGTGAAAAGGAGAAGTGGCTTGTTACAAGCAATTTCTCCTTTTCTGACAATATTTACCAAAGATGATTTTCTTTTAGGAATAAAAATGCTGGATTGTGTAGTAATAACAGTTTGCTAGTTTTTATCCATTTCTGGGGGATATGATTTTACATGTTCATAACTCAAAGCAGTTGCAGACAGCAATTTGAAGTGACATTTTAAAAACATTTGTCTTTTGGGGAAAAAAACACTGTTGATAATGAAGAAGTAACTAGTTAAAAGCATTTTCTTCATTTTCAACAATGTTTTCCAAAGCTTTTTTCTTGAAGAGGGATAAAAAGTGTGGTTATGGGGGGTAACAGGTTAAAATGGCACTCCAGTATAATAGTTGGTGATACCAGATGCCATTTTACTAGTTGTTGAAGACGAAAAAATGCTGAACACTAAACAAAATGTTATTTTTTATTCACCCATCCCCTCCTTCCAGACAAAGAAGTCTTAAAATTTGTTGAAGATCAACAAGATGGCTTCAGTTACAAGAAGCAATTTGATTATTCAATATATTCACAAGTCATTTATAAACTAAATTAACTTGGCAATGCCAAATTTTATGCTGCCCATATGAAAAGAAATAACAGGTAATAATCTAAATCATATATATTTTTACAAGAGGTCCATGATGTTCCTATATCACTCTCCTGAGTATGATGGCTCAAAGCCCTACACTTATTTATTTTTTTAAGAAGGTTTTTAAAGATTTTCTCCTTTCATCCTAGGTATATAGCAGATCCCACCATATAGCGCTATTTTCCAGAGTGCAGTAATTCTTTTAAGTATTTTGGTAATGGGTTAATAGGCATTACTACATACCAAATATCAAAGCTCTAGGCATAACGGTTTAAAAGGAGAAGATTTTAAAAAGATATCCTTCTTTATTCTTTTCTAATATTAGGGATTGCACAGAAAGGGCTTATTTTCAGAATACAGTAATTCCAGGAAGTATTTTGGTAAAGGTCAATAGGTATTGATACAAATCAAATATTAAAGCTCTAGGCGTTATGGTTGGGAGAAGAAGATTTTCAAACATCTTCTTCATTATTCATATGCAAAATCAGGGATCACATAGAGAAGGGCTTATTTTCAGAATATGGTAGTTCTTTGAAATAGTTTGGTAAAGGGTCAATAGATGATGATTTATATCATATATCAAAGCCTTAGGCCGTATGATTTGGGAGAAGAAGATTTTAAAAGATTTCCTTCTTTATTTCTATGTAAAATCAGGGATTGCACAGAAAAGGGCTAATTTTTTCAATTGGTTGCCATGGCAACCAAAGTTCTTCATTGATTTCAATTCTTTGAAGTATTTTAAATTATCATGACCTAGGGTTCATTTCTGTGAAGTTTGGTTAAAATCCCATGGTTGGTTTAGGAGGAGAAAATTTTTTGTAATTGTGAATTGACATAAGAATAGATAGATAGGTGGAAGGATGCCAGACAATGACCAATCACAATAGCTTACCTAGAGCACTTTGTGTTCAGGTGAGCTAAAAAGCAGATTAATTTATAATAGAAAAACAATTCTAGAAAGGAAGAAAAGGCTTATCAATAGCAAATCTAAATTTTCAAAAAAAAATCTGAAATATCATACCCTCATTAAACGAGATACAAGGAATGGTGAAAAGTGTAAATAAACTTCAAATCAAAAAGTTTGTATTTAAATGTTTGGCAAGTAATTCAATTACTGCTCAGTCCTGCAATTAAACTTAATAATTGAACAAAGCTACGGAAAACATTGTTGGAAATGAAATAATGTGGAACAGCATTTTCTCACAATGTTTCCATAAGTCCTATCATAAAATTTACAGACTATCACACAAACATTATTTTGTGCAATTTCTTTCAATTTGGACCAGCAAAATATCTTGTCTTCCAGCAAAGGATTAAACCATTCCCATACAATCCTATTTTTTCAGGCCCTTGAGAAAAGAAGCTTGGAAAAACATTGTTGAAAATAAGGAAATTGCTAGATAAAAGTAATTTCTGTATTTCAACATTGTTACCTACTAAAAAAGACAAAGAATTTCAAAATTTTATTAATTAAAACAAAAATAAGTCCCAATCGTCTTTCAATTTCAACAAGTCTTAAATTTATTGTCTGTTAATGGGTTAAAAAGGAAAGCAATTTTTTCTTTACTATCATACCCAGGTTATCTGAATACAAGGAATGGTTTGCAAAGGAGTTTGAACACATAACAAGTACATCATGCGTAGTTTTCATAGAAAGACACCTTGAGTCGCTCTATAAGATGACACAGTTTCACCGCAGGTCCCAGTTTGAGATCTAAATGTTCTTGAATGACAGGTAGTGACAATAACAATAAGGCTTGGCCATCAATCTCCTGAAGAAATAAATAAGATCATTAACTATTCCAACTAATTATCCCCCATTCCCACACAGCAATGCTTTTTCATGCCCCCTCAAGAAAAACGATTGGGAAAACATGGTGAAAAATGAAGAAATTGCTTGAACCAAGCAATTTCTTCCTTTTCCACAATGTTTTCTACTTGGAAATTTGAAAAAATCTAAAATTTCATCAGTTTTAAATTTCAATATGCAACTCCTTTCAATTTGGACCAGTCTGAAATTTTTTGGTCATGTAATGGGTTAATAGGTAAATATCTTAGGCAATTTGCTCTTTCAAAATATGTACACAACATGAGAAGCTTAAAGATAAAATGTCCAGTAACAGCTCTCCTCATTTCTAACTTCTTAGCCTTGATATTTTTTATGCAGACCTCGGTAAGAAATTGTCTTACCCAAGCTTGCAATGTTATTTAAAAAATTTTTTACTTGAAATTAAAAAAAAGATTTGTTTTTTCACCATGGGGGAAAAAGCATTTCCCTATAAAATGAAGTTACATTGAGAACTAGAAATTGTAGCAAAGCAGACTAATACCCCCCAACAGCTTGTCCATATACAAGTGCTACCGCCAAAGAGCTGTAACAAAAAATGAACTTTATAATAATAAGGGCCATAAATCAGTCAAAAATAATTGACCATAACCAAAATAGGATATGCACATGTCTGACTATACCAAGTTTTTTTTTTAAATTTGAATCAAACCCGTCCAATGGTTGCTGAGAAATTGAGCGGACACTATTTTTCAGCAAAGGGCCATAACTCTGTCAAAAATCAATAGACTGTAACCAAAATAAAATATGCACATCTCTGCTTGATAATGATTATATCAGTGAAGTTTGAATATAATCCGTCCAATAGTTGCCGAGAAATTGAGCGGATACGAAAAAGCTACAGAAGGACCGACCTACCAACAGACCGAAAAGCTGACTCCTATATACCCCCCAAACATAGTTTTGGGGGGTATAATAATATCATTAGGATTGTATGGATAGCAATGCTCAATTATTCTGAGTGCTGGACAGTATCAGTAATTCAATGTCACCAAAATGCAACCATGTTCAATTCAATATTAGGAATATTCCACACTTATTTTCTAAATCATGAATCTGAACACATGTCAAAGAGTTCCAAACCATAACCCCAATTAGTAATAGAATTTTAAGTGTTGTAAATCGAAAAGGTTAAAACTCTACTAGAATGAA
Organism: Fragum fragum; assembly: GCA_946902895.1. Classification (NCBI taxonomy): domain Eukaryota; kingdom Metazoa; phylum Mollusca; class Bivalvia; order Cardiida; family Cardiidae; genus Fragum; species Fragum fragum. The sequence continues at coordinate 39,240,585 of OX336371.1, forward strand.
CATCAGAGTAATGAATATTTGCATTGGGTTTGATATTATAATCATAGAGTTATGTGCATTGTTTCACAACAATAGTAATAGTATGAACAGAGATTAGAAAACCTTAACCAAGAATTTCTAAGCTGAAAGAAGGTAAACTTTGACTAAAATGAATGACAGAGTAATAAACCTTTCCTAGGGGATGATTTAATGGTCACAAGAATATTTGAAAAGTTTCAAAGCAGTAGTAGTAGAAACAGATATGAGACTTTGTATGTAAAACTTCATCCAATTGTGTAAGTTGAAAAAGGGACAAAATTTTGCTGAAATAAATATCAGAGTAGGGAAGCTTTACCAAGTAGATAATATGGTGGTCACAAGAGCTTGTGCAAAGTTCAGAGTAATTGCACTGGTAGAAACAGAGATATTTACACATTCTTTTTTAACAAAAGATTACACCAACGCCAAGGTGACTTGAAAAGCCCCCTTTTCTTTTCATGATCAGGCTAAACACGTAAATTTTGGACAAGTTTCATAAGCTTCTTTCATAGTCAAAATTCATTGATATATGATTAAGCAGCGATATATAACCTGGCATTGCATTCTTGCAGCATAGGAAAATTTTGCATTTCACTCAACCTTTAGTTTTGTTAAATATCAGAATTTTACTACACAGCTCGAATGCAAAACAAGGTTTCGTTTCACAACTATAACAAAACATTGGAAACGATTAACAACTTTTCAACTAACCTGTTCTTTGATGATTCTGGCAAGATGTGAGCAATCTGTACTCTTGATAAAACTGACCACTTTGTCCACTGACCAGAATAATGGATTACTATCAAGTCTCAGAGATTCTTCCCTAGGCAATAGTATACGACCATTATATAAAGGCTCTGGTTTAGACGGCATCTGTCAGGAAATAAACATGGTTAACTCATTACCAGACAATAAACTGTTGCAAATGTTTTAACCAAAGGGCCAAGAAAGCCCTAGATTGTTCACCTGGAGTGGTAACAAGGTAATTGACAACAAGGTCCCTTTTCCCCTAATATAGGTCAGAATGACACTATATTCAATAGGGTTCTTCTTCATGAACAGAAATACAATTTCAGCAATTTTGAGAAAAATTGAGTAAAAGCTGTAAACTCTAGAGTGGTCAAAAAGAAATTGTGAGTAATGCTCCTTTTCCCTGGATAATGGTTAGAATGTTGCCATATACAAGAGTTCTTCCTTATACCAGACAAAAGATTTCAGCAAATTTGAGAAAGGTTAAGCTAAAATTGTGACCTATAAGGGGTAACAACAAGGTCCCTTCACCCTTGACATGTAGTATGGTATTACTAAATTGTTGACAATGGATACTAGACATTCAAATATCTCAAAGCTCACCATCAGCATGTTGTGTAGCTAAAATTGTTGCAAAGCATACTCATGCCCCCATCAGCACTTTGTCACTCAAGTAGCATAGTTAACCTTTGAACAACATTACAAAAAAAGTCCAATTGTGACCTTGATCTTTGACCTTCATGCTACCAAAACAATAGGGCACCTCCTTGGGTGATAGACAACATTTGAATAAAGTTTCAAGGTCCTAGGTCAAATGGCTTACGAGTTAAAGCATGAAAAAAGTTTTCAACCAAAGTTCAATTGAGGCCCTGACCTTTGACCTACATGACCCCTAAACAATCAGGGACTTCCTTTGGTCTTTGGTAACAATTGTATGGAGTTACAGGGTTGTAGGTCAGATGGTTCTCCAATTAGAACACAAAACAAGAGGCCCAGTGGGCCTTAACGGTCACCTGAGTAAAAGAGCACCAAGACAAGTGATTTTGTTTGAAAGAATTAGAAAAAGGTTTGGTTGAAATCCCCTCAGTAGTTCTTGAGAAGAAGATGAAAATGTTACCAAAAATGACCCCCTTTTGGTCCCCATTTTAGGCACCCCTGACCTCCAGCCTTTTAATTTTCACAAATCTGTATAATCAGTACCCAATGATGCTTTTCACCAAGTTAGTTTGAAATTGGCTTAGTACTTCATCAGAAGAAGGTGAAAATGAGAATTTTTTAACATGATGAACTTTGACCTCTGGGTGTGGCCCCATACATGACCCCAGGGACATGAATTTCACAATTTATAATATACCTGTCCTAGAATATTTAAGCCCTGGCATTAACAGTTTATTAGAAGAAGATTTTTAAAGAAGTACCAAAAATTACCCCTTTTTGCCCCCTATTTGGGCCCCTTTGACCCCCAGAACCCCTATTTTCACAAACTTGAATGGGCATCCCCCAATTATGCTTTCTACCAAGTTTGGTTGAAATCCGCCCAGTAGTTCTTGAGAAGAAGATGAAATATTTAAAAGTTACCAAACATTACCCCCTTGTGGTCCCCATTTTAGGGCCCCCTGACCCCACAGCCTTTTTATTTTCACAAATCTGAATGGCCATTACCAAATGATGCTTTTCACCAAGTTTCTTTGAAATTGGCTTTGTACTTCATCAGAAGAAGATGAAAATGTGAATTTTTTAACATGATGAACTTTGACCTCTGGGTGTGGCCCCATACATGACCCCAGGGGCATGAATTTCACAATTTATAATATACCTGTCCTAGTTGTCATGCACACAAAATATTTAAGCTCTGGCATTAACGGTTTATTAGAAGAAGATTTTTAAAGAAGTACCAAAAATTACCCCTTTTTGGCCCCTTTTTGGCCCCTATGACCCCCAGAACCCCTATTTTCACAAACTTGAATTGGCATCCCCAAATTATGCTTTCTACCAAGTTTGGTTGAAATCCGCCCAGTAGTTCTTGAGAAGAAGATGAAAATGTTTAAAAGTTAACGGACGACGCACGACGCACGACGCACGACGGACGACGCACGACGACGGACAAACGATGATTGCAATAGGTCACCATGACCATTCAGTCAGGTGACCTAAAAACGAAAAAGTCTACGGACAGACAGATATGGTGAAACGAATGTTCCCTCTCTACTTCGTATGTTGAGGTTATAATGATTTCAGACTGTGAATAATTTCTTTTTTCCCCAATATATTCTGAAACCATTTTTCTATGACAAACAAAATGCTTACTTTTGAGGCTATTACTTAATACTTACAGGATTTTGTTTGATGCTGGCTTTAGATTTCATTGGTGGACTAGAGGCAGATAGTAGAATCTTCTTGTGAGTTTTTCTCTCAAAACTATATTTGGGTAGTTTAGCTCCACGGGTTTGGATGTCAGACGGGGGTGGAATGTGATGAGTGTATTTTCTTTTTTTGGACGGAGTCACTGAAACATACAATTTGTTTTGATACATAATGACAAATCAATTGGCCAATCGCTGATGTCAATCAAAGAAAGAATCAACCAATCAAATGGTTCATTTAGACTGGGTGTGAAGTTTGAGCTCCTACATTGACTATCATTTATGTGAATTATTTCTGTTGGATTACGACTTAGAAATGTTGTATCAACAGCTTATTCAAGCTGTAGTAGCTTATTCAAGCTGTAGTAGCTTATTCAAGCTGTAGTTACGACCTTTAGGTTACCTACAAAATCTAGGTTGAAATTCCTGTTGGTGTCAAAGGGTGGGGCCAACAAAGCAAGTTGGCAGGGACAGCAATTGGTCAATAGAAGAAACAGCGTCAAAATAAATCATTTCAATTCTTTCATATGTCTTTAACCCTTTCCCGTTATACAAAATTTTAGAACTGTCCAAATTCAAAGATTTTTACGGACGAAAATTCACAGTGGATTTATTTTGAAAATGGCCATTTAATGGAGAAGAAAATATTGTGGAAAAAGAAAAAATTACTTGTCACAAGCAATTTCTTCTATGAGCTAGACAACTATGTCTAGCTAACTGAAGCGGGCTCGACAAAAATCCAAAAACTTAAAAATGTTGTCTGCAACTGCTTTCAATTTTAGTTGGTCTTAAAATTGTCCATCTGGTAATGGGTCAATAGAGAGTGCATTTGTGAAATATGAATAAAAAACACCTCATTTAAGAAAAATGGACAGACAAGAGAAGCTATAGACTTGCAGACCAATGGATCAACAAACTCACTCCTATTTATGACTAAATATATGTAACTAACCCTTTCCTGTTTTTAAAAAGTTCTTTATTTCAATTAAGAATAAGTTGCAGACTACAATTAAAAGTGAGTGCATTTGGAAAAGAAAGAACTCTACAGAACAGAAAATATTGTAAGAAAGAAGAAATTGCTTGATATAAGTAATTTCTTTTTTTCCCACAATGTTTTCTGAAGTAAAAAATGAGATGTTTACTCTAGTACAAAATCAGAGTAGCATAAAAGCCAGGGACGAAAAGTTTAACTTACAATCTTGAGAATCAACCCAACTTCTCTCATCATCAACAAAACCTTCGTCTTTCCCATCTCCGTTCATGAACACCTGATCTGATTTGTTTTGATACAATTTTGGAATGTAAGCTCCTTGAGTATGGGACTTTTTCTGTATCAAATGGAACCTCTTTTTCTTGCGACCCCTTTTCATCCCTATTTTGGGACCCTTTTCTGTGTTTGAAGAAAGAGGGGGGCGACCAGGCTTCTTTTTCTTCTTTCCATAATTATAATCTTAAATTGGTGAGAAAATTCATAAGATACTGATATTTGCACATCCACTACAATAGATCAAAAATTTCCTTACCAAAAAGAGACATGTATACACTTTTTTTTGTCTTTAGATTCTTAAAACTAAACCAATACCAAGCAATCTCACATTATGGCCCAGTGAAGAAAAGGAGAAAACATTGTGAAAAAGAAGAAATTTTAAAAAGCAACTCACTATGTTTTCTGCCTCAGAGGGCCCATATATTCCTGTTAAGATATTTTATTGTTTGCAACCCCTTTCAATTTGAAACAGTCTAAAATTTCATGGTCTAGTGATGGTTTAACCCATTAACCCATTACCAGATGGCAAAATTTCAGACTGGTCCTAACTGAAAGGAGTTGCAGACAACAATATAAAGTTTATGAAATTTTAGATTCTTTTAGCTTTCTGAGTAGAAAACATTGTGTGAAATGAAGAAACAAGCAATTTCTTCACTTTACACGATGTTTTCCCTTTTGTTTTCTTGAGGGTCGTCCAAAAGCATCAGTGTGTGGGGTTATGACAGAAGTAGTAATTCACAGTCAGGTTTAGTCATCTAAAATGACCAATCAAATCATTAATTTAGATTGGAAGTGAGCTTTGAACTCAGACATTGCCCCACTGTTTATGTTATGCATTTTTTGTTGGTTTGGCAACTTAAATGTCATAACTACAGCTGTTATGTTTAGGTCACCAACCAAGCATTTTATTTCTATATTACATGTTACTGACAATAAATCTTGCAAAATATTACCGATTTCAGGCAAACTTCCTGTGGGAACTCAGTCAGCATAGCCAGCTATTTGTCATTTACCACACTTAATCCTTTCCTGTTTAATCCCTGGTTATTACGTCCCTGTGTTTTTTTATAATTGAGAACACATTGTAGAAAAAAAAATTGCTTGTAACAAGCAATTTCTTTCTTTTCTGTAATATTTTCTGCCCTCCTGAATGGTTGATTTTCAAATCAAATCTTTTTTAAATTTCCATCTGCAAAACCTTTGAATTTGGACCAGGCTAAATTTTTGAATAACCGGGAAGGGTTAAGGCTTACAATGAGATTTTCGGATTGAAGCTTATCCTTAGTTTTTCCTCACAGTTATTTCTTTTAACTTTTTTACTTCAGTATGAACATAAAATTCTCCATTACCTACTTAAGTCTAGACCTTTTAAACGCTTTTATTTTTAAAGCCACGTTTCAAGGTCTTAGTTGCCTATTAACAATATTCTAATATCAGCCATCAACTTTCAGGCGGATCCAAATTGAGAAAAGTTGCAGATGACAAATTTAATTTGACAATATTACTAAAATCTTTGTCTGAAAATCTTTCAGGCTAGAAAACATCAGGCTAAGAAACGAAATTGCTTGTTACCAATGATTAATTTTCTTTTCCACAATATTTCTGGAATTATTCTCTTGCAAGGGGGAGAAATTGCTTGTAACACAATGTTTTCTTTACAAAAAGACAAAGATTTTTTTTTTAATTTCATCAACTAAAAAATGTTGTTTGCGACTTCTTCAAATTTGAACCAGTATAAAATTCTGTCATCTTGTAGTGGGAAAAGTGATAAATGAAAACTACTCACTGTATTTAGTCTTAGTGAGCTGTTGACAGTTTTCAGGACAATTATCCGTCACATGTAGAACACTAAATAAATATGGACAGCACTCAAGTTTAATACAGATATTCCGACAGAATTCCTCCAACTGATGGTCATACCGACAGACCTCCACAATAGCCTGATAACTCTTTCCTTTATACCTACAAAACAAGACATTGGTTGAAAATGACAGATTACTGATGTCAATCAAAAAATCTTTTGACCAGTAAAATCATTGGTTAAACCCTTTCCTGTTTCGCAAAATTTTAGACCCGTCCGAATTCAAAGGTCTTGCCGACGAAAATTCAAAGTTGATTCTATTTGAAAAATAACCATTTACTAGGGTAGAAAATATTGTGGAAAAAGAAGAACTTGCTTGTTACAAGCAATTTCTTCTTTTTCCACAATGTTTTCTAAATCATACAATCACAGAGACGTAAAAATCAGGGATTAACCAGGAAAGAGTTAATATAGAAATTGTTAACCTCCTGTCATACTTTTTCCTTGGTGATGGTGAGAAGCTTAACCCTTCCCCACACAAAAACACTTTTTGACACCACCCCCCCTCCCCCCTCCCAAAAAATAACATTTTGGAAAATTAAGCAAATGTTTTCTTCCTAGAAAGTTGAAAAAAATTTGAAAAATCATTAAACATTGATTTTTTGTCTGCAATCCTTTCAGTTTTGACCAGTCTAAAATTTTGTTGTCTGCTAATGGATTCATATTATCTGCAGTGTATTCATTCTATTGTTACAATGTTTAGTTTGCCAACTAATGATTTCCAGTATCTATGGTGAAGTAGGAAGAGTTCCTTTAAATGTTATTCGCAAATGTAATATGATTCACAACTTGATGAAAATCCTACATCTACCAGAAAAGAGTGTAGTTAAACAAGTTTTTAATATGCAAAAAAAGATGAGGCAAATAAAAATCACACCTATAATAATCTAAATTGGGCATTTCATCTCAAAACGCTCCTGGAATCACTAGGTTTTCATGATATGTGGATCAATCAAAGACAAGAAACAATAAATTTCAGTCTCATTAAACAGCAAATATTTGACCAATATTATCAATCATGGTACTCTGACATTAAAAACACATCTTGTCTAAAATATTACAGTATGTTTAAGCACTCGTTCGTACAAGAATCCTATTTAAGCTTCAAATCTGATAAAAATTAAAAACTGCCCTTTCTCCTTTTAGAATCTCACGATTTAGAAATTGAAAAAGGAAGATATCAAAATGTACCTTATAAAGATAGAATCTGTTAATTATGTAATCAAAATTACGTTGAAAGTGAATTTCAATTTTTACTAATTTGTCCTTTTTACCACAACATCCACAATCAGTATATAAAATCTTATTTCTGTAGATGGCCTAATCTCAATAAGTTTGCAAACCTTATGTCATCAAAAACAAGAAAATCATTTTTAACTTGGCAAAATTTATATTTGAGGCTAGCAATTTAAGACAAATAGAAATTTTAACAAGTAATAGGTAATATAGTTTCTTCAATCACTTTTCTCCTACATCATGTTGATGTTTGTATTGTTTGTAACTTGTATATTGCTTTGTGTGCAAATAGCACATTCAATTGCAATTAAAATGTTTGTATTGTATTGTATTTTATTATTTTCTTTTTCTTTTATATCCCTGACTATATATATTTTGCTATATTTTGTGAATCTCTCTTAAAGTGTCTTTTGGCAGGGGATTCCCCAATTATGAATTTGATATTTGACCCTAACTGCAGAAAGAGCAGATAGGGACATACATACTGCATTTCAGGTAAAGTTTGAATACTACAATTCACTTGCCTAAAACGATATGACAATTTTCAATTTTCTAAAATCAAGTCTTAAACAGACATTTAGACTGACCTACCTACATATACATTTTAAGATATACAGTATAAAGGAAATCAAAGATCTTTGTAATAATCTTTGTATTCAATAGAGAGAGCTTCCTGTCTTGATGGAATGTGGTGTTCCTTAACTCTTTCCTGTTTTTCAAAATTTGAGAACTGTCTAAATTCAAAGGTTTAGCAGACGAAAATTTTAACTAGATTTAATTTGAAAAATAACCATTTACTTGGGTAGAAAATATTGTAGTAAAAGAAGAAATTGCTTGTTACAAGCAATTTCTTCTTTTCTACAATGTTTTCTCAATCATAAAATCACAGGGACGAAAAAAATCAGGGGTTGAACAGGAAAGGGTTAATCCATTACCAGACCACAAAATTTTTGAATCATCTAAATTAACAGGCAACAATTTTAAGATTTTGAATTTTTTTTTTTTTTTCATTTTTTTTGTCTTTTACGATAGAAATCATTGTGGAAACAAAAGAAATTGAATGTGACAAACAATTTCTTTATTTTCCACAATGATTTACCAGGCTTTTTTTTAAGGTAGTATAAATGCAGAATTGTTTGGGAATTGGTTAAAACTTCCAGGTGCCACAAACAGAATGAAATTTAAAAAGAAGTTGCACATAAATTCTGTTACTTACTTGGATTTCAATAACTGCCTCTGCATCCTCGGATTTGGAGGGCCTTCAAGCTGTAGCTCCTTAAGTACACGACATGACTTATAAGCAACTCCAGCCAATAGTGATATCACTTCCTTTAATACAAGCCCCATGGGTCCAGGACCCACTGATTTAGGTAGATCACCAATCCTTCCTTTACTTAAGTAGGGCCCAGAGAAACAACGATGGTTGATGAACAGTTTAGGACACCATGATCCTGAAATATTTATACATTTTAACTCATTACAACACAAAGGCACTTTCTGACACATTGAAGAAATACAAGCATGGAAAATTTTGTCTGAAAAAAAGAAATTGCTTGTAACAAGCATTTTCTCCTTTCCTCACGTTGCCTATCCTATTTTGCACTTATTTTCTAATGTTAGCGCAATTTGAAAAGTCGTCTGAAACTTATTTCAATTTTGAAATGTCTAAAATTTTGTTGTTGCTCATGATAAGAAGGGACTATAAAAAACAGTCTGATTTTTGTTAAGCCTATTTTGTGGTACTTTTTCAAATGTTTGGATAAAGAAAGTAGAAAAGGCCCCATTATGTAGGGCTGAACCCATCACAAGTCAACAAAAATCTAGACTAGTCCAAATTCATAGAATTTGGAGATGACAATTTTAAATTGATGAAATCTTAGCAATTTTTGTATTTAGGGGTAGAAAATATTGTGGATAGTGAAACAAGCAATTTCTTTTTTATTTTCCACAATGTTTTCCTAAGCCTTTTTCTTAAGGGGCTTAATAAAGCTGTATTTTGTGAGAATGAGTTAAGGGCTAAAATCATAATATTCCCCTCTTTCTGGATCTCTGACTTAGCTTAAGCTCAAAGTTGCCTACCTCCATTTGTACCCATTCTAACATGGCGGTAAGTTTGGCACCGGTAAGCTTCACCATTTAGGTTGCTGGAAAACAACAACAGAGATTCTTTGAAAGCAAGCAACAACAATTACATCTATGTTACAGATGATTTTAACACTCAATCTTACTAATGGAAACAGTTTGAGCTAACCCATGATACAGGTGTCTAATCTACCTTTGGAGATATGTTCTGTTGCCACCTCTACAAAATTGTCCATGACTAATTAAGATTTTCTCAACTTAGTTTTTCTCTTGGATGCTGTGTAGCATGAATTATTGGTCATAAGTTTACTTCCATTTTTAGTATGACTAGTCCTAAAACAAGAGACTAATCCAGTCATGTGGAGGTCCTTGTCAAAATTGACATATTGATCTGGCTAAAGATTTACATGCTTATCATTTAATCCTTTCCTGTTTGGCAAAATTTTAGATCTGTCCAAATTCAAATGTTTTTCAGAAGAAGAATTAATTTTGATTTAATTTGAAAAATCACACCTCAGTAGGGTACAAAGTATTGTTGAATAAGATTAAATTCACAGGAACATAAAAAGCAGGGATTGAAAAGGAAAGGGTTAGGGAGGTTTTAGGAAGCCATATTAGCCTGTTACCAGATGACAGTATTTTAGATTGGTTTAAATTAAATGAAGTTGCAGAAAATATTTTGAAGAAGCTAATATTGGAGAAAAAAAATAAGGTAAACATTGTTGGAAAAAGGAGAAAATACTTAATAGACAATCTCTCTTTTTTCCACAAAGACTTCTGCCACCATATTTCTTCAGAGCATCAAAAAAAACAGGATTATGTGGCAATGGGTCAAGAAATACTGATACTGTATACAAAAGTTGATACATGTATTGTTTTCTGAATTCTTCACCTCTTGATAACTAATTTCAAACACTGCCATTAAAGGGACACGTAGAAAATAATGTTAGCTAGCTTATACTTTTTCTTATACTTTTATTTTATTCCAATTTTGATGTAAAAAAATTCAGCATTTGATAAATTTTATTTATCTTTCACTAAGTTTGGATATGTCTTAACCCGTTCCTGGTTAACCCCTGGTTTTTATGTCCCTGTGAATGCATAAAGGAGAAAATATTGTGGAAAAAGAAGAAATTGCTTGTTACAAGCAATTTCTTCTTTTTCCAAAATATTTTCTATCCTACTGAATGGTTATTTTTTCTAATAAAATCAACATTAAATTTTCGTCTGCAAAATCTTTGAATTTGGACAGGTCTAAAAACAGGAAAGGGTTAAACATTTACATCTGATAACCAACTAAATAAAAAGCAAGAGCACCGCATGCAGATACCAATACTAAGCTCTTCCAGTGCTTGGTAGTGGACAAAACTTCTGAGTCCAAAAAGGGGGCTTAGTTTCATATATTCTGAGTTTCAAATGAATGTATTTAAACATACAAGGGATATTACACAATGTCCGATGACAACAACAACACTGAAATAGACACAGACAAAGACCTAGCTATAGTAAAACCATAGGTTTTCTCAGATAACAGCGACTAATGAATTTGTTTTATTGTAATGAAAAAGATAAACATCTTACTCGGAAACAAAAGGGTGACATCTGATTCTTCCTTTAGCATTTCTTGATTTCCTTGGTGGTTTTAGCTCCACCCCATTACTAGCACACCAGCCAATGGGAAACAAATTATGCGAGTCTATATCCTCAATATGACTAGGAACATCCTTCGTGTTATCTAGATGTATCCATAATAATGGTCCAACAATTTTGGTGATTGTAGCCGCACAAATCTGGTTGGGATGAGCAGGGTTGACAGCCTCCAGCTTCATGGCTCTCTCAAACTCATGGTCCTCCGTACCCTAGTATATAATGTAACAAATTGAAGGATTGCTGGTCATTACAACATGGCAGATAGACTGAGCTAATAAATAGCAAGGGATGTAAAATAAGAGACAAATTGTTGGTTGGTGACTTAAATGTCACAAATTTCAGCTTGAATAAACTTCTTTTTCCAGGTTGAAGTTTGGTTGCAGATTTGCCTATACCTCCTCCAAAAACAGGAATATTCAGGGATCAGCATGACAAGAGGAAACATCCCTTTCAAAGACAATCAAAACAAGATAACTAACCCTTTACTGTTATGAAAATTTTTAGACCAGTCCAAATTCAAAAGTTTTTCATACAACAATTTAAAGTTGATTTTATTTGACAAAATAGTTTTTCAGAAGGGAAATATATTGTGAAAAAGAAGAAATTGCTTGTTACAAGCAATTTGTTCTTTTTCCACAATGTTTTCCCCAAGTATAAAAACACAGGGTTGTAAAAACCAGGAATTGACCAGGAATGATTTCACACTCATCAGTATCAAGAGTTAAATGTTTTAATAGTGACTCTGACCAAATACTGGAATGTAAGGGACAATGTCAATATAATAAGACTTACTTATAAATTCCTGTATAATAGGAGAATACTTCATTATTTCAAGATAGTTCACTTTAAACTCTTATGGTACTTTAGAACTTTTGTTCAGGATGGAATTACTGTATATTCTTTCAGATACTTACAGACAAAAAAAGTTTTTCTGGGGCAGCTTTGGAGTTACAAAAGGACAAGTATTCACTCCATAGAAAGTCAGGACGGTTCCAACCTGTAAAAGAGATATGTATTTCTTAAAACATAAATTTTACATAAGTAGTTTCATACAGGATATTACAAAATCAGAAAGTCCTTCTACACAAAATAACTTCCAGCAAAATGTCCCCATAACAGCAAATTGTCAGAGGTTTGCTTTGGTATTTGACCTTGTCAGATGACCTTGACTTTGTCATCAACAGGAGATTGTTAAAGACAGTAAATTCATACCAAACATAGACAACATAACTCAAATGTTTTCGAAATGACCATGACCACATGATCCTCATTAATCCATTACCAGATGACAAAATCTTAGACTGATACAGAGTTCTGCCAAGGGCGCGCCATTGCAGGATAGGCGAAGAAAAATTACAGATGGCTCCTAAAATATATGACCGGGGGGCTGACCGGCGTGTTAAAGATACGAAGACTGCGCTGTAGGTGCGAAGACACCTTGGGACGAATCAGCAGATGTTTGGGTTTTCATTTACTTCCGGGGTTCCCCTAGGTCATTCAGAGCGTTAATATTGATTGAAAAGATCGCTCTGATTGGTTGACTGTGCACTATATATTTCGTTTTCGGTCATTTCAGCCAATGAATAGCGCTATAATAAAAATAACAAATTTAAGTTTGACGTAACGAAATATTCCTTCTGCATCATAAACTCGCTGTTTTGTGTCGCGGCTATGGCAGAAAAAAGAAAACAAAAACAATCTTTAGCTTCTGTGGCAAAAGTGAGCCGCAGAGATCACGAACTGGCGCCGATGATCAGTTAAACGAACCAGGGACTTCAAAATCGGCCGAATCTCAATAAGAATCCGGGGCGAAAAACCCAAATCGAGCTACGAAAAAAAGTTCCAAAATAAATGACTCTCAGACTTTCCGTTGCTATCTTATGACTCAAGTAAAATCTGAATGACTTGTTCGTTTTGTATTGAGCACAAGAAAAATAATTCATTAACAGCTCGAATCTGTATTTTAAATTCATGATATTGTTTACTTTTAAATAAGAAGAAAGCCCTTGAGATTACTTCTCATTGTTTGTGTTCACATCATATATACCTCATAATATAGTGGCCCAATGTTTTGGAAAAGTGGCCCCAAATTCTTGGCTTAAATGGGCCAGGTGCCCCCTTAGGTCAAAGGCTTGGCAGAACTCTGCTGATACTAATTGAAAGAAATTTGAGACGACAATATAAAGTTTTAGATTTTTTAAACTTTCTTGGCGGAAAACATGTTGCAGGTAATTTCTTCATTTTACAAAATGTTTTCCAAATCAAAAGTGTCCTTGTGTGGGAATGAGTTAAATGTGTATTGTTGGTAAGTACCTACACACCAAACATGAACACTGTCACTAAAATTGCCCTGAATGAAAACATTCAGTTTTTCGATAAAGTTTTCAGTAGATAGTCAGGCCAACAAACATAAAACAAAATGCTCCAGGTCTTTAAAAACGGGGCATTAAACTCTTATTTTTATATACTATTCACATTTTGCATTTCTGTATAGCTTATAAATTTTCCATTTTTCACATTATTTTCAATTTCTCCATTTGTAGCTATATCAACCTGTGTTCTGCTATATCTTTCAATTTAGACTTGGCTAAAATTGTTAACTGTGGTATAGCGTTTAAGTAGCCTGGCACAATTATGTAGTAAGGAATGGAAATCCTACCTGGTGGTGGTACCAGTCTAATTCCTTTACACTGGCACCAAGTTATTGGAAAGATTCCCAGGTACTCTGTATTACAGCACACCAGTACACTCTCACGCTGTTCTTTAGGTCGAAGGTCGTCCATCTCAATCATAAAATATTTGTTGTTAATGACCTTCCTCACTGTTGCTGGACTCACCATATTGTTAACGGCTGGGTTTAAAGCCTCTAACTTCATACCTACTTCAAACTTGTGTTCCTTTAAAACTGCTTGATCCTGAAAGGAGATTTTGAGATTATAAAGAAATACAATAAAACCTCTCTTTATTACCATCCCGGAAATAGGGGCACCTCGCTTTTGACAAAATAGATTTTTTGTTCTGTATTTAAATGGTTGCAAACTCCTCTAAAATGGACATCCCACTATTCAGAATTACGACCACTAAATTCAATACCTACTGCAGATGATGCACTATTTTAAACCCCACTAAAACGACCAGTAACTTCACATCATGGACTCACCATCCGAATTCCACACCTGATGAGAGTGACACTAACTGGGTATGAATGCATGGCCAATACTGTATCAATTTTTTATTTTGATATATCAAACCTTTATTATGTTCTGTGTTAATTTTATTATCCAGATTAAGTTATAGATCGATTTCAGAAAGTACTGTTTGTATAATTTTTAATTGTTATTTGTATTTGTCAAGATTTTAACCTGAGTAATTAAACCCACAAGAGGGCCAGAGGCCCTGGAGCTCACCTGAGATAAGGTTCTTTTTCTTTTGCCTAATACTAAATATTTCAGGAGAATCCCTTCTTTAAAATTTAACTAAAATCAACTTATGCTACCATGCAAATCAATGATTTCAAATCTTTTCGTAAAAAGGGGGCAATCTAAGGTAAATTTCTGCCAAATATGGTTAAATTTGGCCAAATAATTTTGAATGAGTTGCCCTCTTTATTTCTATTCAAGCCCAATCACCCTGTGGCTTTGAAATTTTATCAACTTTGAAAGAGGTCAATAAACTGATGCTTCATGCAAAATTCAGAATTCTTCAACTTCTGGGTCAAGAGGATATGATTTATATTTTTTTTTATTTTACTTATATTTTTTTTATTTTACTCTTGTTGTCATAGTGACCAGAGTTTTCAACCGAATTAAAGTCTCAAGTAGACATCACACAAAGTCATTGTAGCAAGTTTCAGTTCATTCCCATTCAGAGTGTAGGAGAAGTTGTGCTCACAAGAAATACAGTGATTTTCATTCAATACAAGGGCAGATAATTCAAGATGACTCAAGAACATATGGCATGATTAGAATTTCAAAGGTCTTATGCACAACTACACATCATAGAGACTAATTGTGGAGAATTTCAGTGCATTGCCATGAAAATTGTAGGATAAGATGTGCATACAAGACATTAAGTGTTTTTCGTTCAATTCAAGGGCAGATAATTCAAGATAACTCACAAATGACTGGAAAGATTTGAATTTCGAAGGTCTTATGCACAACTAGACGTCATAGGGAGTAAGTGTGCAGTTTCAGCTCATTCCTATTGATAGTTTAGAAGGAGTTGCACACACAAAAAATTGCTAACAGACGGACAGACTGACAGACAGACGGACAGACAGTCGGACGGACAACTGGGGTCATAACAAAATACGAACCTTTGGGCGAATAAAAACCCTCTATTGCTATACAAGTCCAAGCCCCTCTGGGGCTCCACCCCTGGGGACCCCAGGGTGATGACTTATGCAATTCTGAAGAGGTCAATGTACTAAGGCTTCACACAAAATATCAAGACTCTACGCATTCTGGGTTAGGAGGAGATCATTTTTAAAGGTTTTATTAAAATGTCAGTTTTGTTGCAATGGCCAAAAGACTAGTCAACTGATTTCAATTCATTTAGCAATTTTTAAAGGGCACCACCTAAAAAATATTTATGCCAAATTTGGTAAAAATTGGCCCATCAGTTTAGGAGGAGATGTTGTTTTAAAAATCCTTCTTTATTTCTATATAAGCACCTTTCCCTGGGCTCTGTCCCTAGGGACCAAAGGGTGATGATTTTGTCTATGTAGTGATGCTTCTTTTAAAGACTCTACGCCTTCTCAGTTAGGAGATCATTTTTAAAGATTTTTTTAAAATTTCAGTTCTGCTGCCATGGCAACAAGAATTTTCAACAGATTTCAATTCTTTTAGCATCTTTTAAAGGGCACAATCTAAGGAACATTTCTGCCAAGTTTGAATGAAATCAGCCCTGTGGTTTGGGAGGAGATGTTGTTTTATAAATTCTTCTTTATTTCTTTATAAGCCCCACCCCCCTGGGGCTCCGCCCTTGGGGATTTGAGGGTGATACTTTTAGCAATTCTGAAAGAGGTCAATATAACTGATGCTTCATGCAAAATATCAAGGCTCTACGTATTCTGGGTCAGGAGGAGATAATTCTTAAAGATTTCAAAATTTCAGAGTTCAGGAAATTAAGCTTCCTTCTCATTGAGAAAATAGACAAGACAAAAAAAAATGCTATCACATCAAAAAATTGAATATACTCTCATGGGCCAATCACAAAAAAAGTAAAATAAAAAGTGATAAATGATTAAACTAGGGTTAATTTAATCAACCTTAATGCATTACCATATGACAAAATTTCAGGCTCGTCTGCACTAAAAGAATCTGTAGAGGACAATTGGAGTTAAAATTTCAAAAGTCTTGGTGGTTAGGGTTGGAAAACATTGTCGATAATGAAGAAAGTGCTTGTAAATAGTAATTACTTCATATACCACAATTTTTTCCAAACCAGTTTTTTGTTTTTTTATTAAATTGTTTCTTTGTTGGTTGGTTTGAGGATTTTTTTGTTTTTGTTGTTCGTTGGCATCAAAAAGCGTCATTGTTGTCGGAACTAGACATTGTTGCAAAGCAGACTAATACCCCCCAACAGCACTTGTCCAAATACAAGTGCTATCAACCAAAGGGCCGTAACAAAAATGGACTTTTTTGATTAAAGGGCCATAACTCCGTCAAAAATCAATGGACCATATCCAAAATAGGATATGCACATATCGGACTTATACCGAGTCTTTCTGTGATATTTGAATCAAATCTCTAATTGGTGCTGAGAAATTGATTTGTTTGTTTGAATTGGGTTTTACGCCGCTTTCAACAATTGGTTGCTGTGAAATTGAGTAGACAAGATTTTCACCAAAGGGCCAAAGCTCCGTCAAAAATCAACGTACCATAACCAAAAGGGATATGCACATCTCTGCTTGATACTGATTATATGAGTGAAGTTTGAATCAAATCAGTATCACGGTTTTGGGGGGTATAATTAGTTAAATATACCTTGAATACATCAGATGGTGGGGCACATCCATCACTCTCGTTCAGTGCAGTTTCTAGAATCTCCTCCCATTCACTTGCGCTGTGTTCCTCTTCTATATCTGCAGTGAAGAGAAGTATCTTGATATTCTAGTTAAAGACCCAATAATACTCCAATAAGTCAGCACCAGTAGTCACGAAATGATAACTCATGAAAGAGGCATGTCTCTTTAAGGTTTGATTTCAATTCTGTCAGCTTTTTAATTGAGTGTGTGGCTTAAAATCATTACCCATTCACACACAATGACACTTTCTGACTCCCCTTAAGAAAAATTATTTGGAAAACAATGAATAAATGGAAATTGCTGGCAACAAGCAATTTTTTTTCTTTAGCACAACGTTTTCTACACAGGAAGTTGAAAAACAAGAGGACCATGATGGAGGACCTTTGAAGTATTTTGATAGAGAGTCAATAGACATCAAAGATTATCAAAGCTCTGGGCCTTATGGTTTGGGAGGAGAAGATTTTCAAAGATTTCCTTCTTTATTCCTTTTTCAAATCAGGGATTACA
Organism: Fragum fragum; assembly: GCA_946902895.1. Classification (NCBI taxonomy): domain Eukaryota; kingdom Metazoa; phylum Mollusca; class Bivalvia; order Cardiida; family Cardiidae; genus Fragum; species Fragum fragum. The sequence goes on from OX336371.1 coordinate 39,258,347, forward strand.
CAGAAAAGTGTTAATTTCAAGATATGGTACTTCTTTGAAATATTTTTGTAGAGGGACAATAGGTGATAATACATACAAAATATCAAAGCTCTAGGCTTTATGGTATGGGAGGAGAAGATTTTCACAGATTTCCTTCTTTATTCCTTTGTTAAATCAGGGATTGCATATAAAGGGGTAATTTTCAGAATATGGTAATTCTTTGAAGTATTTTGGTAGAGGGTCAATAGGTGAAGATACACACCATTTATTAAAGCTCTAGGCTTTATGGTATGGGAGAATAAGATTTTCAAAGATTTCCTTCTTTATTCCTTTGTAAAATCAGGGATCACATAGAAAAAGGGCTAATTTCCAGAATATGGTAATTCTTTGAAGTTTTTTGGTGGAGGGTCAATAGGTGATGATAAGTATCAAATATTAAACCTATGATGCCTAATGGTATGGGAGGAGAAGATTTTAAAGATTTCCTTTGTAAAATCAGGGATCGCACAGGAAAGGGCTAATTTTCAGAGTACAGTAATTTTTTTAAGTATTTTAGTAGAGGGTCAATAGGTGATGATATGTACAAAATATAAAAGCTCTAGGTCTAATGGTTTAGCAGGAGAAGATTTTTTTAATAATTGTTCAAAGATGGATAGACAGATAGAAGGACAGACGGACGATCTTAATAGCCAATCTTCAGCAGGTTGTGCTCAGGTAAGCTAAAAAATCATGAATTTAAATTGTTATCTGCAACTCTTTCTAACTTGGACCAGTCTCAAATTTTCTGTCTGGTAATGGGCTCACATATACCTATCACTTGAGTATAGACTACATTATTTTTTCATAACTTAAATGCTAAAATTAGCACATGCAGAACAGTAACAAAGAACTTATCATTAACCCATTCCCACACAATGACGCTTTTAAACGCCCCTCAATATGAAAGCTTTGGAAAACATTGAGGAGAATGAAGAAATTGCTTGTTACAAGCAATTTCTTCATTATCCACAATGTTTTCTACCCTAAAAGACAAAGATTTTGCAGATTTTGTCAACTTAGAATTGTCGTCTGCAACTTCTTTGAATTTGGACTGGTCCAAAATTTTATCGTGTAGGAATGGGTTAAAGCACCTTTTTCCATATGAGGACAGACTGACACCATGTTCAATAGGCATCATATAAACATTTTCAGTAAGCTAGAGAAAGATTTATTGTAAGCTGTGACTTGTAGAGGTGTAACAAGAAATCATCATTAAGGCCTGAATTCCAATTTTATTCGAAGGAGAGTCATTGTATTCTTAAAGATTCTTCCTCATGAAAATACAAACATTTCCAGCAGGTATAAGACAGATCAAACCAAATTGTGGCCTCTTGAGTAGTAGCACTGTTCTGCAGACATTTGATGACCAAAAAAGCTCAACACAAGAATGTTGTGCTAGGGACATCATTGCATTTCTGTGAAAAGCTAGATACTCTTTTGTATGGTTTTTTCATCAATACTAAGGATTTATAAAAAAAGGCATTTTACCTTTAGGAGGTTTATAGCTACATCCATTTGCCTTCCCCCATCCTATAGGGTGTAGCCTTATATTTAGATAGAACATCCAAAAGTGTTTAGATGCCGAATAAGTTCCCTCCAGACGTAGAAACAAGCGTCCTCCGACATTCTCTAGGATCTGTACAAGCCACACTTCCAGGGGATTCAGGAAATCTTGGATCTCTAATCTCATTCCACACTTCAGTTGGTCTATAGGCGTCATCCCCGTCTGTTAGTAAAATGTCTTCATTAAATTCAAAATGAATGTTAAACCAATGTCTAAAAACATCTTTCTTTCCTAGAATTTGACTTTGACCTTGTCAGATGACAAAAAAAGTATTTTAGAAGGTACTTTCATACCAAATATTTTATATAAAATGGATTTATGTTAATTTTTGTTCTTATATTTCACGGTCAGCTAAACATTTGACATTTACCATGCAGGTCTTACAGATTTTATATCCATGTTAATCCAGGAAAGGTACCTATACACTAAGAATAAGAGCTGAACTTAAGAACAAATTAGTTAATAGAAAAATGTTTCCAGAAAGTTATCAGATAGATCGACCATGTTACAACAATAATCACCTAAAGCAATGAGTCACATAGAAATATAATTATCAAAATTTCTTACAAAGGGTGAAAAAATCTAATTTCACCGAAATGATATCAATTTTCATTACATTTCATTCCATAACTAATTTGAAGCAAATTTTCTTTTGAATTTTATTAAGGAAGTAAAAAAACTGTTAATTTGATTTATCACCTACCAATACTTTCAATTTGGACTGACTAAAAATTTTTTTGCCGAAAATATCTTATTTGTGGCCTGTCATGGTAAAAAGGACAATCTTGGACTTCCATAGAGCAAATATCAATATAAATAAGAGCCGTCAGAGACAGATAATGCTCCCTGAATATAGCCCTGTCACAAAAAGTATAGAATAAAAGAGAAAAGGGTTCAAGCTGACCAATAGACAAAGATGCAGCTTTGCTTGACTTTGAGCTGTACCCTTGGCCTTTTAGCCATCTGAGTATTTTTTCAAATGGCACTTTTACTCTTGAAAGAGAACATTTGGACCAAGTTATAATGAAATCCATCCATAATTTTAGGAGCTATGCCCTGACCATGCTTGATTTTAATATTTGACCTTGAGCTGTGACATTGACCTTACAGGTATCTGAATTTTTTTTAAATGGCACATCTACTGAAACTCCAACCATAATTTTAGGAGCTATGCTCAGGACATGCATAGACTTAATGTCTTGATTTGAGCTGTGACCTTGATCTTGGACCTATCTGAATATTTCTTTCAAATTGTACATTTTCTCATGATAAAGAACAATTATGCCAAGCTATATTGAAATCCATCCATACATTAGGAACTATGCTCTGGACATGTTTAATTTTAACCTTTGACTTTGAACTGTGCCCTTAACCTCGGAGCTATCTGAAATTATTTTTTAGGAAACAGTACATCTAATATTTTTCAGAAACAGTACATCTACTTAAGATAGAGAACAATTGTGCCAAGTTATCATGAAATCCACCCATAATTGAAGGAGATATGCTGTGAATGAGATCAATTTTAATGTTTGACCATAAACCGTGACTCAACCTTGGAACCAGGAAAAAATTTGGCATGAGGATTTTGGGGATATGGAGACAGACAAATTGAATGAAAGAAATACCGAGGGATGGACAAAGCAGCAGCTTTATGCTCTTCCTTTGAAGATTATAAAAACAATTTTTGAAAAGGGTTACCCAAGGAACATTCCAGCAAATTTTGGTCCAAATTGGCCTAGTGGTTTAGGAGAAGATTTTAAAGAATTATTTTATTATTTCTCTAAGTTTGATAAGCCCAGTGCCGCCAAGCACACAAATCAAAACTTCACAAACAAGTTTAGGAAAGGGTCACCCAAGGAACTTTCCTGCTAAATTTGGTCCAAATCAACCAAATGGTTTAGGAGGGGAATATTTTTGGAGAATTATTTCATGATTTCTCCAAGTCTGACAAGCTCAGCTCTGCCATGCCCATATTTTTTTATGAATCAAAATTTAGCCAACAAGTTTTGTAAAAAGTCACCCAAGGCACATTCCTTCCAAGTTTGGTCCAAATTGGCCATGCGGTTTAGGAGGAGAAGATGTTTAAAGAAATTGTTGACAACGGACAACTCCTATTGAAAACGGACAATGGAATGAATGATCCCGAAAGCTCCAGTTGAGCACATTGTGCTCAGAACAGATAAAAAAGGTTTATACATTCATGTTCAATTTGATCAAATGACTGTTCTTTCACAATATACCGGTATGCATAATTGAGGCTCAAACCTCGTCAGACTGCACAGTCTGCGCAGTCTTACCAAGGGCTGGCACTTTTTTCCTGATGTGCCAAAAAAATCCATACCTTATCTAACAGAAAGGAAGGGGCAGTTCTAGCTCCAGTAAGAGATCCCATTAGAAACTCCTTCCAGTCTTCATGCTTGTTCTTGATTTCTGAAATCATAACACAAACCAAGTGTCCACTAGCCACACCCACTGACCTCCCGTAAGGTAGTTAGACAGAGGTAGCAAACAATGTTAGTTGGATCAGGCGCATAAAACAAGGAGCAAATAGTTACAGGGTGACCTTAACATCATTTTTACAGCTCTAACCCATTCCTACACAATCCTGCTTTTTTATGTGCCTCAAGAAAGACTTGAGAAAAACAAGGTTGAAAATAAAGACAAGCAATTTCTTCATTTTCAATCTTTTTTTCTTCCCAAATAAACTGAGACACACAAAATTCTCTCAACCTGAAATTGTTGTCTAATTCTTTGAATTTGGACCAGTCTAAAACTTTGGGTTAACCTATTCCCCTACATTGACGCTATCAGATGACCCTCTAGAAAAACAATTTGGAAAACAATGTCGAAAATGAAGAAATTTCTTCTTTTTCCACAATGTTTCTACCCAGAGAATTAAAAGAAATCCAAAATTTCATCAACTTTAAATTGTCATCTGCACTCCTTTGAATTTGGACCAGTCTAAAATTTTGCCATGTGGAAGTTGGTTAATAAGCTGTAGTTAGAACATGCAAGTCAACCACAAGCAAAAAAAATGTTCAATATTACACTTCCAGTATATATGATGGATCTGATCTGTTAATTGAATTTTTTAATGGATATTGAGGATCAGGCAGTTATCAATGCCTGTTACTAGCTTACATACAAATAAACCAGACTTCCCTTATGAAACTTTGTGACTACTTATAGCAAGCAATTTCTCTTTTTATCACATCCTTTCTCATGTTCTTTCTTTTAATATCTTAACTGGTGTAAGAAATGAAAGAAAGTCATGCTTAGATGCTGAAGTAATATGGATGAAATAATGTTGAAAGCAGTGACAATACCCCATACAATAGCATCAATTGGTTTGTCAGGCCAATACAAAACATTTTCTTACGTTCAGGTGGCTGCAGATTTTTGCCATTTTGAGCACACCAACCGATGGAATGTACTTCATCTGTTGCTAGGTCACACCAGAAATCTGCTGTGGAATCTTCATTATAACCATCATACCGGAGTCGTAATAAAGGTCCACAAGTTTTCAAAACTGTAGCTACCCAGTAAGTGTCGGGATCAGTCTTGTTTGGGACTTCTAATTTCATATCCTTCACAAATCCAGTGGTCAAACTAAACTCAACCTGATGGAAAAACATATGTTGTTTTAATCCAATCCCACATAATTTCTGCTTTTTTACGCCTCTCAACTTAGCTTTGGAAAACATTGTGGAAAATGAAGAAATTGCTTGTAACAAGCAATATCTTCATTGTCCACAATGTTTCCTACCCTAAAAGAAAAGGATTTTTGTAATTTCATCAACTTTAAATTGTTGTCTGTAACTTCTTCGAATTAGGACCAGTCTAAAAAAAATCATCTGGTAATGATTTAATTTATACCCTCATTAAGAACAAGCTTTGCTTTTTCAATCCATCTGCTAATCCAAAAATTCTAATGTACAGGCAGTAGCCATTCAAAAATTCAACATTCAGATACAGGACATGGTTTAATTATTGTCAATGGAATTAGAACATATAGATACCATAGAAAAGTTTTTGTTCTGTTCTGTTGGATTATGGCTGTAAATCAAAGAACCAATCAAAATACTCATTTAGACTTGAAGTGAACTTTAAACTCCAACATTGGCCGACATTTATGTGAAGCATTTTATTGATTTGGCAATGTAAACACTGTACCTACAGTTCATTAAAGCTGTAGTTAGGACGTTATGGTCTCCAATTAGCCATTCTTAGTTTTTGGTACATATAACTGGCCATAAATTTTGGGAAATAATGCAGTTTAATTTTGTAATGTAACTTCCTGTTAGAGCTCAGTGGGTGGGGCCAGTGACCTGTCAATTTCATTTCATAGACATGATAGCATAAAATATTCACTAAATTTGTAGCTTGTTAAATTGAATGAGTCATCATCTCTACTATAAAACCTTGTCTGTTATTGCCCATGATTTTTCTTTTTCACCTAACCTTATTTTGTTGATATTTATTAAATCCTCTAATGACCGTTTTCTTAAATATCTGTTAAGTGGTAATTTTACAAAATTATACTGCAATTCCTTACAAAGAGAAACTATTCAAAATACATTTTATCATGGCATGTGAATATAGCCTTATAAACACAATGCAATCCGAGCGTTGTTTAATCTTCAACAACCGTACCTTGAAAGTAGGTTGCGTGTGGAACTTTTCCGCTGTAAAAACTTTACAATATGTGTAACTGGTCATATTTTTTCTTTGTAGTTGTGTATTGAAGTTGCATCTGTTGTCACTTTATTATATTTAAAATACCCCAAAAACATTAAATATCATTGGGTGGCAGAAAAGTTGACGAATTTCTCCGTTTTTCTATTGTTTTCCATCAGGATAGAAAGTTATTGATATTCCAAGTAGTGACAAATTACATCAAACAAAAACTGAATGTGTTATTGATTAAATATGTTACTATAAGTATTATTGATTAAATATGTTTCTATATAAAGGGAAATGATTGGTACCATTCAGCATTCAGTATGACCTTCAACTGTTATGGTTGCCTTTACATCGCTTCAGAATGTCAAGATAAATTATAAACATGGTGCTTATTCGATCTTATCACCAGTGTTTTCAAAAAATGTTTACAATAACTAATATTGTCGCAATATGGACTTATAACTCCCACTGGGGGGGTGTATAAAACAATTTTATACATTATTACACAACCCTGCATTTTGATGTCGTGCAGAGAAAAATGAACAACTTTGAAATAGAAGAAACACCAATGATAATCAATTTCTCCTTTTCTCACAATATTATCTACCCTATATGACTCCTCTTTTTATTTCAACAAGCTCTTTAACTCATTCCCACACAATGACGCTTTTTGATGCCCCTCAAGAAAAACAATCAGGAAAACATAGGAAACATTAAGAAAATGCTTATAACAAGCAATTTCTTCATTTTACACAATGTTTTCTACCCAGAAAGTTGAAAAAATTCACAAAATGTAAATTGTTGTCTGCAACTCCTTTCGAAATGGATCAATCTAAAATTTTGTGGTCTGGGAAAGGGATAAACAAAATTTGTGCAAACTCTATCAAATTGAGAGGGTGGATGAATTCTGCTGTTTGTTATTTGTAAAACAAGACCCATTACATGTCTGAAGGCAGTAGGTGGTACTGCCTTTGCCCCAATATCTTGTAGGTACTCTTCCCATATAAACTCTTCTTCCTCCTCCATATCAGGTATATAAGGATCTAAAAAAATATATATCATTAGTTAACCCATTCCCAGATGGCTAAATTTTAGACTGGTCAAAATTGAAAGGAGCTGCAGACAGCTATTCAAAGTGTATGAAAGCTTAAATTTTTTCAACTTTCTGTATAGAAAGATTACAATGTTGGAGGGCTGGGTGAATTGACAACAGGCAAAGAAAAATAAATAAATAAATTGTATTTTTAAAGTAAAAGTATGAACAAATTCTTATTGTATGGATCAGAGGTTATTAGAAAATAGAAAAGTATCAAATTAAAGCCTAACTTACCAAATGGGATAGTTTCATTTTCTTTATCATGAAATACACTGATCTCTTCTATACCAGCCTTTTCCAAACTAAACTGATCTATTTCATTTACAACTTTCTCTTCAATTCGCTTAAATCGTTCTGGATCTGTATTAGGCTTCAAATTAAACATTTTGTGAAAGCTGTTCATCATCTCCATATCACACACCTGACTTTCTTCATCCACATGACTTTCTACTTGACTTTCTTTTTGAATCTCATTCTTATTTACTATGCCCCTATCTTTATCGATATCTTCATTTTCCACATATTTAGGTGATTTGGCAGATCCTTCTACTGAATTATCAGAGTATGGCAAACTGTCCGACTTTTGTGCCTTATTCTCTGACAAATTTTCAGAGTTTTGTCTACTAGATCTAGGTTCATGAACTTTAGGGGCCTCTATATTTTCTTCATTTTGAGGTTTTTCCATTTCAACATCCCTCGAATCATTGTCAGTGATTTTATCTTTCAGAGTATCTTCGTCAGTGTTTGTCACTGATACAGCAGGAATATCAGGACTGGGTTTCTCAACTTTAGGGACATCAGAGATGGGGTTTTCTTCTTCAACAGCTAATTCTAGAGATTTATCACAATCAATATTGTCTTTACTGGCTTTATCAGCTTCAGATTTAGTACTGTCCACATTGTCTTTACCAGCTCCACTTGGTCCATCTATGGATGCAGGTAGTGTTCCCTGTAAATATTCAAATCTATCAATGACCAATTACCAGGATACAATTGAGAGATTTCATATTCATGAAAAATCATTTATATTGATAAGCAAGGTTATAATATATTAACGCTTTCCTGTTATGCAAAATTTTAGGCCTATTCAAAGGTTGTGCAGACAAAAATTTAATTTGGATTTAATTTGAAAAATAACCATTCTGTAGAGCTGAAAATATTGTGGAAAAGAAGGAATTGCTTGTTACAAGCAATTTCTTCTTTTTCTACAATATATTCTCAACTATAAATTCACAGGGACCTAAAAGCAGGGATTGAACAGGAAAGGGTTAAATAAGAAATCTTTGAGTCACTGGTAATACCCAGCTTGCACTACCAACTAATTTACAGTAGAATTTACATATTTCCTCAATGGATCATAGGGACTTGATGAAAATCACTATGTACAACATTTCCAGGTAATATCCTGAAATAAAGTAATAAAAAGAACCTAGCAGTAATTCAGTGAGTCAGGACACGTTGTTGAACCTCAACACCAAGTTTAACTCATTACCAGATGGATAAATTTTAGACTGGTCCAAATTGAAAGAAGTTGCAGACAACAATTTAAAAGTTATGAAATTTTAGATTTATTTGCTTTTCTAGGTAGAAAACATTGTGTGAAATGAAGAATTGCTTGGTTCAAGCAATTTCTTCATTTTTCACAATGTTTTCCCAATTGTTTTTCCTGAGGGGCTTCCAAAGGCGTCACTGTGTCGGAAAGGGTTAACAAGAAAGCCATATCCACAATACACATCCCCAACTAACCAAGACAAGAAGTTTTGCATTATTCCCCCATTTTTCTGTGACGCTGTGTTAGATGGAAAAACCCCAACAATATGCACAAGATCAGGTGAAAAGGAGCATTCTATGAAAACTTTGTTCAAATATTTCAGTAAATGTAGGAAGTGAGGAAAATACACCACTATACAAGGTAGTATGTGACTGAACATATTAAGTCGCACAATAGGCAGTAATTTACTTGTAGATCTAAATTTGGTAAGCGCAATGCAGGTCCTCTGGTTTTGTCCCAATGCAGAGTTTCAATTGAATGCTATATATAGTTGCTGAGAAATATGCAAAAAAAACAAGAACCCAAGAGCCTGTATTGGTCCAGTGGCTGACCTTCTACTGACTGAGAAACTATATAGCACTGTCAGACTTAAAATGCAATATATAATCAAAGGCCTGAACTGCCTAAAATGCAGTCAGGACTGTATATTAACAATTTGTATGATAGTTGAAGTCATTCTCTGATTTGTCTGTTGGGTTTTCCTTACTATGAAATCACATTTGAAGAATTCTTTCTCCCCCCAGAATCCCAACCACGTTTTCTCGCCCATAACTGACTTGATCAACAGTGTAATTGTCGAATTCTGACAAAATATACCAAGGATTGTGAGGTAAGAGCTAATATGACCATTAATTCTCAAAAAGATTTTGAAAGAAAAGATTCAAGGGAAGACCAACTGAAGACCATAACAACAGCTCCACTGGCAGAGGAGCTAATTTTCCCAACCCATAAAAACCATGTTTTTAACAGCTCTTTGATTTTGAAGACAAGACACCAGGAAAAACTCTGTAGAATTTGACACAATTTTGGAGATTAGTTTCCTAGCAGATAATTTTTAAAGATATTTCTATATAGATCATATAAAGACAATAAGCCTTGCCCATAATCCCCATATCTTATTGACATTTCCGATTTTTTTTCAAGGAATTTGCAAGAAGACCACAATAGGAACATTTCTTTGAAATTTGATTAAATTCTGTCAAATAGTTTCCAAGAAGAAGATTTTTCACTATATAGACCATATCAGGAAAATTAGCTCATAAAACCCATTTTTTTGACAGATTTAATTTTTTTAAAAGAAGTTGAAAGAGTACCATCCAAGGCACATTTCTGTGAAATCTTACTGAATTCTGCCCATTAGTTTATGAAGAGAAAACAAATAAAGCTTAAAGAGGACACACAACGAAAGAAATCTGTGGAATTTGACATAATTTTGGACAGCAGTTTCCTAGCACATGATTGTAAGGTATTTCTAAATAGGTCATATGAGGAAAATAAGCCTTGGTTTTTTATGGATTCAAATTTTTTCAACAAACTTAAGACAACCAACCAAGTTACATTTCTGTGAAATTTGATTGAATTCTGCAAAGTACTTTCTGAGAACATCTTTAAAGAAAAGTTTATGGAAGCACACTTACACAAAGGACACAACGCCTTGAAAATAGCCCCACTAGCCTTTGACCAGTGAAACTAGATAAAATGCTCACAGACAGACAGAAGCACAGATGAATGGATGAAGAGACAGACACAAGCAAATCAGTATTACTTTTTCTTTGAAACAAGGGTATGATAAACAAGATGGACCTATATAACTCACTTGAGTTATATATTGAACTAAGAAATATGAAATACCTAGCCAACATTGTGACCATAATTCCACTAAGAGTGTTTGCCCAATGGGTGATTTTAGGGTCTTATCCCTTTACCAGACAGCAAAATTTTAGACTGGTCCAAATTGAAAGGAGTTGAAGACAGCAATTTAAATTTTATGAAATTTTAGGGGGTTTTTTTATTTTCTGGATAGAAAACACAATGTTTTCCACAATGTTTTCCCAAGCTTTTTTTTCTTTAAAGGTGTCAGAAAGTGTCATTGTCTAGGAATGGGTTAAAGGCATAAACAAAGTCTAAGAGCAATACCATTAGTAGGAACATGGATATGACACTTTCATGTAAAACTTTAACCAAAGCATAGAGTAATCTATCAGCGATTTTATCCATTAAGAATTCTCACTTACTTACTGCGAATCATAAAAAAATTGACCATTCTGATTTGACCTTTGAAACTGTTATCTTCAACTTACCATTAAAGGGGAGGAGACAGAGATGGGCACATTATTCACAAGCAGAGCTTGAGAATTAAGAACTGGTTTTCCTTGGTTATAGATAGCACAAGGCTGATTGCTGAATCCCAGAACAGCTGGCTGCATTGTGCCAATACTTGTAGGAGAAAATACTTGGGTCTGGGCACCTATTGGCCTAGCAAACTGTAAGAAAAAATATAAGTTCATATGAAATGATAATTATAATACCTGTACACCTTGTGAAACAGCATTAAACAGGTTTCAAGCATTTTCTTCTTTTTCCATATTGTTTTCCAAAGCCTTTTCCTACAAGATCGTAAAAAATCATGTGGGGATGGCTTAACTCAATACCATATAATTCCGCCTTTCTATGTCCCTATACTTGTGACAAGAAATATCTTCATTTCCTACAGTTAGATGTACTTGAAATTTTATCAACCTGAAATAGTCATCTGCAAACTCATTCAGTTTTGACTAGTAACAAATTTTGCCGATTGGGAGTGAATTAATTTGTTTTAATGAACTTACCAGATGAGTTTGATCATAAATATGATCATAAATGATGCCAAGTCAACTAGAAAAGTGTCTTTGATCATCAATTACAACCAAGGCACCTTCAATGCAACTTCACACATGAAACTTATACATATACTCATCATGGAAAATAGATTTTCCAAATTATCATGAGTGATTGGCTGAAAAGGATTCTATGCAGTCTTGAACAATATTCAAGTTTTATCAGAGCAAAATCACTTATACATGAGAATTGTGGGTATCGCAAGTACCATGCCAGGGCCTGCCTTGCCCAAAGACATTCCCACATACCTATTAGTATTGCAAGTAAAAAACCCACAATCTTCCACATCTCTAAAATTACAAGAATGCTGATCTAACAAATGAGCTCCACAGGTCTAAAACCTCTTATAAAAACGATCACTAAACACAAAAACCATGCTTGGACAAAACTAGAACAGATACACATATTATTCACTATCTGACACAATGCTATCCTGTTTACACACAATGCCTGGAGTTTTCATTATTGCAAGTTTTCATTATTGCAAGTTTTTCACCTCATTCAGATCTCACTTACTTGCATCCCATAGCAGATGACAATAGGCAGTGGTTTATTTGTCCATTATCAAACAGACTCAGAGCTCTTGGCATCACTTTATTTAGTTAATTTAGTTCTCGTAACACTGAGCCTGGAATATTTCTGTTTTGGCAGGAGATGTAAACAAAGATCAGTCTGCACAGAAGTGCAGGTCTTCAACACATGCTTGCCTTTTCAAGCCAGATTGGTTCATGAAATTATATTTCAAAAGAAATTTCAGCCCTTTGATTGTAATACAATTCCAAAAATTGTACTTTATCCTGCATGAGAAGGGTTAGTAATTTACCTGAAACATTCTAGGGCTGATGGGTACTAAAGGTGATAAAGGATTGTGACTGGTCTGTTGACCATAAAATGTGGAGGAAGCTGGGCTGGTGAAAAACTTGGGTGTAGGAATCTGTGTTACTGGTGCTATAACCTGTGAAATTAACAGTAATTTTAAACAAAGTTCACTTACCTCAAATACATATTTAATTCAAGCAGAGATCTAGTTTAACCAATCGCCAGATGGCAAAATTTTAGAAGGGTCCAAATTAAGGAGATGCAAACAACAATCTAAAGTTTATGAAATTTTAGATAATTTCTCTTTTCTAGTTAGAAAATATTGTGAAAATGAAGAAATTGCTTGTTGCAAGCAATTTCTTCAAAAAAGAAATTTCTTCATTTTACACAATGTTTTCCTGGTTGTTTTTCTTGAGGGGTATCAAAAGGCATCATTTTGTGGGAATGGGTTCAACTGTATGACAAACAATCTGACAGGCTGACAAAAAATACAAGTCACAAGCTACTTATCCTTTTCTCATAGTATTTTCTACACTATTTGACAACAATTTTTAATATTTGAAGGCAGTTTGATATGCCATCATCTCCTACATTAAATTGGACCAGTCTAAAATTGTGTTGTCTGGAAATAGGTTGACCATGGATTCATAAGGACAGGAAACAGAATACATGTACTAAGGAGAGATAAAGAACACATTGAACATGTTAGTCAAAGTGGAAAGTTGACTAACCACTAGTCAAGCCCACTGACCATCTACAACAAAAGGCTGTTGGCTTCTTGTGCTCAATTGGGCATAAAAAAGTACATATACCTAACCCCTGTCTTGCTGAATCCGGAATATTCCTGTTTTGGCAGGAGGTAAACATTAAGATCAGCCTACATATATGTTCAAACTTATCTTAGTCTACGTCTCATGCTTGTCCCTTTTAAGCCAGAGTTGTTTATTAGATAAATTTTCAAAAGAACCATTTACCCACAATGTTTGTATCCAATACTGTCAGCCCTTTGATTTTAATGCAATTCTGTACAGGCATGACAATTAGACTGTGAATTTCCCCCTTTTAAACTGTTAACAAACAACAAAAAGGTCCAAGTTGTACACAAGAATTTTAAGTTGATAGAATTTTAAATGATTATCTTTGTCTTTCTGGATAGAAAACAAGGTGGAAAATGAAGAATTACTTTTCGTAAGAAAAAAGGGCTGTATTGTGTGTGCTACGAAATTTGGCACCTGCCTAAAGTGTTTTCTTTAAATTATTTTTGTTGTTGTTATATTTTTATATTAAGTTTTTTTGAATTCATACATTTATCAGATTTCTTTCAAGAAAAAAATTACTTGTTATTACAACTTACAAACTAAAAAATCTAAAGCCTTCTCCTGTGTGTTTGAAAATGGCTTAACCCTTTTCCGTACAATACCCTATTTTCACATTCCTGTGAGATCATACTTGAGAAAAATTGTGGGGAAAAAGAAATTGCTCAAAAAAGCAATTTCTTCTTTTCCCATAATATATTCCATCACATAGTATGGTTACTTTTTGAATTTTACTCAATTGATGATGTTGTCTGCTACCTCTTTAAATTCAGAAAAGTAAAAAAAAATCAAAAACAGAAGAGGATTTAATTTCATTTGGGCTCTTGTCCATCATTCCTCACCTGAGTTGTATTTGGTAAGGCAGGAGAGCCAATGCCTATAGCAGGAGTCATCTGGAATGCTTTATTTGTGTTTGACACCTGTTGAAGACTGGAACCAGGTCGCAACTCTTTCAGCTGTACTGCTGAAAAGTCACACAGTTGGAAATCAATAATGCACAGATCCTAAATAGAAGTTTGTTGTCAGACTCAGATTGCATCTGAGCTTGAATTAGCTGTCAATTAACCTATTACCAAACGGCAAAAATTTAAACAGGTCCAGATTGAAAGGAGTTGCAGAAAACAATTTAAAATTTATGAAAATTTAGATTTTTTCAAAATCTATCAACATTACTTCATTTCACACAGTGTTTTCCCAACTATTTTTCTTGAGGGGCAACCAAAAGCGTCACTGTGTGGGACTGGGTTAAAATTTAAACTTGCCAATCAACAAAAATTTATTGCTTTAATTTCCAAGCTCAACATTTTACGTCCCAACTAAATAAATGATTTGATTGGTCAATCCATTTCTGATTGACAGCAGCAATCTGTCAATTTTAGGTTAATAAGAACCCTACCGACATATTCACTATAATTGTTTGTCAATTATAGACTCTTGTACCTTTCTTTCAAAATTTTTATGAAAGTACATGTACAGTTAATTTGCATTAAGCAACCACTCACAATGAAAAAATGGTTGCTTAACCCATTCCCACACAGTGACACTTTTTGACACCCTCAAGAAAGGCAATTACGAAAACATTATGTAAAGTGAAGAAATTGTTTGTATCAAGCAATTTTTTCATTTTAAACAATGTTTTCTATCCAGAAACTTGAAAAAGTCTAAAATTTCATAAAATTTAAATTGTCTTCTGCAACTTCTTTCAATTTGGACCAGTCTAAAATTTCTACAAATGGTAAAGGGTTAATACTCTTTTTTGGGTCATGTATGAGGAATCTGTTTCACTGAGTGTTTGAAGGGTTATCACTTAATCCTATGTTGATGGAACTCATTAGAATTGTGGCATTGAGACAATTCTAATGAGCTACTCCAACATAGGATTGAGTTTTGATAGTTATATAAGAAGAAATGTCTATGGAGATCCTTTGTTTTTAGAAAGGGAATTTGGATTGCACAGGAAAAAGACAGGTAAATGAATGAGCATTATTTTGTTAAGATTTACCTCCTTGAATTCCAACAGACTGGGCTCTAATTTGGTTGGCTCCTTGAATCGCCAATCCTGTTGTAGTTGACACTAAGTGGGCAGCTGGAAGTGGACTGGTCTGCAGGTGTAATTGATTGACAGGTGCTTGTATCACAGACTGGTTCTGTGGAACAATGTTTATTGGACTGGGTTTACTTGAAGCTTGCATCAGACCTGTACTTGTAATTGTTCTAACAATAGCCCCGCTAGGTGTTACTGTATTAGGATGAATTCTGATTGGATTCTGATAAATGGGAAGTCCTGTGACTATTTTTGGAACAGTTTGTGAGATGGGACTAGGTGGTGTTGGTGTTGGAACATACATGGCCATGCGAGTATTCTGTTGTAAGACCTGAGCTGTCATTCTTGGCTGAGAAACATTGAGAGGAACTGCACCTCTTACAGCACCAACCATAAACTGTTGACCTGCTAAATAAACAAATAGCAAGACACTGATGCACCATGAACACCAGACGTCAAGGGAAAAAACTTGATAAATGACCATGTTCAATGACTTTGACATTAGTAAATCCGAATGAGTGATTTTCATGAATCTATTGATAAGTGAAAGAAAAAGAAACTCAGAAAAGAAAAAAAAATCCTGTAACAAGCCTATTTTTCCTTTTCCCACATTGTTTTTCCTAGCTTTATGATGAGCATTAAAATGTAAGATAGTGTGGAAGTTGGTTAAACAGCCAGAGGTAACTAGAGACATATGAACCAACTTCCTAACATGTAAATATCTACCTCTCTCTTACCTGTCTCTTATTATCAACAGTATACTCCTGGCGCATGGACTTGCCTCAAAATGTGTACTAAAAACTGACTGCTCTCAAATTAGATAGGTTTTAACCCATTCCCACACAATGACACATTTCAAGCCCCTCAAGAAAAACAATTGGGAAAAAGTTGTGTAAAATGAAGAAATTACTCGCTACAAGTAATTTCTTCATTTCCACGATGTTTTCTACCCTTAAAGTTGAACAAATCTGAAATTTCAATTGTTGTCTTCTACTCCTTTTGATTTTGACTAGTCTAAAACATTGTGAGAAAGGTAGAAATTGATTGCACAAAAGTATTTCCATTGATCATATGAAAGATACCTTGCTGAGCAGGAAGGGGAGACAACAGAGGTCTTCCCACTACATTCTGAACTTGATGAGCCATTGGACTAATAGCTATTGGCTTGGGTTGAAGATTGGGTTGGGTGCGTGATGATCCCTGCTGAGAACTCATGGTGAAGCAAGTGAACTCCTTTGACCTGATATTTCTTTAACGCCTCCAATATTCACATTTCTCCTATTGTCTGTTCAATACAGGAACTTTGGCTTTTTAATCATAATCTTCATATCCATTTCTTTTGATACCTGTAAAAATATATCAACAATTATTGTCCTGCTGGACCCAGAATAATCCTGTTTTAGCAGGAGGTATAGGCAAAGATCAGCCTAAACTTAATTTGCAATTTGATCTTAGTCTAAACAACTACCTGTGTAGTTTGTAAGCCAAAACAGTTAAACCCATCACCAGACAACAAAATTTTTACACTGGTCCTAAATCAAAGATGTTGCAGAGCACAATCTTAAGTTTATGATTTTTTTTTGGTCCCATTAGGGAGAAATTGTTGTGGATAATGAAGAAATTGCTTGCAACAAGTATTGTCTTCATTTTCCACAACAATTTCCAAAGCATTTTTCTAAGGGGGAATCAAAAAGCTTAACTTTGTGGAAATGGGTTAAGAAATTGTGTTGTTGTGTTTTTATAAGAAATATTGACTCAAAACTTGTGTTTCCTGTGTTCATAATTATGCATTTTAACCCATTACCAAGCAGAAAAATTAAGACTGGTTGAAATTGATAGGGGTTGCAGACGATAATAATCTGCAGTATATGAAATTCTAGACTTTTTTTCAACTTTCTGGCTAGAAAACATTGTTAAAATTTCTTCTTTTTATGCAATGTTTTCCTAATTATTTTTTCCTGAGGAGGCATCATAATGCGTCATTGTGTGGGAATTTGTATAGGCAATTTCGAGCAAATATTTCATTCAGCATAACTAGGAATTAGAATCACAATTAAATAAAAGGACTAAAAGGGCTTATTGAGGGTCAACATTTTTTTTTGAGAACTCTGAAAGGGATAAACAGAATGTTGTAGACTAAGACTGCACTAATGAGCAACCTGATCTTTGTCTATATCTACTACCAAAAGAGGAATATTCCTATTCCAGATTCAGCAAGACCTGGGTTAACCAATTAGCACACAATGACGCCTTTAGACTAAAGATAACTTTAGGGAAAATATTGGGAGAGCAAGCAATTTCTTCATTTCCCACAATGTTTCAACCAAGAAATTTGGAAACAAAATAAAGTTTCATGAACTTTAAATTGCCATCCGCAACTCCTTTCAATTTAGACCAGTCTAAAATTTTCCTGTGTGGTAATTGGTTAAGAAATAGATTTGAAGTTAGTACTGCTACCAAATTAATTTCATTTAAACAATAATCAAAGTACTTTCATTCATTTTCATTTAACCCATTCCCACACATTGAGTTTTCTACTCAAAAGATGGAGAAATTCAAAAGTTCACCAACTTAAATTTGTGGCCTGCTACCTCTTTAAATTTCATTGAGTCTTAAATTTTGTTGCCTGGTAAAGGATTAACCATTTTCTACTTTTACCACAAAAAATGAATCTTTAACCTTGTAATTTTGAAATATAGCAGTAATGGGAACATTGTTATCAAAGCAGAAAGGCTTGCTAGTATAAATTTCAGCTAGTTCAAACGTCTTCTACTTCATGCCATTTTAAAAAATTTTGCTTACCGTATTTCCCCCAATAAACGCTCTCGGGAGTAATTCAGAACACAATGTGTATTTACTTTTGCACCTTTTTTTTTCTTAGTTATAATTCAGTCAAGTAGATATTTCTTGCTTGATTTCTTCTACTTGAGGGTAATTTTTCCATTAGACCTTTTCACGCTCTCACAGCGCATGCGTCAAATCAAATCTCGTTAAATGCAATATTTACCAGAGACCAAGTCAAATGATCAATTGCGGGGAGTCTATAAATTATCACTATATAATCCCATATAAATTGGCTATTTTGAACAAGCTAAAATAAAGGTTAAAATTTAAAATTTTGTTGAAAAAAGAATTTTGACCTGTGAGCAGATATATGCAGACTAGTTGTAGCGAGTAATATAGATGATATTATCGTGTATTAGTAACCAAAGTGAGTGTGAAACTTACCTCTAATCTGACTATAACAATAATATTTCCAATGAAATCAGATTTTGGAAAATATTTTAAACCCTCCACACACGCACATACGCATACAAGAAAGGAAAAAATATAGAGTTACAGTTCAACTCTCGGTACAAATACTGAATGATCACTTTGATGCATTATAATGTACAACAAATTATTATTAGTCATTGAGTCGGAAATCAATGGATTTTCTTATATTTAGAACTATTGATACTACACAAAAGAAATAAGCCATCCGAATTTTTCCGGCACACTGATTGGTTAAATTTATGAATATGCGTCAATCATAGGCACATCATTCATTGTAAACCCCTCCCTTCACATGGTAGGCCTGATCAGAAATGACGATAATCCTGATTGACATGATTGACTAAATTTATTTGTTTAATTATAAAGCATTTAAATACTATTGACCACATTTTGGAAGATACAGATAAAACATAGCTTTAGATATGCCATGTTGATGCCAATCTCCTAAAGTCTTGGCCAAAATGCATATATTTCTTTTCTTTAAAAAGTTTCCTTGTTACAAAGTTTAAGTGTATAAACTAAAACATTATGAAAATAAAGAACAAAGCAGGCATGCCGTTTTTGAAATATTTGTTTCTGTCTGTGTGTCCACCAATGTAGATCTCTCTCTCTCTCACTCTCTCTCTCACTCTCCCCCACTCCCTCCCTCCCCTTATCTTTTCTTGATATCAAACAGGCCTGCACTACAGCATGTCAGTTTTATTTAAACATTCGCATCATTGTAACAATAGAAATGTGGAAGAAAAGGAGAAAACATTTTCGTGATAAACATAATCCACTTATCGTAAAAAAGTGCCATAGAATGACTTAAAAGAAATACATTGTAATGCAATTTTTCGACAATGCATGAATGACATAGATCGTATTGATAATGACAATGTTAATAGTGCGAAGAAAAGTATGAAAAATAAAAATGATTAAATGTAAAGATAATGATAAGAGAGAGCTGATCAGAAGAATGATCTGTTGACAGCTTTAATGTAAAGGGTTCCCTTCAGTAGATCACAACACAAATGGGGTTATTATGTAACAGGCAACATGTCACAAAGAATCCAATAAACTCTCTCACACTTAATTGGTCAAACTTGGGGTCTGATGAGACAAATTTTATCTTTTTAAGTTTCAACCGATATGCTGCCAAATACTTATTCCTTGTCAATTGATTTGAAAAAGATGCAACCGAGCGATATTTCAAATGGCGCGGTTGTATGACACGGTCAGGGCTCCGGAAATCCGATAAATTCCCGGTCTGGACCAAATTTTGAATTGCCAGATTGAGATTGGAATCCCCAAATTACACCAAAATCGGTCGGAAATTTTCATCAAATTTCTTGTTGAAATATTGATAAACTCGCCCAACATCTATCAAAATTCACTTGAAACCAAAATAATCGAAGGGTTTCACACATTACCTGCAGATTAAGAGATAAACAAGTGCCAAAAATTGATAATTAGTTTACCCGCCGGCCATTCAAATGGCCATCCGCACGTGGACCTAATTTGCAGTTTCACGCTCGACCGAACTTGGGGTATCGAGTTTTGTAAACTATTCGCAATGACTTTCACAAGAAACATAGCCGATATAATTCAAACAATAATTGGAAATCCTCAGAATACAGATAATTTAAATATAATATAAACGAGAACGACAGCTTAATAATATCGCTAGTTCCGTCAATAAAATTAAATCTTACTTCAGGGGTGGAAAATGTCTGAATAATAAATCAGAAATCAACTATAATAAATAAATGACCGAGATTTGTGCACGAATTCTACTCTAGGAAAATAGTGAAACACGTAGGCGACCCACTCGATTTTGTCTCATTGGTCTTTTTGATGTATGTCACGACTCTGCGATCCCATTGGGTAGAATGGACTGACCTGACATTTTTGTGACGTCAGCTATGTTTTTCATCAACCGACGCTCCTGTTTAAAGACAATTGACATGACTGTGTTAAATTAACAGAACTTTAGATAACTAGCTTATGAAAATGAAAAAGTATATCAACACTATATCTAAATCGGCGGTACTCTGGGGGGGGGGGCCCTGGACACTGTGTTTATCTTTTACCACAGCATTTACCACAATCAATTAAAGTGATTTGTTTGTTTTAATGGGGTTTTACGCCGCTGTCAACAATCTTTCAGTTATATCACGGCGGCTGGAGCACCTAACAATGGAATCCTGGTATTTCTCACACCAGTACTACCATTACATCCTTTTCTAGCCTCCAGCTGCTATCTCACATAGGTCTACGATTATCGACCCATTGGAGAGAGACAAATAGTCGGAAAGGATGAGTGCCGCCATCGGGGATCGAACCCGGGACCTCTAGATTGACAGTCCGACGCACTACCAACTGCGCTATGACGGCGGCCAATTAAAGTGAATACTCTTATTTTCATTGAATGGATTTAAAATTGATTTTTCACTGGAGAATATATTGCGAGGTAGGCTTTCATTTTAAAATATCGATCTTTAATATTTGAAAATCTAGCCTTACTAGTAGATCAAGGGGCCAATGTGTATATTATAACCAGAATATCATCAATAGACTACCAAAAGGTCGTAAATACAATTTGAGATAATGTGTAGTCCAACATTTTGGTCACCCAAAGACGATACAATATCTGAACTATATTAATCTTTAATTTCATCTTTCCTCACACAAACTATCTAACTTCAATGTTTCTGGAGGCGAAGAACATGAGTTTGGGGGATTCTGGTGGTTGCCGGATACAAAACAAGTTAATGACCTTACCATGGAGCATTTACCTTCATACATTACAGGCATTTGTTTCAACTTCAACAATATACCGGGTTATCATACAATTCCCCGCAGTGGAAATTGTTGTTGTTGCTGTTTTTCTTTGAAAGCATTTAATGAATACAGACTTTTTAGTCATCTGACGCTTTGCGTGAAAGGGTCTATTACCTCCAACCTTGAGGTAAACCAGAGTCAAGTGCTACAGCAATATATCCCATTCCCAGACTCAGCATGACTCTGGACCTGAGAAGGTCCCGGGTTTAAATCCCACCTGTGCCATGAATTATTCTCAATCTGAACAAAATTTTAACTCTATGTTGCTCATCTCTCTCAAGGTATATAAATTGGTACACATGAGGGTTACAAGACGATGTTCTGCACTTGCACCACCTGTTATCATCCGACTTAAAACTCGATGATCGTAGGTTAAGTATTGTAAATTTGTTAATGTAAACTTTGGTTTGAAAACAGACTATAAAAGGGAACTAACTCAACTTAGATGACAGTTTTGACTTCATGAAATTTTTAAAAGCTATGACTTTTATGGGATAGATAGAATGGTGGATAATGAATAAATTGCTTGTAACTAGCAATTTCTTCATTGTCCACAATGTTTTCAAAAGCTTTGAGGGGAGTCAAAAAGCCAGGTCATTGGGGTTTTATTATTTTTTTTTTTTTGGAGGGGGGGGGGGGAGGGGGGGGTCAGGGATCTTGAAGAAAATTAAAGGGAAATATTACTTTTCAGCTTAAATATTTTCTTGCATTTGAATGTAAAAAAATAGAGCAAAAATATCAGAAACTTCATTTGTTTAAAAGTTGAACTATTTCCTTTCAATTTTTCAAGTTTTACAACAAATAATTAGATATTTACTTTAGAAAATTTCACCACAGGGGAAATTTTCTAAAAAAAAAAAGAGGGGAAAGAAAGATATTCCAGGAAGGGGGAATTAGGGCTGGTATTCTTACTTAATCTGACAAGAAAAAGACTAGGCATTGTGTGGTAATGTTTTAAACGTCAGGTTCTGAAAGCTTTGCTCAAAACAACCCCAAAATGGAACAAAAAGGACAGTGTCCCCATTGTCTTAACCCATTCCCACTCAGTGACGCTTTTAAACACCCCAAGAAAAAAAGCTTTGGAAAACATTGTGGAAAATGATGAAATTGCTTGTGACAAGCAATTTCTTCATTATCCACAATGTTTTCTATATAGAAAGTTGAAAATATCCAAAATTTGATAACTTTAGATTTTCGTCTGCAACTTATTTCAATTAGTACCAGTCTAAAATTCTACCATCTGGGAATGGGTTATGTGAAGAATAATAGATATAATTATCTTTGAAAATTAGAGAAATAGATATTATTGTTTGTTTCAGTGTAAGATCATATTTCTTTCATCGGGTGAAAGTATTCATGAAATGAAAAATAAATCCATCTTATACGAATACAAATATTTTATTGGCTCTAACAGTGCTCTCAATAAGGACAAATTTCAGGAATTATGGAAATTTCAGGTTTCAATTTCAGGAAGTTTTCACAAAATAAAGGAATTTTGTCACTCTCGACCATCCCCCCCCCAAAAAAAAGATGAAGTAAAGAAAGATACATAAAGCCTACAGTACATTTTTTTCCATCCTTTTAAGTCCCTAAATTCCATGTCACATTAAGTAGAACTAGAGAAAACAATGTGGTAAAAGAAGTGGTTTTTTTTTGAGAAATGTGTTTCTTGCAAAAATTTGCACTTTTTCCACAATGTTACCTCCCCTTAAACACTATTATTTTCCAAATTTGGGTGGGTACATTTGGTAATTGTTATTTACAAATCTCTCAGGATTTGAAAATTTCTGATTTGTAGAATGTCAGAAAACAGGCTCTTTGAAACTTTTTGTGTACGAAAAAATCGAGAACAAGACCGCCTCCGATCACATCATAGATATCCAAAATCAAACGCCATGAATAACACTTACGTAAATAAAAGTAACAAAAAACAATGAAACTTATAGCAGTGTTGCATCTTTTAAGAAATTCCCTGTTTTGTTTCTACTAGTTGATGTTTTTAGACAACAAGTGTGACGTCTTTGAAAAGGGACCAAACTCTAGCGAGATCAATAGGTAACTTCGATGTTTCTAGGGCGGACGTCATATCCAGTTACGAAATAGAACCACCCCCCCACCCCCCGAGTAATAAACATATTTAGAATGCAAATTTGACGTTCCTTTCCGTATATGCCTTGAATTTGAAGACGGGACATGACATTTTGGAGGAGTTCCGGCCCTGAACCAAACACCGATATTTGACGAAATCTAGTCCGATGTCTATCTATCTATATATACTTCCCAACTCCCCTTTCGGGTATTACTGGCAGGTGACGGGCCTGCTTGATTTTTGCCAGGTACAATATTAATCGAGTGACTTCAAAGAAATGGTCAAAGATGCTGGGACGGCTCGATTACCAATCGGCTATAATCAAGTACGCTCTATGTAAATTCCATCAACATCAGTCGTCATAGAGAAATTTCGATAAACTCCTTGTGGATTCAATTTTACCCGAGGGTATGGCCTGAATATTCATTCTTTTGTTTGTCAAACCCTTCATATTGTAACTTCAGAAAATGTCCGAGTCATAAATTCAGGACGTTTTACTAGAAGCTTGGACGTTAATTTACATCCAGGTCTGATTTTTCGGATGTTTTTTCTGATTTTCTGAAAGTAATATACGTCGACGTCCGCTTATTGAGAGCACTGCATTAACTCAGTTACAATAAGTGGTATGGGCCCATACAAATATAAGCAAACATTCATATGAAAATATGAAACTATAATTCTATTTCTTTATGGAACAGTTGATAATTTTTAGTGGTTGGGGTTAATTTCTAAAAGCATGTCATTTTGCACGTGAATTTCATGGCAACCTAATGATGTCACCATCGTCTTTTGTCACAAGTAGATGAAGTTCAGTAATGAACAAAGAGGTGCGTTCTTTTCGTCGAGATTCTTAAGATTCTTATTTAGATTTTTAAGATGAAGCATTCTTTAGATTAAGATTTTTAAGCGGCTAAATAAGAATCTCAAGATTTCTTAGTGAGGAATTTAAGCGTACTCAGCATTGGCTTAAACGAGTAGCCTTGACGACGTCGAATCTTTTCACTTAAAATAACATAATTCGTTCTTGAAAACGCCTCAAAAATCTTAATTAGCGGGAGAAAAGAACGCACCTCAGGCCTAAATCTACCAAACTAGAAGTGAGTTTGATATTTAAATAGTTATTCTTTTTTAGGGTGAAATTATCTAGTGATAATCTGCCTTAACCCATTTCCACACAGTGATGCTTTAATTTTAAAGCAACAAGCAATTTCTTTTTTTTCCACCATGTTTTCTACCCAGAAAGTTGAAAAAATCGTACATAATCAACAGAAAAGATTCATGGCGTCGGAGAGGGTCAATGTTTTGTATAGGGATAAGAATTTCTGGTTGTTTGAAAAAGTGTAAAAAAGAAAGGCATTTTGAAAAAAGGGGAAAATGACTTGTAACATTTGCAATTCACTTGGGGGTACAAAACTTCATATATACACTAGCTCCTGTAGTTACAATGTTTTGGTCTCTCTTCAAGAAGATGATTTCAACAGAAAGTACACAAATTCTATGGCACCATATAGATTTACATTTCATATATTTCATATATATTTTTTTATGATTATTTTTTCTTCTTCTTCTTCATCATTTCTCAGAATTTCATTAATTTAAAAAAGAATAATGGTTTCAATTACTGCAGTGTTCACTTCTAGACTCCAGAATTTTTGTAGTTTTTTTTCACTTTGTCATTATTTTTATTGAAATCAAACCAAACAATAATTGCTAAAAATTCAAACGTGTTTCCTAACAGAAAAACATTCCCCATTTTTCCTTCCACAAATTCTGTGTTCCCCACTTGAGGCCTCTGAATCTACACGCATACATAAAATCTTATTCCGCCATTTTATCAGAAATCGGTTTTTGATTTGCCAAATACCCCCGTAAAAATTAAAACCCATGCATTTTTATGTGAAATAAATTAAGCTTTTGTGTCCTTACTTAGTAGTCCTGTAAATTTTCTGCGGCTTCTTAATGTTTTAACCCTTTAAAATAAAAACATCACGATCAGCTTCGATGAACCGACACCGTTTGACGCCAATTTAACCCAGAAGTCGAGAGGAAAATATTATTTTATTGTAAAAAGACATACACTTGACGAGGAAAAAACATTTCAATATGTAGATAAAAATATTTCAAACCAAATCCAACTGTGTTTTTCTCACCTGATTTCCGTTTTAGTCTTTTAATTTAAGTTTTTCTCATATTTCTAGTTTCTATTTATCAGCAAGTAAAATGGCAACACAATTTGATCGCGCATGCGCTATCGATCTGCAACCTTCAACTTTGGCCTTTTATGGGGAGTTTTTAGAACTGACGAGAGCTGACGTCTAAGTACTGCACGCAATAACGCTTTTAATGCCCCTCAACAAAAAGTCTTGTTTCAAGCAATTTCTTCACTGTCCAATTTTTTTTCAGTGTCAAATGACAGATATAGACTATATTAAAGATTTCACGAACTCGAAATTGTCGTCTGCAACTTCTGTGAAGTTGGACTGGTCTTAAATTTGATCGGGTGATTATGGGTCTCTGTACCACTCACTATGTAACGCTTCCCGAGATTCGTAAGATTTTGGCCAAATCCACCAGATAGAGTTAACAGTTAAAATATCAAACAGCCCAGCATGAATTTGATTGATAACATAAAATTACTGATAGCACTGGCAGCAGATTCCCTATTTGTTTATTTATTTTCGGTTTATGGGCATTATGATTAACCAACACAAATTTGTTTTAGTTAGTTACACATTTGTGGTCAAGAGAACAGAGCTAATGCATTCAATAAACAACCATTTCTCAAAAGAGTTTTAAATCCAAGTTCTGTAATTTTACAGATGTGTATAGAAAGAAACATTATTTAGAGATTTGATGAGCTAGTGTAACCCATTCCCACACAACAAAATTTTAGACTGGTCAAAATTGAAAGAAGCTGCTTGAAACAAGTTAATGAAATTTTTTTTTTTTTCGTCATTTTGGATAAAAAAAAAACACAACAAAACATTGCGAATAATCCACATTGTTTTCCAAAGCTCTTGAGGGGCGTAAAAAGTAGGGATTGTGTGGGAATGGGTTAATACAAAGAGAGAGATGCGGACAGTTTAAAAAAATGTTACATACATCTTTAGTCATTAATATTAATACCTTTAACCCTTTCCTGTTTTTGGAAGTTTTAGACTGGTCCAAATTGAAAGAGGTTGCAGACGACAATGAATATCAAATACAATTTGAAATGAAACTATCCTATGTTGTAGAAAACATTGTGGAAAAAGGAGAAATTGCTTGTTACAAGCAATTTCTTCTTTTCCCAAAATGTTTTCTCAAGTATAAAATTGCAGCAACGTAAAATCCCGTGTTTGAACAGGAAAGGGTTAAGTTAACCTATTACCACACTGTCTGACATTTTTATGCACTGAAGAAATATAACTTGAGAAAAAACATTATGCGAAAAGAGAAATTGTAATCTCTCCCTTCTCCCAAGTTTTTCCTCGTATATTGAAATAATTTCTCAATTCAAATGCACTTGGACATGTCGTCTGCAACCTCTTTAAACGTTGACAAGTCTGAAATTTGTCGTCTGGTAAAGGGTTAATGAAATGCTTCCATACGGAAAGCATTTCATTATAATGATATATATAAAGGATCCTTTGAATGCTGCGTTTCGGACTGGTAATTTGGTTAGTTGATCAAAAAAAATGAAAAAATAAATGAATAAAAAAAAAAAACAATACTTGAGAAGGAAAGAAGCTTAATGTCATGGCCAAGTCTTCTTTTCCACCTTCAATTCATATCGCTTGGTTGAGAACACTGTAGATTTGAAATGTTTAAATGAATTCCATTTTTACTTTATTTCATTGTGATTTTTTGTTTTCTTTTGTTAAATTGCGTAAAAAAAGTTATTTGAATATAGCACAGATGAACTTTATTATAACATAAGATTGATTAAAACACTTTGCCAATAATAGTAATAATGGTAAGTCAGATTTGAAATCAGGTATCCATATCAATAAATTATGAAAACCCATAGCTCTGTATTTATACCAAATTGGAGTTTATCCCTTATCAAATATCTTAATAATTGTTGTTGAGCTTCAAAAACCTCAAAGCTACAGCTTATTTAACTGCGTATATCATACATTTTCAATGCAAAATAAATACAGATCGGGATTTTTTGTTGTTGTTGTTGAAATAGAAAAGGATATCAACCGGTATCATTTTCCTTAATGTTTTTATTATCTGTGAAATTCTTTTACCAATATACAAAAAAAGTTTTTTTAAGTAACCTTGAAATTTTGTTTAACCAATTACCACACAATCATGCTTTTTGCAGCCCCCAAGAAACTCTGCTTTGAAAACACATAGAAAAATCAAGAAATTGCTAACTGTGCAATAAGCAATTTCCATTTTAGCTCAAAGTGAGCTTTTGTGATCACCCTGTGTCCGTTGTGCGCCGTCCATCGTCCTTCGGTAATTGTCAACAATTCTTTAAAAATCTTCTCTGAGACTGTAACCATTTGGCAAATTTAAACCAAACGTGGCAGGATGTTTCTTGGGTGACCCTTTTAAAACTTGTTCATGAAATTTTTATTTGCATAATAGGGTCGTGGTAAACACGGGCTTATCAGACTATAGAGATGTAATGGAATATTTCTTTAAAAAATCTTCTCCTTCTAAACCACAAGGCCGATTTCAACCTGACTTTGCAGGAATGCTTCTTTAGGCATCCTTTTCAAAATTGGACCAGGCTTATCAGACTTAGACAAATCATGAAATAATTCTTTAAAACATTTCTTTTCCTAAAGCATTCGGCCAATTTGGACTTAACTTTGCAAGGATATTCCTGAGGTTACCCTTTTCAAAACATGTCGATGAAATTTTGACTAATTTGAACCAAACTTAGCAGATATTTTCCTTGTGTGGTACTTTCAAAACTTGAAAATTTCGGAAAGGATATGTGCAGCTGCTGGAGATCGATCCCATGACATCCCATGATTTTCGACCCCTGGAGAAGAGACCTTTTTGTACGTAAGGGCAAATTTTTCTGTAACAAAGTACAAAACTGAACACTTTGGTATGGAAATTTTACATAGATCTATTCCCAATCACGAATTATCACGCACGCCATGAGAAAATTTTAAGATATCATTGTGGTGAATGAAGAAATTGCTTGTCACATTAAATGTAGACTTGCACTTCTTTGAAATTGGACCAGTCTGAAAATTTTGTCGTGTGGGTGAGAGATCAAATTAGCCTACTGGCCATCGGTCCTTTTATTTTTCACTGGCCTTACTGTAAATTAAGAGGATTTTTAACCCATTCCCAAACAGTGACACTTTTAGACGCCCCAGGAAAAAAGCTTTGGAAAACATTGTAGAAAACGAAGAAATTGCTTGTGACAGGCAATTTCTTCATTTTCCACAATGCCGGATTTTCTACCCAAAAAAATGAAGAAAAAAAACAAATTTCCATAAACTTTAAATTGTCGCCTGCAACTTATTTAGTCGTTTGGTAATGGGTTGAGGCGCCAGGTCGAGGAAGCAGAATCAAGAAGGATTGTTCTAAGTTGGAAGAACTCATTTCCCAATCGATTTAAAATAGGTTTAAACCTAACGTGTTTAGACTTTTACCTTTAATCAAAACCATGGATACATTAACGCACTGGAAGTTTTCATTAATATAACTATTGTTAGACAAACAATTTGGGAAAAGGAGAAATTGCTGTTCGTTATGCTGTTTTTGTTAGTTTGTTTGTTGTTATTGTTTGACATTTTGGGGGTTGGTGGAGAATTTAACTTAAACTGTTACGGAATGTCTGGATGAATAAAGAAGGAACAAGACTCCTATGTACGTGTCTATCATGAATAGAATGACTGATAATACCCATTCCAAAACGCTCCCTCTTTTTACGGCCTTTCAATAATAAAAGATTTGGAAAAACATTCTGAAAAATAAAGAAATGGCTACTTTCAAGCAATTTCTTCATTATCCGCCACAATGTTTTCTATCCTAAAGGACGAAAGGATAAATAAAAATACATCAACTTGAAATGCCGTCTGCCACGACTACTCTCAATTCGGACTAGTCTTATAATGTTTTGTGTGGGAACGGGTTAAACGAGGGCCGGATCTAGAGTTAAAACTAGCGAATTGATACACTGGCATGTTTCCATGATAACGATCAATCAGAACTTTCCTCATTTTAATAAAACAGTAAAAAATTAAAATGGCAATAAGGATTAGATTACTCAGTTAACAACTCATTGTTTCACTATGAGGTTTAGATCACAATGGATGAACAGTTAACCCTTTTCCATTCAGTCCGTGTTTTTTTACGTCCCAGTGTTTTTATACTTGAAAAAAACCTTGTTCGAGGAAAGAAGGAATTGCTTGTATCAAGCATTTCTTCTATTTCCACAATATTTTCTATCCTATTGGATGATTATTTTTACAATAAAATCAACCTTAAATTGGCGCCTGCAAAACCTTTGAATTTGGACATGTCTAAATGATTATAAAATAGGAAGGGGTTAAGATGACTCGGCCGGAACTTGAGTGAAAGACTTGTTTGTGGGAGTGCAAACAAGTACAATAGTATACTCTTGATATTTGGCAATGACATTGTCGTTGTCAGATTACACTGAGTAAATGTGTTTCAATAATGACCTACTATGACATTTAATATGGACATTGTTCACGTTAAGATGTAACCGTCAACTAAATGCAAAACCTGAGTTAAGCCTGTTTAACCATTCCCACACCACAAAATTTTTGAATGGTCCAAATTAAAAAAAAAAAGCTTCAGACGACAATTTCAAGTTGATGGAATTTTAATTTTTTCGTCTTTTCTTTTTTTTTTTTTTTTTTTTTTTTTAGAAAACATTGTAGATAATGAAGAAATTGCTTGATACAAGCAATTTCTTCATTTTGCACAATGTTTTCCAAAGTTTTTTTCTTCGGGGGCGTAATAAGGAGGGCTTGTGTGGGAATGGGTTAAAAACCAAATTTTCTTTCGGCGGGTAAAAAGTATGGCTTTGAGTGACCTTGGACCTGTCACATGACCTTCATGAAACTGATGATGCGCATAACTTTATGTTGATAACTACATGTACCTATATACCAAAAACTACTCATACTTTTATCGAAGTAGTGGGGACTATATTAGTTTTCAGAAAATATATAGGATAAAGGTTACCATATGACCTTCACCTTGGACCTTTGCCGCACTAGAATAGACGGATCGTGTTTGACAATCAATAAACCACTCAAATCACGGTGATTTAGACCGTAAGTGAGCTCTGAACTCTAACATTCGTTTGTTGGTTTGTCGACTGAGACCGTCGTAACTACAGATTATTCACGCTGTAGTTACGATATTTTTTCATTACAAGTGACTGGATATAAATTTTGCAAAATGATATCGACGTTTAAAGGACAATCGCTACAGTTTTATCATAGCATTTAAATTTTCACTATATCTTTTTAAGAAATAGTTAACTATGTGCCCACCCCTCCTAAAAAATCTTAAAAAAGGGATCACCAGCTAACGAAAAAATGTAATAATAATGCTTTCAAGTACACCCTACGTTCATACCAGTCAAGATGAAATAGCACATGGGAAAACTTAGCCCATAAAGTATATCTTATTAGTATGAATGAAAATTAACCGGAAATGAATTTTCAATCCACTCATTGTGACCCATCAAATTAAGTGCAAAGAAAAGACTTTGCAATTTAATTGAGCATGTTTCTAAAAAAGAAAATGCCACTATTTAATAGAAAATGTAATTTTATCAAAATTAAAATGAAAAGTAATGCAAAATTGGCGTTTTTTAATGGTTGCAACAATAAGCCTTTTCTAATTCCCAAAATATTGGGGTAACATACTTATACTAATAAAATAAATAAAAAATAAAAACTTGAAAAGTATAGGTCACCAGGGTTTGTTTTTCGATAAAGGTTTTTTTTTAATTTTTAGGTTAGGCCCTTTATTTAACAGGTCGGTCACTAAACTCAACTTGAAACTCGTCTTATCCCATTACTAGACGGCAAAAATTTAGACTGGTTCAAATTGAAAGGAGCTGTAGATGACAATAAAATGTTTATAAAATTCTAGATTTTTCAATTTTCTGGGTAGAAAACATTGTTGAAAATGAAGAAATTGCTTGTTGCAAGCAATTTCTCCTTTTTCCACAATGTTTTCCCATTCGGTTTTTTTTTTTTTTTTTTTTTTCTTGAAAGGGTGTCAGAAAGCGCCATTATGTTGAAATGGGTTAAGACGTTAAACATTCGCAGTTTATCCATTTCTTGAAATGAACACATAAAGGCAATGATTTGCAACAAAAAAAAGCTTGAAAATTATATTATTTAATGGGCTTGTACTTCAAAAAAAAATCTTTAAATTTGTGTGCTGTGAACTTAATGAACTAATAATTTAAATTCGGTAATGTATACGCCTAAAATCTTGTAAAACCCATGACTAGCCAGTTAATTTAATTGATATTTAATAATAGGTGAATAATCTGCATCTTAAACACTCACTGGAGTTGCTAATAAACCGTTTGTCAAATAGTCGAAATAAACGATAGCAACCTCTATTAAGCTCGATCGCCAAGTGGTACAGATGCTTGACTCATGACCTGAAGATCGCTGGTTCGAACCCCACTTTCACAACCGTCACCGGGGTGTGTTCATGGGTAGAGCACTTACTAGTCAG
Source organism: Fragum fragum (assembly GCA_946902895.1). Lineage (NCBI taxonomy): Eukaryota > Metazoa > Mollusca > Bivalvia > Cardiida > Cardiidae > Fragum > Fragum fragum. The sequence goes on from OX336371.1 coordinate 39,290,697, forward strand.
TCCCAGTCTACCGAGCTGTATCAATGAAATGATGTGGGCTTAACCCATTCCCACACGACAATGACACTTTTTGACGTCCCCAAGAAAAACAATTAGGAAAACATTGTGTAAAAATGAAAAAAATTGCTTTTAACAAGCATTTTTTTTTCATTTTACAAAATGTTTCTACCTAAAAAGTTGAAAAAAAATAATTTTGATGAATTTCAAATTGTCGTCTGCAACTCCTTTCAATTTGGACCAGTCTAAAATTCTGTCATTTGGTAATGGGATAAGCCAGTGCCTCTCTTCCAGAGACTTGAAAACGTCTGGATTGAGAGTGTTCACAAGCGACTCTTTTATCTCATAGCTTTCGCCGCGATCGAATTGAAACAAAATTAGTATAAACTAATATATAAGTCGACCCTCATGTTAGAGCTCACTGGGCAGGGAAGCGGTCCGTTATATCGATTCTCTCTTAGTTCGTTTTTTACTGTTTCCCATACGACTGGTCCAAATTGAAAGGAGCTGCAGACATGGTCGAATTTGAAATTGGTTAATCTTTTTGGATAGAAAACATTGTGGATAATGATGAAATTGCTTGAACCCAGAAATTTCTATATTTTCAACAATGTTTCCATTTTTTCTTGGCGGCGTAAAAAGTAGGGATTGTGTGAGAAAGGGTTAAATCGAGTTTGTGATTGGCTTGGTATCGTATGCCGTTGGTAATGGCGCCGTCTATGTTGTCGTGAAAATATTTGGTCATTTCCTCAAACCTGTTTAACCTATTACCAAACAAATTTTTCAAGACTTGTACATATTGGAGGAAGTTGCAGACGACATTTCAAAGTGCATTTGCATTGAATTCATTTTGGGTCAGAAAAGATTGTGACTAAAGGGGACATTGCTCGTTGCAACCAAATTATCCTTTTCTAAGAATGTTCTCAAATGATTGCTTTCTCCAGAGCGTAAAAATTGCGTGGTTAAGTGTTGGTGGATCGGAATCAAGAGAGGTAACTCAAAACTTATTTTACATGAATCATACCTCTGACCAAAGTTAGATTTCTTATTTACTAGCTGTCGAGAGCGTAGAACATCCAGATGTCCTTCTTTCGTCTCTATTGGCTGTGTTTTATGACAATAGCTACGAAACCTATTCAATGAGGGAAAAAAACCGATCTGGAACTTTATGGCTAATAGCAATTATATCCCGTCTCTTTAAACAACTCTACAATTTTGTTATTTTAAATTAACTGGACCGATTTGATCGTCTCTTTGATGAAATGTTGGAAATAATTGCATTGGTGGACTATTTTCAATACACAAGGATTCTAAAGTCAGTACTCGCAGATCACCGTTGAGAAGTTAGTGATTTAAATTAGCACAGTTGTGCTTGCTAGCTAATGACATAGGCTATCGTCGATTACCAACGGTACCTTGTTTACATTTTGTCATTCCATCCATATGACACAGTACTTTCCTAGCCTCCAGCTGCTATCCCACATAGGTCTACGATTATCGACCCATTGGTGAGAGACAAATATTCGGAAGGATAAGTGCCGCCGTCGGGGACTATCGATGGGAGCAAAGGATGGACATAGGCATACGATTATTCCGACTAAAATATGGCGCTTTAAATGGGTCAAAAGTCAAGTTTAGGTAGTGCAAGCTAAAATAAGCGTGTGCACACGTAAATGATACAGGCGCACTCACAAAATTTAGGCGTGCGTGCTAAAATGCTGAGCGTCAAGGGGTATAAAATATGCGTGCACGCCTAACTTACAAGTGTACGCACAATATGAAGGTGTTTACTTTTTACGCGTGCACGCTCATATTTTGAAAGTGCACGCGTTATTTAACGCGTGCACTTTCAAAATATAAGCACGCACGTTTGAATTAAACGGATTTACCTACATGTATATTATTTACGCGTGCACGCGTTCTTTGTACTACGACGACTTAAAAGGGACTTTTGACCCAAATGATACACCATACTGAAAAAGCATCATTCATTCACCTTAATAGGCTGTGGTCACATAGCGTTGAATGTTTGTACTGACTATTATTCTATTAGACAAAATACCCTAAATACAGGTAAGTTAAACTGTAGTTATATATTTTTTGATACCTATCGATGACACGTGCAAATTGTCTACCTGTACGCGGTCTTTCTCAACCATCCAACTGTTGAAGGAGCGAAGTTCGAGTTTCGACCGCGCCGCTAGTCAGGTGGGTATGTCCTTGGACATGACCCGTTTAACTCTTGTCACGCTGAATCATAAATCCATAAAAGAACTGCATTAAAATCAAAGGGCTGAAAGCACTGGATGTACCAAATTATTTGGGGTCAGAAAGCATTGTGACTAAAGGGGAAAAAATCCTGGCTTAAAATGATAAGCAAGTGGTAAAGTCTGGTCTGTGTCTCTTGCCAAAGCAGGAATATTCCAGATTCAGCATGACAAAGATTAAGAGTCCTAGCCTAGTGCCGATGATATAATTAGGTGAACTTCGTCGCGGTATAATTGAAAGATTAAACCCCATTTAAACAAATAAATCACTGGAACGGTTGTGTAGGTGGAGAAAAATCCCCAAGGGGAGTCAACTACAAATTGGGTTAATTATCCTAGCTCCTTGGGCGATAATTAGGCCTATGCTCGTCTGTGGGCGACCAAAATCTCTAAGCTACAGCTTGTATGAGCTGGCGTTACGCGGTTTTGTTGACATCTTATGATATTTGTTATCAAATCATAGGCAATAAAAAGTATTAAATAAGAGCTTCGCAGAGCCCGAATTGACTTGTCAGTGTTGGAGAATCAGTGTAGAAAATGTCAATCATTTTCAATTAAGACAATGCACAAGTTATAATCCTTTGAAAAGTTGCTTACACTAAAAATTAAGCAATTTTTCAATTCAATGGCAGAGAACTGCCGGATGATAAAGGTTCGATGCATCACTAGAGGCTATGCAGATTCATAATGCACAGTTACAACTTTTTTTGGTTGAAATTTTAGGAGGAGTCTTGCACACTAGAAATATGGTGATTTATTTCAATTCAAGGGCAGACAATACAAGAATGGACTTGAGTGATTCGAATTTCAAAGGTCTTATGAATAATTAGACATCACAGAGATAAATTGTAGCAAGTTTCAGTTCGTTCCCATTTATACTATACGAGGCATTGCGCACACATGAAATATGATGATTTTTTTTTAATTCAATGACAGTTTATTAAAAAACGACTAGAGTGATTTGACTTTTAAAGGTCTTATGCACAACTAGACATAATAAAGATACATGTTCATCGTTCAGTTCCTTCACATTGATACTGTAGGAGAAACTGCGCACACATGAAATATAGTGATATAGCAGATACTTCAAGGTAATTGTAGAACGAGTGATTTGAACTTTCAAAGGTCTTATGAACAACTAGACACCATAGAGAACAATTGTGGCACATTTCAGTTCATTCCTACTGATACTGTAGAAGGAGTTGGACACATAAGAAATATGCGGACGGACGGACAGACAGGCGGATAGGTGAAATCAAGGCAATAATACCCGTCAAGCTAAAAGGGTCACTTTTCAACTGCGGAAAGTATTGGACCTGGTCAGACTTTTTGCTAAGTGACAATATCTGAATCTAAAAAGAACATTCTACCTTACTATATATAATTATTTTCGGAGTGCAAACTTCAGTTGAACTCTTTTGGATATCATCTTTTTAAAAACTAATCTTAGTTTCGTCTATGAAAATTCAAGCGTTTTAATTGACTTAGATTTTCTTTCAGACGAACAAAATTTTGAGCACGCAACTATTTTGTATGCCAAAGCACCAAGTAGATCCATAAAGTTTACTCAAAATTAGTAAAATGTACGCTTTATTTTGCTGGATAGCATTGAATTGTAAGAATTGAAGAGATTTTTTTTGTTTTCATTGAGGTATGAACCTAAATATTCAATCACACTAATGTATGAATCCGCAAAAAAATATTCTCTTCATTCTTTCGGTTCTGCGGAACATCCGGAAGGGGGAGGCTCCCTTATGTCTGACGAGTCACATATATTTTGGCAAAGAATAGAGTCTTCTAACAAACAAAGTCATTCGAAAATAAATTCGAGCCTTACCCTCACAAACGCACCAAGCACACACAATAGAGGACGAAGAATGTCCTTTCCTGCTAACATGCATGGTAATGATTCTAATGGCAATGTATCAATTTACATAGCTGTAATACGATAGGCTTAAAGGGGTCATTCTGATTTCCATAAAACATATTTTCCGCAAGTTTTAGAAAGGCCAAAACAATTATCTGTAGTGTGGTAACAAGAAAATCGGCGAGAAAGATAGAGCCCAAAATATTATCTGTAAAGTATAATAACGAGGAATTGCATAACCTTTCCATTATATTGAACGGAATGTCATCATAAGCAAGATTGTGAAGATTGAGCCAAATTGGGTGACCTCGGCTGCCAATCAAACTAGTGGGCCATGAAAGTCCAATATCGCCCATTTGATTCTTTTCAAGGCTTTATAGGGATAGTTAACAGTATTTTGGCAGAATACAACAAAGCATTGCTTTTTACAAATTTCGAAAGTTCTAATCTCAATAATGGTTTTGGAGGAGTTTTAAAGATTTTCTTTTTTATCACTACGTAAAATCCAAGTTCATACAACATAGGGCTAATGTTGACACAAAAGAGCTAATTCTAAATATTTTGGTAGCGTATTATCATATGGAAATAGCGCATGCAAGATTTGAATGCTAGAGACATAGATGTTAGGGCGAAGAAGATTTTTAAAGATTTATCTCTGTAATATCTAGGATCCCACAAGGTAGAGCTTATTCTGATCCCTGACTAAATATTGTAAGTGTTTTGATAGAGAACTGTAAGGTGATGTTGCATGCAAAGTTTGAAATCTTTTGGCCTTTTGTTTTAAACGTCATCAATACAGCTTACTTAAGTCATAGATACGACGTATAGGTCGCTAAATAACAATTTGTACTTTTCATACGCCATTAGAAAGACGGGGCGTATTATGGGATCATCCATGGCGTCCGGGCCTCCGTGTGGGCGGCGTCCAGTTCTTTGTCCGTGGCATTACTCTGCATTCTTGTGCGCCATTAATTTGAAACTTGGCTGTTGTATTCATTGCACGATTACGGATTACGATTACCACCATACTTAATTTTTCTAATTATTGCCCTTTTATGTTTTTCAGACTCGAATTTTATCAGGAACATAATTCTGAAAGTATAATAGCTATGAGTATGAAACTTCGTGCAAAAGAACCATAACTCTACCTTATGAGTCACCGTATTTTGTTGTTTTTAGACTGTAATATAAATTCTCTTCCCTAGCCGACATCAAGCAGTGTGACGGGCTTGTCTTGTTACAATTTGCTACCTTGTTGGTACATGTTACTTGCCATAGCTTTTGCAAAACAATGCCCTTTAAAAGTGAAACTTTCTGTCGGAGCTCACGACAGGATTGTAACAAAGAAGTTGATTGGGGCATCTTTTCCCACCACATAGTATTGAATATCCCAATATTCGAATCATCCTCATGACCATACAAACATTATCACCTGAAGATCGGTAACAAGAAAAATTTCACGTGTCAATATATTCAGTCTTGACAATCCTCGTAACTATAAAATCGTTTCCAGTAAGTTTTAGAGGGGTTGAGCCAAAATTTTTACCTGCAGAGTGAAAATGAGGAAATTGTCAGTAAGATCTCTTTCCCCAAACATTTTGTAACTTGCACGTGCTTGGCCTCAAAGATCGGTACAGGGTAGGGTACTCGTCTGAGATAACGACCCATCTTTAGTAAGCTGATAACATGTATCATAGGGCTTACCATTCTATCAAAGCTCATTAATACCAATTGTAAATTTTTCGTTTATCTAATTGCGTTAGTAACCAGTCTACCATTGTTATCGCTCTCGATCATGGGGACGCCATCGTCCGATTACAAATTGACGGGTCGCGACTGTCAATCAAAGAATCAATCGATCAGTCAAAGCACTCAATTAGACTTTGAACTCCAACATTGATCGATATTTGTGTTAAGCATTTTTATTGGTTGTCTACATGAACGTCGCATCTACAGCTTATAAAGCCAACCAACCGTATATCCCCGCCTATAAAGCAATATTTCCCACCTATCAATCTGTTTTTAATCAATCAAATGCAGGACCACACATGGGTCGTTCCTTGGATTTGAAAAATCTAGGTAGTCGTTTTTACTGAGGAGAAGATTTTGTGGGGAAAAAAAAACAAAAAAAAACACGGGCCGACGCACAACAGCCCGATCACCTTCGGCTAATGAAGCTGAACGTATAATAGCTGTCAATATGAATATTCGTAGGAGAATAGATGGGCAGATGCGATGCACCCGATCAATCATATTGACTTGCTTTATAGCGGTTTTATTTAGGTATTGTTAGATGATGTGTTTCTATTGAATTATATTTCATAACGATCAAATCCTCGAAAATCATATGAACTAGAAATAAACCATGCTATCAACTAGTCCAAAATGAATAGTTGATAGATATCTTTTCAGTAGAAAATTGATATTCTAAAGTCAGCATATCAACTCTTTTCATGTGGAACCCGGTATATAAATACTTTGGCAGGCTTGATTGACTGATTGGGTCACACCAGTACTTCCACTACATGCTTTCCTAGCCTCCAGCTGTTATCCTACTTAGGTTTACGATTATCTACCCAATGGTGAGAGACAAATGTCAGAAAGAATATGCACCGCCGCCGGGGTTGGAACCCATGACATCCCATTATTGAAGATTAGGAATCAGCCGCGCTACCGACTGCGCTATGACGGCGGCCTACTTTGGCAGGAGGTAGAGACAAAGATCAGCCTGCACATACGTGCAGTCTGATTTTAGTCTATACCACCTGCTTGTCCCTTTTAAGCCAGAATTGGTTATAGGATGAATTTTCAAAATAAATATTAACCCTCAGTGAGTGCTTCGAGTGCTTTAAGCCCTGCGATTTCAATACAATTCTATTGTGGATTTACAATTCAGCATGACAAGGGTTAACGTAAAACGACGGGGCAAGTGGATAGAGGACGCAGACTTAAGTCCTGAATGAGATTCGCTGGGTGAGCAAATGTCGTAAATAAAGCTTTTTTATCCTGTATTTACGACATTTTGCCCGTCCTCCGACGATTGGTGTCATGAGTAGGTTTTATCAGCTCATCATTAGAAACTTGATCATAAAGTGTTTAGAAAATATACTTAGACTAGCTATTAGATAGAAAGGATTTTGCCAGTGCTGTTCCTGTTATTTTTGTTCTAATATGTCTAATCCCACCTCTCTCGTATCTCTTCAAGAAGGTTTGATCGTTCGGAAAACACGGATGTCATGGTAAGGGCTTATCAAAGCCACGTTCAATATACGGTAAAAATATTGAAAATCATCCCTGGAATTACTTCTTGGACTCGAAGAGAGATTGATATTTATGTTGATTTAAGTTAAGCCTTTGACAATCTCTCTCAATTTATAATCCTCTTTATCTTAGTTATTTTATCTTAACCCTTTCCCGTTCAATCCCTGATTTTTGCGTCCCCTAGATTTTATAATTGAGAAAACATTGTAGAAAAAGGAGAAATTGCTTGTAACAAGCAATTTCTTCTTTTCCTACAATATTTTCTACTCTACTGAATGGTTATATTTCAAATTAAATCCACTTTAAATTTTCGTCTGCAAAACTTTTGAATTTGGACAGGTCCAAAATTCTGCAAAACAGGTAAGGGTTAATTGAAATTAAACGAGTCTTTGATTAGCGGAAGACTTACGAATGATAAAGCCCTTCTTAGACATCTTGTTACTATACACCATATATGGCAACTAGCGCCCCTCGTTTTATTTGTATAATTAAAAAATCCGGAAGAAATGTTTGATAAAGGGTCATCTAAGGATCAATAATATCAAATTTTGGTTGAAGTTTACCGAACTATTTGATTTTAAAAGGTTTTTTCATTATGTTATTAATGAAATTAAGACCAGACAATTTGTTTTCTACATATTGCTTTAAAATGAATCTAAAATAAGGTCAACAAAGGACTATTCGTGTGAAAATATGTTGAAAAGCACGGATGCAACTCGTCTGCACTGGCAATAACCTATTCCCACACGACAATGCTTTGACTAGTCTTAATTAAAAGATGTTGTAGAATGAAAATTTGAATAAGTAAAATCTAAATAATCTCTTTTTTGGATAGAGATCATTGTGGACATTGAAAAAAAAACTATTTGTCACAAGCATTTTCTTCAATGTCGACAATTTTTTCCAAATCTTTTCTCTTAAGGGGCGTAAATAGCGTGGTTGTGTTGGAATGGGACAAAAAAGAGAGAGATCCGCATAGCCCAACCAAATCATTCATGTAGACCTGAGGTGAACTTTGAACACCGACAATAATCGACATTTATTTGAATGTTTTGGTGACTTAAACGTCGTAAATACAGCTAATGTAAGCTGTAGTTACGACGTTTAGGTCGCCAACTAACCATTCCTTTTCTTTAACTAGATAATAACCATTAATTTCGCAAAATAACGCTGTTTATAATCTAAGTCGAATTTCCTGTCTGGCCTAGCAACCCAAGTCTTTACAATTTCACTACATTCTATTCATAGAAATTAGTATCGTCCATAAAACCCATGTTTTTAACCGATCATAATTCCTATGAGGAATCTAATAAAGCATCACCCAAGCATCACCCAAGGTAATCCTTAGTTCTCGGACCGAAGTATTGACTGACGCTCAATGGTCAGAACGCCACGACAATTGCCCTAGTGACTCTAGTTCGTGATAGAGAACTAGTATTTTAAGAGCAAATAGCTCTCCTATGTCCTTACCTTTGCATGTACTTTGATCTCGGCAAAACAATGTTTGAACTACTATCAGAAAAAAAGTTGGGAGGAAAGACGAACAGCATTCAAATATTCTCTCAATTCAGGTAAATCATCACACAGAACACATGTTCGTCTGATAGATTTTAATAAAACAATTCTTAAAACAAAACAAACAAACAAACAAAACAAAAACAAAAAAACAAAAAACGATGAAGCTATTTTCCTTTACTATGGCTCTATGAATTTTGGCAAAAATTCTATCATGATGATCGATTACACTTAACTGTCTATTTTTTTCCAACAGAATAAGGTGTAGCATGTTCTAATTAAAGTCCTAAAAGTACTATTAGACAGCAAATTTGATTAAAATGATTAAGTTAAAGATAAAAGTGTACATAGCTTCACTAGAATCATCAGAAAAGGGTAATAGTATTGAAAAATGCCAAAAAGCTAATTTTTTAGTGTTATATTAATTCCCAAAAGAAACTATTCTTATAATCTAGTAAGTGAAAAATTATAAAATTATCTTCAACTTCAGCATTGTAATCAAATATGCTCTCGAACAGTACTTCCAGTACTTTGATTAACCCAAGTGATCCGATTTCAACATAAGCCTGATTTTATCGAAACCATCATTAAGAGCAATGTCAAGGTAAATTGATCAAAAACCATGGCTTCTAGAGTGTAAGTTTTTTTTTCTAAACAGAATTATTCCAGTGGACCAGTTTTTACCCCGATCTTTCATCAAGACAAACATTCTGAGCAATTTTCTGCTTGATCAAAACTCTGGCCTATAGAGTGTATACAAGGCTTAACTAAAACTTGACATAGCGACCTAGGTATCTATCTATCTATATATACTGCCCAACTCCCCTTTCGGGAATTACTGGCAGGTGAGCGTCTATGCTGGAATAAAAACTGTTAGTCATTGGTTAGGGTGCAAAATTTTAAAGTGGAGTGTTAGATTAAAAGAGCTGTATCAAAAGAGGTGTATTTGTGTGTGTGTGTGTGTGTGTGTGTGTGTGTGTGTGTGTGTGTGTATAGCAATCAATGAGAGGACCCAGGCTTGAACGCACTCCAACGATTAGAGGACTGCGGTACAATTACAGGACTTGCACACGGGTCCTCAAAATGTTTTCATTGTATTCAACTGATTTTGATATACTATTATAGAAAATTGAAAAATAATCGAGTCCTCATTTAAACGTTAAAAAGTAGTCTGGACGCACAAAACATGCACACTTTGCTCTTGTCACGTGACTTGAGAGTGTGCTTGACGACTGGTTACTAATTTTTACGCGAGTCCCGAGAACCAGACTCTTCAGTCTTATCGAGAAGCTTGAGCTCTTTAGGCAAGCGTCTAGACGTCACAGAGGCTTGCAAGCTGCAATGGCAGCGATGGGAGAAGGTAAAATTTTACATTTTTACGTAAATTTGACCCAGGCTTGAACGCACACCAACCATTAGAGGACTGCGGTACAATAAGAGAACTTGCACACGTTGAGATTGTCCTAACGTGACGCCACTGTATACTTGATAAAGTGGATTATGGCGCACCAAATGGGTCAAAAGTCCATTTAGACCGTGAACGCATAAAATATACGCGTCCACGCGTAAATTTTATGCGTCGACGCATATATTTACACGTCGACGCATAAAATTTACGCTTTAAAAGACGGCAGGAGGTTGCGGGTTGGATCCCTGGCCAAACATATCGGTGACAATATAGCATTGATAGTAATTGACTAGTTATCTAAACTATACCGTAGCAGATCATAACCATTCTTGGTGTGTCTTATTCTTGTTTCACTTTTAAAAAAGTAAGGTTTCAAAAAAGCCGTCTCTTGCATACAGATCAAACTAAGGACCCAGGCTTGAACGCACACCAACCATTAGAGGACTGCGGTACAATTAGAGGACTTGCACACGTTGAGATTGTCCTAACATGACGCCACTGTATACTTCATAAAGTGGATTATGGCGTACCAAATGGGTCAAAAGTCTATTTAGACCGTGAACGCATAAAATATACGCGTCCACGCGTAAATTTTATGCGTCGACGCGTATATTTACACGTCGACGCATAAAATTTACGCTTTAAAAGACGGCAGGAGGTTGCGGGTTGGATCCCTGGCCAAACATATCGGTGACAATATAGCATTGATAGTAATTGACTAGTTATCTAAACTATACCGTAGCAGATCATAACCATTCATTGGTGTGTCTTATTCTTGTTTCACTTTTAAAAAAGTTAGGTTTCAAAAAAGCCGTCTCTTGCATACAGATCAAACTAAGGACCCAGGCTTGAACGCACACCAACCATTAGAGGACTGCGGTACAATTAGAGGACTTGCACACGTTGAGATTGTCCTAACATGACGCCACTGTATACTTGATAAAGTGGATTATGGCGTACCAAATGGGTCAAAAGTCCATTTAGACCGTGAACGCATAAAATATACGCGTCCACACGTAAATTTTATGCGTCGACGCATATATTTACACGTCGACGCATAAAATTTACGCTTTAAAAGACGGCAGGAGGTTGCGGGTTGGATCCCTGGCCAAACATATCGGTGACAATATAGCATTGATAGTAATTGACTAGTTTTCTAAACTAAACCGTAGCAGATCATAACCATTCATTGGTGTGTCTTATTCTTGTTTCACTTTTAAAAAAAGTTAGGTTTCAAAAAAGCCGTCTCTTGCATACAGATCAAACTAAGGACCCAGGCTTGAACGCACACCAACCATTAGAGGACTGCGGTACAATTAGAGGACTTGCACACGTTGAGATTGTCCTAACGTGACGCCACTGTATACTTGATAAAGTGGATTATGGCGTACCAAATGGGTCAAAAGTCTATTTAGACCGTGAACGCATAAAATATACGCGTCCACGCGTAAATTTTATGCGTCGACGCATATATTTACACGTCGACGCATAAAATTTACGCTTTTAAAGACGGCAGGAGGTAACGGGTTGGATCCCTGGCCAAACATATCGGTGACAATATAGCATTGATAGTAATTGACTAGTTTTCTAAACTATATCGTAGCAGATCATAACCATTCATTGGTGTGTCTTATTCTTGTTTCACTTTTAAAAAAAGTTAGGTTTCAAAAAAGCCGTCTCTTGCATACAGATCAAACTAAGGACCCAGGCTTGAACGCACACCAACCATTAGAGGACTGCGGTACAATTAGAGGACTTGCACACGTTGAGATTGTCCTAACATGACGCCACTGTATACTTCATAAAGTGGATTATGGCGTACCAAATGGGTCAAAAGTCTATTTAGACCGTGAACGCATAAAATATACGCGTCCACGCGTAAATTTTATGCGTCGACGCATATATTTACACGTCGACGCATAAAATTTACGCTTTAAAAGACGGCAGGAGGTTGCGGGTTGGATCCCTGGCCAAACATATCAGTGACAATATAGCATTGATAGTAATTGACTAGTTTTCTAAACTATACCGTAGCAGATCATAACCATTCATTGGTGTGTCTTATTCTTGTTTCACTTTTAAAAAAAGTTAGGTTTCAAAAAAGCCGTCTCTTGCATACAGATCAAACTAAGGACCCAGGCTTGAACGCACACCAACCATTAGAGGACTGCGGTACAATTAGAGGACTTGCACACGTTGAGATTGTCCTAACGTGACGCCACTGTATACTTGATAAAGTGGATTATGGCGTACCAAATGGGTCAAAAGTCTATTTAGACCGTGAACGCATAAAATATACGCGTCCACGCGTAAATTTTATGCGTCGACGCATATATTTACACGTCGACGCATAAAATTTACGCTTTAAAAGACGGCAGGAGGTTGCGGGTTGGATTCCTGGCCAAACATATCGGTGACAATATAGCATTGATAGTAATTGACTAGTTTTCTAAACTATACCGTAGCAGATCATAAGCATTCATTGGTGTGTCTTATTCTTGTTTCACTTTTTAAAAAAATTAGGTTTCAAAAAAGCCGTCTCTTGCATACAGATCAAACTAAGGACCCAGGCTTGAACGCACACCAACCATTAGAGGACTGCGGTACAATTAGAGGACTTGCACACGTTGAGATTGTCCTAACGTGACGCCACTGTATACTTGATAAAGTGGATTATGGCGTACCAAATGGGTCAAAAGTCTATTTAAACCGTGAACGCATAAAATATACGCGTCCACGCGTAAATTTTATGCGTCGACGCATATATTTACACGTCGACGCATATATTTACACGTCGACTCATAAAATTTACGCTTTAAAAGACGAATGGAGGTAACGGGTTGGATCCCTGGCCAAACATATCGGTGACAATATAGCATTGATAGTAATTGACTAGTTATCTAAACTATACCGTAGCAGATCATAACCATTCTTGGTGTGTCTTATTCTTGTTTCACTTTTAAAAAAGTAAGGTTTCAAAAAAGCCGTCTCTTGCATACAGATCAAACTAAGGACCCAGGCTTGAACGCACACCAACCATTAGAGGACTGCGGTACAATTAGAGGACTTGCACACGTTGAGATTGTCCTAACATGACGCCACTGTATACTTCATAAAGTGGATTATGGCGTACCAAATGGGTCAAGAGTCTATTTAGACCGTGAACGCATAAAATATACGCGTCCACGCGTAAATTTTATGCGTCGACGCGTATATTTACACGTCGACGCATAAAATTTACGCTTTAAAAGACGGCAGGAGGTTGCGGGTTGGATCCCTGGCCAAACATATCGGTGACAATATAGCATTGATAGTAATTGACTAGTTATCTAAACTATACCGTAGCAGATCATAACCATTCATTGGTGTGTCTTATTCTTGTTTCACTTTTAAAAAAGTTAGGTTTCAAAAAAGCCGTCTCTTGCATACAGATCAAACTAAGGACCCAGGCTTGAACGCACACCAACCATTAGAGGACTGCGGTACAATTAGAGGACTTGCACACGTTGAGATTGTCCTAACATGACGCCACTGTATACTTGATAAAGTGGATTATGGCGTACCAAATGGGTCAAAAGTCTATTTAGACCGTGAACGCATAAAATATACGCGTCCACACGTAAATTTTATGCGTCGACGCATATATTTACACGTCGACGCATAATTTACGCTTTAAAAGACGGCAGGAGGTTGCGGGTTGGATCCCTGGCCAAACATATCGGTGACAATATAGCATTGATAGTAATTGACTAGTTTTCTAAACTATACCGTAGCAGATCATAACCATTCATTGGTGTGTCTTATTCTTGTTTCACTTTTAAAAAAAGTTAAGTTTCAAAAAAGCCGTCTCTTGCATACAGATCAAACTAAGGACCCAGGCTTGAACGCACACCAACCATTAGAGGACTGCGGTACAATTAGAGGACTTGCACACGTTGAGATTGTCCTAACGTGACGCCACTGTATACTTGATAAAGTGGATTATGGCGTACCAAAAGGGTCAAAAGTCTATTTAGACCGTGAACGCATAAAATATACGCGTCCACGCGTAAATTTTATGCGTCGACGCATATATTTACACGTCGACGCATAAAATTTACGCTTTTAAAGACGGCAGGAGGTAACGGGTTGGATCCCTGGCCAAACATATCGGTGACAATATAGCATTGATAGTAATTGACTAGTTTTCTAAACTATATCGTAGCAGATCATAACCATTCATTGGTGTGTCTTATTCTTGTTTCACTTTTAAAAAAAGTTAGGTTTCAAAAAAGCCGTCTCTTGCATACAGATCAAACTAAGGACCCAGGCTTGAACGCACACCAACCATTAGAGGACTGCGGTACAATTAGAGGACTTGCACACGTTGAGATTGTCCTAACATGACGCCACTGTATACTTCATAAAGTGGATTATGGCGTACCAAATGGGTCAAAAGTCTATTTAGACCGTGAACGCATAAAATATACGCGTCCACGCGTAAATTTTATGCGTCGACGCATATATTTACACGTCGACGCATAAAATTTACGCTTTAAAAGACGGCAGGAGGTAACGGGTTGGATCCCTGGCCAAACATATCGGTGACAATATAGCATTGATAGAAATTGACTAGTTGTCTAAACTATACCGTAGCAGATCATAACCATTCATTGGTGTGTCTTATTCTTGTTTCACTTTTAAAAAAAGTTAGGTTTCAAAAAAGCCGTCTCTTGCATACAGATCAAACTAAGGACCTAGGCTTGAACGCACACCAACCATTAGAGGACTGCGGTACAATTAGAGGACTTGCACACGTTGAGATTGTCCTAACGTGACGCCACTGTATACTTGATAAAGTGGATTATGGCGTACCAAATGGGTCAAAAGTCTATTTAGACCGTGAACGCATAAAATATACGCGTCCACGCGTAAATTTTATGCGTCGACGCATATATTTACACGTCGACGTATACAATTTACGCGTTTAAAGACGGCAGGAGGTAACGGGTTGGATCCCTGGCCAAACATATCGGTGACAATATAGCATTGATAGTAATTGACTAGTTTTCTAAACTATACCGTAGCAGATCATAACCATTCATTGGTGTGTCTTATTCTTGTTTCACTTTTAAAAAAAGTTAGGTTTCAAAAAAGCCGTCTCTTGCATACAGATCAAACTAAGGACTCAGGCTTGAACGCACACCAACCATTAGAGGACTGCGGTACAATTAGAGGACTTGCACACGTTGAGATTGTCCTAACGTGACGCCACTGTATACTTGATAAAGTGGATTATGGCGTACCAAATGGGTCAAAAGTCTATTTAGACCGTGAACGCATAAAATATACGCGTCCACGCGAAAATTTTATGCGTCGACGCATATATTTACACGTCGACGCATAAAATTTACGCTTTAAAAGACGGCAGGATTTTGCGGGTTGGATCCCTGGCCAAACATAATCGTGACAATATAGCATTGATAGTAATTGACTAGTTTTCTAAACTATACCGTAGCAGATCATAACCATTCATTGGTGTGTCTTATTCTTGTTTCACTTTTAAGAAAAGATAGGTTTCAAAAAAGCCGTCTCTTGCATACAGATCAAACTAAGGACCCAGGCTTGAACGCACACCAACCATTAGAGGACTGCGGTACAATTAGAGGACCTTCACACGTTGAGATTGTCCTAACATGACGCCACTGTATACTTGATAAAGTGGATTATGGCGTACCAAATGGGTCAAAAGTCTATTTAGACCGTGAACGCATAAAATATACGCGTCCACACGTAAATTTTATGCGTCGACGCATATATTTACACGTCGACGCATAAAATTTACGCTTTAAAAGACGGCAGGAGGCTGCGGGTTGGATCCCTGGCCAAACATATCGGTGACAATATAGCATTGATAGTAATTGACTTGTTTTCTAAACTATACCGTAGCAGATCATAACCATTCATTGGTGTGTCTTATTCTTGTTTCACTTTTAAAAAAAGTTAGGTTTCAAAAAAGCCGTCTCTTGCATACAGATCAAACTAAGGACCCAGGCTTGAACACACACCAACCATTAGAGGACTGCGGTACAATTAGAGGACTTGCACACGTTGAGATTGTCCTAACGTGACGCCACTGTATACTTGATAAAGTGGATTATGGCGTACCAAATGGGTCAAAAGTCTATTTAGACCGTGAACGCATAAAATATACGCGTCCACGCGTAAATTTTATGCGTCGACGCATATATTTACACGTCGACGTATACAATTTACGCGTTTAAAGACGGCAGGAGGTAACGGGTTGGATCCCTGGCCAAACATATCGGTGACAATATAGCATTGATAGTAATTGACTAGTTTTCTAAACTATACCGTAGCAGATCATAACCATTCATTGGTGTGTCTTATTCTTGTTTCACTTTTAAAAAAAGTTAGGTTTCAAAAAAGCCGTCTCTTGCATACAGATCAAACTAAGGACTCAGGCTTGAACGCACACCAACCATTAGAGGACTGCGGTACAATTAGAGGACTTGCACACGTTGAGATTGTCCTAACGTGACGCCACTGTATACTTGATAAAGTGGATTATGGCGTACCAAATGGGTCAAAAGTCTATTTAGACCGTGAACGCATAAAATATACGCGTCCACGCGAAAATTTTATGCGTCGACGCATATATTTACACGTCGACGCATAAAATTTACGCTTTAAAAGACGGCAGGATTTTGCGGGTTGGATCCCTGGCCAAACATATCGGTGACAATATAGCATTGATAGTAATTGACTAGTTTTCTAAACTATACCGTAGCAGATCATAACCATTCATTGGTGTGTCTTATTCTTGTTTCACTTTTAAGAAAAGATAGGTTTCAAAAAAGCCGTCTCTTGCATACAGATCAAACTAAGGACCCAGGCTTGAACGCACACCAACCATTAGAGGACTGCGGTACAATTAGAGGACCTTCACACGTTGAGATTGTCCTAACATGACGCCACTGTATACTTGATAAAGTGGATTATGGCGTACCAAATGGGTCAAAAGTCTATTTAGACCGTGAACGCATAAAATATACGCGTCCACACGTAAATTTTATGCGTCGACGCATATATTTACACGTCGACGCATAAAATTTACGCTTTAAAAGACGGCAGGAGGCTGCGGGTTGGATCCCTGGCCAAACATATCGGTGACAATATAGCATTGATAGTAATTGACTTGTTTTCTAAACTATACCGTAGCAGATCATAACCATTCATTGGTGTGTCTTATTCTTGTTTCACTTTTAAAAAAAGTTAGGTTTCAAAAAAGCCGTCTCTTGCATACAGATCAAACTAAGGACCAAGGCTTGAACACACACCAACCATTAGAGGACTGCGGTACAATTAGAGGACTTGCACACGTTGAGATTGTCCTAACGTGACGCCACTGTATACTTGATAAAGTGGATTATGGCGTACCAAATGGGTCAAAAGTCTATTTAGACCGTGAACGCATAAAATATACGCGTCCACGCGTAAATTTTATGCTTCGACGCATATATTTACACGTCGACGCATAAAATTTACGCTTTAAAAGACGGCAGGAGGTTGCGGGTTGGATCCCTGGCTAAACATATCGGTGACAATATAGCATTGATAGTAATTGACTAGTTTTCTAAACTATACCGTAGCAGATCATAACAATTCATTGGTTAGTCTTATTCTTGTTTCACTTTAAAAAAAGTTAGGTTTCAAAAAAGCCGTCTCTTGCATACAGATCAAACTTAGGACCCAGGCTTGAACGCACACCAACCATTAGAGGACTGCGGTACAATTAGAGGACTTGCACACGTTGAGATTGTCCTAACGTGACGCCACTGTATACTTGATAAAGTGGATTATGGCGTACCAAATGGGTCAAAAGTCTATTTAGACCGTGAACGCATAAAATATACGCGTCCACGCGTAAATTTAATGCGTCGACGCATATATTTACACGTCGACACTTAAAATTTACGCTTTAAAAGACGGCAGGAGGTAACGGGTTGGATCCCTGGCCAAACATATCGGTGACAATATAGCATTGATAGTAATTGACTAGTTTTCTAAACTATACCGTAGCAGATCATAACAATTCATTGGTTAGTCTTATTCTTGTTTCACTTTTAAAAAAAGTTAGGTTTCAAAAAAGCCATCTCTTGCATACAGATCAAACTAAGGACCCAGGCTTGAACGCACACCAACCATTAGAGGACTGCGGTACAATTAGAGGACTTGCACACGTTGAGATTGTCCTAACGTGACGCCACTGTATACTTGATAAAGTGGATTATGGCGTACCAAATGGGTCAAAAGTCTATTTAGACCGTGAACGCATAAAATATACGCGTCCACGCGTAAATTTTATGCGTCGACGCATATATTTACACGTCGACGCATAAAATTTATGCGAGCAGTTGAAAATTTATGCGTCGACGCGAAATTTTCAACTGCTCGCGTAAATACACGCGTCGACGCGTATTTTATCTGTTAACCCATCAGATCCTTCGTTTCATTAATCAATTTTATGGTATAAAGGGAAAGGTTTCTAACCACCTCTCCCATTTGCCAGCATCGGTTTCACATTTTTTACTCCTGCTCGCGTATAATTTACGCGTCGACGCATATTTTTTCAACTGCTCGCGTAAATTTTATACGTCGACGCGCATATTTAAGTTGGACGCATAAAAATTTACGCTAGCAGTTGAAAATATATGCGTCGACGCGTATATTTTATGCGTGCACGCTCTAGACCTATATAGACTTTTGACCCATTTAGTACGTCATAGTGGTTTCCTAATAATTTTTGGCGGGTTTTCTTTTCAATCCTTGAGAGAAAAGAGGAAAACAGTCGGTGTTATTGAAAAACCTCGTAACTCCAGCTTAATTATATAGCTGGAGTTACGAGGTTTTGCTATAACATCAATGCAATGCCGTTTCCATTTTGGGGTTTTAAGCAAACATTCTTCAGGGACGTCAAAACCGGTCTTGTTTGTGGGGTGTTATTTTAACATGAGAATTATTAATAATACAAACGAAATCGCGGATATTATATCAATTAATTTAGGGTAAAAACAATAAAATAAGATAAAAGTCCCCAAATCCGTGAGAATTTATAAGGCGTATCTTTTTTTCATTGGACACAAAAATAAATTTATAACCTATACACGGTGGGGATTGTGCATGCTGAGATGGATAACGAATACGGACAAAAATAATCTCGAATCTTGTCAAATATTTTGCAATAACTCCTTAATTTCTTTGTCGTTTTTCAAAAGGTCTGTTGCATGTACCCCTATGGACGGATAGGCTAAGAAGGTTACATCAATAGACGAATACCTTCGGTGGCGTTTAAAAATTGTACAAAATCTATTAATCGGTTCTCCGAAAACGTGAAAGAACTATGGTGTATACTTAATTTTGCCTCTCTGTATATATTAATTGTTTCAAAGTTGAAGGTTTAACCCATTACAAAACGACAGTTTTAGACTGGTCTAACCTCAAAGATGTTGCAGACGACAACTCTATTTGAATGTCATTTTACATTTATTGATAATTTGAGGAAGAAAATATTGTGGGAAATGAAGAAATTGCTTGTCATAAGCAAGTTCTTCATTTTCCACAATGTTTTCAAAAGTCTTTATTTTGTAGGGTTTCTAAGACGTCATTGTGTGGAAATGGGTAAGGGTGCTTCAAAAAATAATTTTAAAGACTTTGATCACTATTTTGTTCCCAAACAAATATTGAGCAATATATCTTATACCCTCGCTTTCCTGCAAAAAGCTAGCTCACAACTACACTGTACAACTTGTATAAAGAGACAAATAAATTATGAGCATGCATTGTAGAGAACAGAAAAGTTTATCAGAACGAAATATGCCATTTCAAATTGAAAGAAGCGAATGTAAAAAGCTCAAAGGGGGAAACGTTTCGGAACGCCCAAATCAAAAAGTGTCAATTTTCGAATTTTGCACAATAATTTTATGTGAACCTATACTGACGTCCAAAAGAAACGCCCCAGTCGTAATAAATGTCCGATTATTCAGAAAACCTGATTTGAAATTACAAAATAATTTCCATCTGTAAATTTGACTATCTGCTGTTTAAAAATGATGATAAAGAAATAATCAACTTGTTACAGTTTAGAAAAACGGCACATTTAAACAGAGCGGTATCAGAATTTTTATTTGAAAATCTGTAGCACGTGGTTCAAACTTTACTTGCGACGACAAAAGATACCGTAAAACGGCTTATTTGGTGACCACAATTATTGAATACAAAACGCGATGTTGATTTCAACGTTTCAAACCTGAAACGCAAATGACGTCAACGTAAGACGGCTTCTTGTATAACAAGCGTTACGCGAGGTCTACCTGACTTTGGACGATTGGCAAATGTTTCTCTAACTCTAACTCGTCGAACAAGATGCCAGATTGTGCAATGAAAGACGTTAAAACGTCAGGCGGCTTGTTTTTCACTTCCCCGTATTCGAAAATGGCTTATCTACGAGCTCTATTTTCTAAGCAGTGTGTCTATTTCAAACGTAAATGACAACAACAACAGTTACCAAAAAAAATACTTATTTGACCACCACAGTAACAGACTACTCGACAGAAAACCAACGTCACAAACCTGAAACGTGCATGACGTAAACGTGGAGAATTATCATGCTTTATAGGCGTTAAATGGGGTCTACTTGAGCGTGACCGATCGATAGATGTTTGCGGAACTCTAACGCGTCGATCAAGACACCGAATCCGGTCAATTCTTTGCTGCGTGCAGTCTGTGTCGTGGTTGTGTCCACCAGAATCGTACGTTGCACGTGCGTGCATCGCACGACTAAACGTACCTTTTAGACGCAGACCGCACGCAGGAGCACGTACGACCGGTTGTAAGAGAGGCTTAAGTAAATTTTGTGACGCGTCATTTGAAAATGTTGGTCCCCTTTATTGCTTTCCATAACAGTTTTGGATAAAGTTTCCCTTACAGAGCATTGAGAGAAAGAACAAGCATATCGCTGCTTTTCAACAAAAAAACTCGTAACTGCAGCTTAAAACCAGGTGCAATTACGAGGTTTTTGTTGAAAAGCGATGATGCTGGCGACTAGCAGTCTCATATCAACCCCACTCCACAGAAAGCTACTTGCCTCTATAAACTATGATTCACCGTGTTGTTTGCAACACCTTCGAATTTTGACCGGTCAAAACTTTTGTCGTCTATGAAAGGGATTATTGGATGTTGCGGTTCAGACATAAAATTAAAAGACTATCTAAGTAAAGTTTATGACCTACCATTCTAAAAGGATGGCTATGTATTGCATGGAGAAAAGGACATTTCGTAGGCCTAACTGTGTGAAATGGAAAAAGTTATTCCACTTGTCCAAAACGAAAGAACTGCGTGTGAATAGGGTATAAAATATTAAAGGGACATAACATTTCAATTTCATATTTTAAAAGTATGTCTTGATGTAAGGATTTGTTATTCTAATGCGTAGAAATGCTATCATTTTTTTTTTTTTTTTTTTTTGAGGTTGTTATTTGTGAGAGAAAAATACGCCTTTAAAGTTGAGACAGAAATGGAAAAAAATCCATGTAAATCTGAACTGTTGTCAACAACAACTTGTTTGATTTTAGCACAAAAATATGTATTTCTCGTAAACGGTTCAGTATTTTGGCTTGAAATTTTCGGAATTTTCATAAGAGAATTTGTTCTTTCAGATAACTATTAATGTAAAATTTATGTAAAAAAAATATGAAATGTCACTTTAAGGGGAAATCATCCAAGTATACAGATCAAACTAAGGACCCAGACTTGAATGCACATCAACGAGTAGAGGACTGTGGTACAATTGGAGGACTTGCACACGGGTCCTGAAATATTTCTTTGTATTCAACTGATTTTGATATGCTAAGTCGAAAATTAACTCATTTGACCGAAATTCAAAATAAAGGAGCTGTTGCAAGCATCGTGGGAAAAAGCCATTGCTCGCGAGTTATAGCTTCTTTATCGTTAACAACAGATAATCCGCGGAAACCATACACAACATTCTTTCCAAGTGTACCCATCCATGCGATCATGGTATTTCTTTACCGGCACAACGTTCTTTCCAAGATACTCACTGTTGTTATCACTTAAACAAAGTCCATTTAAGACAAATGAACCGGATCACAGTGACTTTCAGCAAGCGTCAAAAAGAAAGTTGGCCGAGCCGGGATTCGAACCAGTTCCAAACCGAGACCACTTGCATGTAAATTGATACCCACTGAGCTATTGAGACTGCATAAGTACTGAAACTCAGATGCGATGCGAAATCGCTAATAAACCGAACCGAAAGCGGAAAAATCATAACTAAAAACTGCCTAAACATCACAATGTCATCTAAAAGAGCAGGAGACCGTAATTAGAGCAGGAGACCGTAATTAGCCTATGTAAACACTGTGAAAAAGGAAACCACAGCTGTAGCAGTTTCATTGGTGTGCCATATTCTTGTTTCACTTTTAAGAAAAGTAAGGTTTTAAAAAATCCGTGTCTTGCCCCAGATATTAAACGTGTTTGTATATGGATCAAACAGAGGACCCAGGCTTGAACGCACACAAACGATTAGTTGACTGCGGTACAATTAGAGGACTTGCACACGGGTCCTCAAAATGTTTTCTCTGTCAAAAATTAAACCATTTGACCGAAATTCCAAATTAACAAGCTAGTTTCGTAGTACCTACATGTACTATAGGCATCAACTGTAATTTGATACTTACTGTTGTCAAATGCATGAGTATGCCAAGTAACATACAAGACGAAATGGTTGTACGGCGCCGAATTGATTGACCAAAATGTATCCTATCGATCAGGTGGGAAACCAAATTAGCCCAAAACATTTTACGCAGGAAGAATATTAATTTAGAGTTGTTTTCCATCGATGTTTCATTTTGAGAAACCCCCTACATTTACACGTTTGGGATATCCCATGTTTTCAACCGGCAACATAACGAACTCTTGTGGTCAAGAAATCGACGCATTTAGCCCGAATGAAAACATAGAAAACAATCAGTGTTGAGATAAACAAAGAGCTATGTTCAAGGGCGGATCCAGGATTTTTTTCCAGGGGGGGTCCAATCCTAAGATATTTTTCCAGGGGGGGTCTAAGCTCAAATTATGGCTTAAAATGTAATAAATATGTAACATTACACTAAATTTATTTAGTAAAAATTTAATTTTCTGCAAATGCCAGGGGGGGTCCGGACCCCCTGACCCCCCCCCCCTCTAGATCCGCCCATGATGTTCAATAAAATAGACGGAACAGCCACACTATAGACTGTTACCACTGTCGACTTTAACAAAAAGCCTTTGTTGAAGTCGACAGCGTTACCGGTCTAAGCCACACTATAGCCTGAACTATCGTCAATCGAAGTCGGCCAAAATGTAGTAATGAACAGTCGTGGAACTGTACGTTACTCAATGTCCTTGTACAATTTACACCTCCAGTGATAAAGCTCAAATAACATACCATATTATACGTACAATAAAAAACAACTATACTGACTGACTTTAAAAACGCATCACTTATTTTCAAAATGTTTTCGTAGTTAAAGTCAACATGATCAAATTTCTACTTCTGATATATATTTCAACAAATAAGACACGATATTCAATAAAATTTATTGCAGTCAGTTACCACGTTATTTCGCACGACGTCAACGTGCAAAATATGGATAACGTTTACGTATATACACCTTAGGTGACCAACTGGATTTTTGTTTTCATATTCCATATTCAAATGGTCAGGAGTTACTTTTATTTCACAATCAATTGTGCAAGTCCTCATCACAACTTTCAAGTTAGGTCCTCGTAATTATGGTCATAAAAGGTATTGTGTAAAATATGCAAATTAGGGTCCTCATACCGAAGGTCCTCATAAATCAGGCTAAAGGTGACAAGTCCTCACTACGTTTTCTTTGATTTACTTTGAGTGTTAAGGGAAAACAATATCAATTTTGTACTTTCCACGCAATGAAAAAGAAACTGACATCACATTGCGTTTTATACGCCAACGTTTTACATGGGTCCTCAGGATAACGCGGAAAGTCAAGGTCCTTATATTGTATGCTGTACAAGTATGTGTGTGTGTGTGTGTGTGTGTGCTGTTAAACTTTCACCAAGCATAATATTCTGATCGATTTCATATCAACAAGAGCCATGTCGGACATGGCCATCCCCCGCGGTAAAAGCTTGATAGTAAAAACTGAAGCCGGTTAGATTTAGGCTTCTTGTGCACTGCATTTCTGGTCAATCAGTTCGATAATAACTACATGTATTATGCTTTCAGAGATTTGCTCTGGACAAATTCTAAGTCTTAAAAACAACAAAGGACAATAACTAAAAAAGTATGCAAGCAAGGGTCGTGGGTCTTGTACATTGCACTTCTCCTCAAGGAGATCTATCCACCTATGAAGTTTCAAGTTAATTAAAAGATGAAGAGAATATTTGTTGTTTTCATGGAGGTATGAATAGAAAAACCTAATCACACTGTATGAACATGAAAACAAAAAATATTCTCTTCATTTCTTATAATTTAATAGCATCGAGCAAAAAACCCAAAAGCTTTACAAATTTTGATACCTTTTTGTATGGGACTATTTTGTGCGGCAGCATACAAAATCGCTGCGTGATCAATATTTTGTTCGTGGAGTTATCAATAATTCTTTTCGACCAATCAGAATGCTTGTTTTTGATAGACGAAACTAAAAATTAAATTATTAGCTATTATACTTTCACAGATATGCTCCGGACAAAATCTAAGTCTTTAAAATAACAAAGGGCAATAACTCCAAATTTATTCAAGCAAGAGTTGTGATTCTTGTGCACTGCACTTCTCCTCAATGAGATCTATCCACCTATGAAGTTTCAAGTTGATAACTATAATACTTTCAGAGATATGCCCGGACAAAATCTAAGTCTTGAAAATTACAAAAGGCAATAACTCCAAAATTATGCAAACAAGAGTTGTGTTTCTTATGCACTGCACTTCTCCTCAATAAGAACTATCCACCTATGAAGTTTCAAGCTGATAGCAGTTATACTTTAGGAGATATGCTCCGGACCAGCTTAGTGACGGAATGACGGTAATGATAGAATTTGTTGTTCAAAATTCAATATTTTTTTTAGAAATCAACGTCATAAACAACTCTGGCAGGAAGAAAACAAGCAGGAGGTATAGACTAAGATCAGCCTGCACATAAGTGCAGTATGATCTTAGTCTACACCTCCTGCCAAAACCGGATTATTCCGGGTTCAGCATGACAAGGGGTAATTTCTTCATTTTCCTCCATGTTTTCAAAGGCTGAATCCATATGTCGCATACAAAAAAACGCGGAATTGCATGGGAATTGGTTAATTCCAATTTCTAGGAAAGCGGCTCGGGTTTGAACACGTAAATCTTGAAAACCGGTCAGGAAACTGCATTCACTTCAAATTGTCGAGTTAGTTCAAACTGGAACTGTCCAAGTTTGCGTCGTCCAACGCCGGATAAACTGTCCATTTATCAAAAGTAGAACCTGGTCTATCCGCTATGAGTGTTTGTATGTCCGCTTATTTATAGTCGCAACCGTAGCACATGCAAATATGAGTGACGGTTAGTTGTTCCGGGAGATAGTGCAAGGATACAGGACGTAACTGATGAGAGCCCTGTTTGGTTCTTTAACGTGCTCAATGGATAGGACCGTCAAACGGGGCTTCGGGTTAACGTCTAGTTTGTTGGTTGAAACGGTCAGCCCTTAATGCTTAATGATTTATTTCAATTCGATTGCCACGAAAGCTTTAAGATTATAAGAGTCGCTCACGACCCAGTTTATTTCACATCCCTGAAAGAGAGGCAGTGACTTACACCCTATGCTATCCAAATTTATAGCCGGGTAAACTGGGGCTGGCTATTAATTGTCTTGCCCATGAACACACCCCGGTGACGGCGGAACTCGAACCCGTCACCTTTAGATCACGAATGAAGCACCTATACCACTCGGTCATCGAGTCAGTCGATGTTTGAAGTCAGGCGCTCTAGATGTGAGCTAGTTTCTATGGTGATCTAAGTAACGAACTCTCGGTGATTTGTTAATGTTGTAGAGCGTCATCGATTCCAGCCGCCGGACCAAATACCTGAAAATAAATATAAACCATTAATAAATGACAATATTTCAGACTGTCGAAACTCAATGAATTTGAAAAGGACATTATTTGGTTGACGAATCTTTTGGCAAAGAAAAAATTGTGGACGATGAAGCAATTGCTTTTCCCCAAAAAATGATTGTCTTGTGGCGTAAGAAGCGGGATTATTAGAAACTGGATAACCCATAAGCGGAGTGTGTTTAAGATGATGTGGGGGGATAGGTGACGTAAGGGTAGAAATCATGATTCAGACTCATCATTGGGGGAAAGGCAGAAATTGCTTTTTAAAGACACAGCACTTTTCCCATCAATGTTTACTGTATACATGTAGATATTTTCTTCAACACGTCAATTAACCCTTTCCTGTATAATCCGCGTTTTTGTACGTTCTTGTGATTTTATACTTCAGAAAACATCGTGGCAATTTCTTCTTTTCCAACAATTTCCTGTAATAATTTCTACCTTGCAGGTTAGTTTCTTTTTTCAGATTGCACTCACTAATTGATGTCTGCATTTTTTTAAAATTTGCACATCTAAAACTTTGAAATACCGGAAAGGTATAAGAGGTTATGTTTTAATTTCTAAACATTGTTTTGAGTAAGTTGATGGTTTCTCCTACCAGTTTGAATTTTGGTTCTGACTTCAGGGGACATCTTGAAAAAGAACAGGATATCTTGTAACAAGGATTCTCAACATATAGATTGGTTACGCCATCGACTTTAACATAGACTGGTGAACCTGTCACATTATACGCTGCTCCCGATATCTTGTTTTGTCAGACGAGGACAGGATCGCGACTTAAACCTTTGAATTACAAGTCGACAGAGTCACTTGTCTATCTCAGTATAAGAACGCGCTATCAGATAAATTTTATTGATTTTTTAACCGTTGAATATTTGTTTTCCCAATTCGAAGTTATCGTGTATAGGAAATACCTGGGAAAAGAGCAAAAATCTTGAAACATGGACCTCTTTATACATGTGTATTTAGAGTTCGTGCTCAGTGTAACTTCATTTTCCCATTTTATTTCTCTCCACTTTAAATTAGGCTTTTGATATCATACAAAATGCACATTTGTCGTATTGCACTCACTTTAGATTAGCATACTTGACTTTTTTTCTTTCAATTGTCTTATCATATTTCTTTATTTCAAATATCGTTTATCAGGATTCGGTCTTGTATCTACACAAGTCAATTTTATCAAAGGGATGTTAGAACTTGTTGTTAAAAAATCAATATTTCTTTTAGAAATCAATTTCAAAAAAAATCTGGCAGGAAATGTACAAGCAGGAGTTGTAGACCAAGAACAGACTGCACTTATGTGCAGGCTGATCTTGGTCTACACCTCCTGCCAAAACCGGAATATTCCGGGTTCAGCATGACAAGGGTTAATATGGCATTTATTATTTATTTATGTGACTTATATAAACAATTTCCTAATATTGTGTGAAATTAATGAAAGTATAGCTAAAACGGTTGGTTTGAGTGTGAAAGAGAAGAACCTAATAGAAATGTGTGGTTAAAAAGTTTGAATTTCGCGGTAAGCGAACATAACGTTTGTGTACATGTAAAAGTGGGCGTGTCTATTTTCCTTAATTGGATACTGGCCTTCGCAGCTGATTGGACATCAACGATTCCCGATAACAGGAAGTATAAAATCACGTGATACACACATACAGACAAAATGTCGGATGCAGACATCGGAGGACTGCTTTCTCAGGCACATCGGCCAAATATTGGCCTTAAATTCGACAAGAAATTGTCTGACACAGAACGATCATCCAGGGTGAGTACTTTTCTTTTGAAATGCCCTAGTTTGAACCAGAAGTTCAGTGCAGTCGATCTATCCGTACTCGATTTTGTAACCCATTCATTGATAAATGATCAGATGAAAATCGTGTTGTACACCCGCACACGTGTTTATTTATATCTATATATTTATCGTCATTTGAATAACTTTTAACTAGGGATAAGTCTCTGGAAAGAAAACTAGATCACGACGCGGTAACAGTCTCATCATTTAGGTTATGCGTCAATCTACTCAGTTGAGAATTGACTGAAAAGTTTAGTAGGTTAACCTATTACCACACAATGATGCTTCTTGATGCTCCTCATGAAAAATATAATAATTGGGATAACATTGTGTGAAATTAAGAAATTTCTGGCAACAAGCAATTTCTTTATTATCAAAATGTCTACCATCTAAAAACTTGAAAAAATCTGATTTTTTGATAAGCTTAAAATTGTGTTATTCATTCAACTCAATTCAATTTGGATCATACTAAAATTTTGCTGACTGGCAATGGGCTAATATGTTTCTATCCTGCTAATTTGTCAACCTATATATAGAAATTATAGACACTTTAAATTTTGTAAAAGATATTTTAGCTTGTCTCAAGTAACTCAAGATTACACAAACCAGACAGAGAAAATCATTTCTGTTGGCAATACCGCTTTTTTACGCCCTTCACAAAAACAGATTTGGAAACATTGTGTAAAATGAAGAAATTGTTTGTCGGAAGCAATTAC
Source organism: Fragum fragum (assembly GCA_946902895.1). Taxonomy (NCBI): domain Eukaryota; kingdom Metazoa; phylum Mollusca; class Bivalvia; order Cardiida; family Cardiidae; genus Fragum; species Fragum fragum. Next base: position 39,319,699 of record OX336371.1, read on the forward strand.
TTATCAATGGAATATTTTCTGAATATTAGCAATTAAAAATTGTCAGTTGGTTCTTTCAATAAGGACCAGTCTAAAAATTTGTTGAGTGGGAATGGGTTAAATTTTTAAAATCTTTGCTGTTTGAGATAGAAAATATTGTGAAAAGTGGAGAAATATCTTGTAACAAGCAATTCCTTCATTTTCAACAACATTTTCTAAAGTTGTTTGGGAAGATGAAAGGGATGGATTGTGTGGGAATGGCTTTACATTTGTCAACTTATCCTATACTATAACCAATGATAATGAATTGTGTTATAACCAGACACAGGTTTACAGGATGTGTCTGCACATGAAAACAATAAAAGCTTTATTAACCAATTACTATTATTATATAATTATTGAATTATACATATACTATTATTACCATCGACTGCCTCAATGGCTGAGTGGTATATGTGCTAGACTAGTGATCTGAAGGTCACATGTACGAGCCGCACCGTCACCAAGGTGTGTTCATGGACAAGACACATAATAGCCAGCCCCAGTCTAGTCAGCTGTAGAAGTTGGTAGCAGTGGTGTAGCAGTAGTTAAAAATCATCCTTGTTGAACAACAACCTCTACAGTAAGGGTTAATTTTCTGTTGATTTTAATTCTGCTGTGCCATCCATGACTGCAGAAATAAAGTCCCAGCAGAATATAATTATGTGCTATACAGTATATAGAAATAAATTCCCCTCAAAAATTGCAAAAAAAAGTGAAACCCAGTTAAAACTCTGGTTGCCAAGGCAACAAAAGTGAGAATTTAAAGAAATCTTAACAATTTTCTTCTGAAATAGAAGGCATAGAGCCTAGATATCTTTCATAAAGCATCAGTACACTTGCCAATTTCAGAATTGTTGAAATTGCTACCTTACGTCCCTAGGGGCCAAAGCCCCAGAAGGTAAGGTCTACATGGAAATAAAGAAGGATTTTTAAAATGAATATATCTCTAATTACTAGGATTCAACCAAATTTGGTGGGCATATTCCTTAGGTGGCCCCTATATAGGAATTCCTAAAAGAATTGAAATTTGTTTAAACTCTGGTTTCCATGGCAACAAAAGTGAAATTTAAAAAAAATCTTCAAAAATCATCTCCTGACCCAGAGGGCCTAGAGCCTCGATATTTTGCTTGAAGCATCATTAATTTGACATCTTTCAAAATTGGTTAAACATTTCCCTTGGGTCCCCAGGAGTGGATCCCAAAGGAGGAGAAGTATATAGAAATTAGGAAGAACCAATACATTGACCTCTTTCAGAATTCCTAAATTCAGAATCATTACCCTCAGATTCCCAAGGGCAGATGGGGCCTATATAGAATTAAAGAAGGATTTTGAAATGGCACCTTCTCCCTAAATTATTTTGGCAAATTTCAACCAAATTTTTCATGGTTATTCCTTAGTTTGCCCCCCACCCCTTTAAAAATTACTTAAAGATTTTAAGTTAGATGAAAGCTTCGGTTGCCATCGAGACATAAGTTGAATATGAAAAAAGTCTTCTCCAGGCCAAGTTGGTATGGAGCTTTGGAGAAAAAGTGCCTTATCTCAGGTGAGCCCCCAGTGAAATCAAGTATATTCAGAGCTTATTTTCAACAAAAAAATGTTGAATAATTGTTACCCGAGTGATTAAAAAAGAAATAAATTTCTGAAACTACAGTATACTTAAAAGAAATTATTGAAATTTATTTTGCATGTTTTTATGTATGTTATGCATATCTTGTATTTGTTTCACAAATTTACATTAAAGTAGCTAGAGTTTCATTTCATTCTTTTAAAAAGAAGGACATTGTTATTTTCAGGTGAAATTTTAACTCTCTACTGCTTTAAGAAATGTTAGACTTTCCCAAATTCAAAGGGGTAGCAGGCAACATTGTAAAGACTTTAAGTACAATTCAAAGAATACCTTCCAAATATGATAGAAAATATTGTGTGAAAAGAAGAATTTACTTGTTACAAGATTTTCTTTTCCACAATGTTTTCTCAAGTATGATATAACAGGCATGTAAAATTAAGGGATCGTACAGGGAAGGATTAACAGTGAACAATCTGCAGTTGATTTTTGGTTGACCTGGTTAGAATGAGACCAAGATATGATATGGTGCCACTCTTTGCCCCAACAATCTTATATATCAAGAGTTCACCATATAATACCTTAAGCTATTTTGAATCTTTTGGTGCCTATAATTTTAGGATCGAGGGGTCAGCAACTTCTGAATTGCAAAAGTTTACTTTGCTCTAGACCGGAGTCAATATTTAAAAACTATCCACATATACCCTACAGGTGATGAAATTTAAATTATTAGCTTACCTTGTAAGTAACAATAAACTGATGAAAACAATATGGGTATCTCTGTTGACCTTTAACCCATTCCAAGACAGCAAAATATTAGACTGGTTCAAATTGAAAGGCATTGCAGACGACAATTTAAAGTTGATGGAATTTTACATTTTTTTCAATTTGCTGGATAGAAAACATAGTGTGAAATGAAGAAACTGCTTGTTACAAGCAATTTCTCCATTTTACACTATGTTTTCCCAATTTCTTTCCTTGGGAAGGGGGCGTCATAAGGCGTCACTGTGTGAGAATGTGTTACAGCTTTAAAACTTTTTTTTTGATCTGCATATCATATGAGTATAATAAGATTGGTCTTTATCAAAGGACACATTGTCAGACTAAGCCAAGGTACACACATTGATGGGTATAAACAACACATGCAGAATTTTTTTCATGGAATTTGAATAAGGGATCATCCAATCTGTTGACATGTGCATGTCTAACTCTTTCACTTAGACCTTAGTGTGAAGGACTTGAGTTAGTTGATTGATTGATTGAATGGGTTTAACACTGCTTTTCACAGTATTTCGGTTATATCGTGGCGGCTGGAGCACCTAACAATGGATTCCTGGTATTTCTCACACCAATACTACCACTACATCCTTTCCTAGCCTCCAGCTTTTATCCAACTTAGGTTCACGATTATCCAACTTGAGTTAAAAACAGCTTGTATTTCAGTTAACCAATTTCCAGATAACAAAATTTTAGACTGGTCCAAATTGAAAAAATAAGCTTCAGATCAGAATTCAAAGTTCATGAAATTTTAGATTTTTCTACTCTCTGGGTAGAAAATATTGTTGAAAATGAAGAAATTGCTTGTTGCAAGCAATTTCTTCATTTAACACAAAGTTTTCTCAATTGTTTTTCTTTAGGGGCATCAAAATTCATCATTGTGTGGAAATGGGTAAAGTTCCTTGAAATATGGAAGTTTGATTGTTATACCTTAGGTTCTATCCAGTAGAATGTGTTGCTGTTTCATGTTGTTGTTTCTTACACTTGTGTACCTACATAGGTGCTGTTAATCTCCCAATATCTCTACTTCTATTAAGTATTGTCTGTTGGCAATTTATTTGGGTTTTTCATATTGAATTATTAATGAAACCATCTTGTGAAAAGTCATTGATGTTAATTAATGAAGTTTTCCCTGTGTAATCAGTATTTTTTGTTTTGACACTTTAAAGGGAGGTATCGATGTTTCCCAAACTTAGATAAGTAAAAAATACAAAGTGCCGAAAAATACACTCAAACGAACATTTAATACTTTAAGTTGAGTCAGGTATTGTCTTGGTGGTAATCTAATAGGCCTAAAGTGGCTTTTTTGTGGCTTTATCGGAAAGGTTCAGCGGAATTCCAGGTTATTTTTAGATATCACGGAATTCGGCTGTCGACGTTGAATGACCTCATTTGCATTTGACCCAAAGTCAACTGAAGGTAACAAATTTACTAGCGATAAAGCCATTTTCCTAATTCATGTCACATGAAAGGGTTAGCGCAAACTACGGTAAGTGATTATATGCGTAAAGATGCTTACAACAATTTTGGGCTGATCTTTACAGAATTTAAGACCGGCTAGCGAACATTACTCCTGATGACGTAACGATGACGTTGGTGTGATGTAATTTAAACTAAATTCAAGATTACAATGGTTATTCGCACCACGTGAATGATCATATAGTCTTCGCAACGGTCTCGGATTAATCTAAAAATAGATTAATAGCCTACGTAGGCTATTAAGGAAATACCCAGCCTTTTTCTGATAAGCGACCTCAGATTTTTGCTAAACTACTTTTTGGCATATTGTATTCAAATAGTATATGAGAGGAAATAGAAATAATTAAAATCTGTGACATGAGAAAAACATCGATACCTACCTTTAATGGTGATTCTTTTCTTCTGTAACCATTTAGCAATGAAATAATAACTATTTCTTGGACAAGATTCGTTACACTAATATATTTAACCCATTCCCACTCAAAGACACTTTTAGATGCCACAAGAAAAAAGTTTTGGAAATCTTTTGAAAAATGAAGAAATAACTTGTGACAAAAAAGGATTTATACCTTGTCGAATTCCCTTTTTTTTTTCAATGACAAGGCTAAGTTATATTCTGAGAAGTGTCATGGGCTGTAGATTCTAGTTCTGACTACACCACATATCAAGTGGATATGTCTCCTAGCGTGACTTTGGGAGCCCTCATCTAGGAAGTATATGAATAAGTGAACTTAGTTGTGATATGACTTGAAGATTGTTCCAAACAGCATTAACCCATTCCTAAACAGTGAAATTTAAGACAGGTCCAAATTGGATGAAGTTGCAGATGAGAATTCCATGTTGATGACATCTTTAAAATCTTTGTCTTTTGGGGTAGAAAGCATTGTGTATAATGAAAACAATGCTTGATTCAAGCAATTTCTTTATTTTCACAATGTTTTCCAAAGCTTTTTTCTTGAGGGGCTTAAAAAGGAGGGCTTGTGTGGGAATGGATTAATCCCAATACAAATAGATAATACATGGCTGTTATATTATTGTTACTGATGTAAAATCTTTTATCAGGAAGATACATTTCTGTGTATCTAAGATCAAGAATAGCTGAAGCATAACTATATATCCTGTTTATGTATGAACTGTCATTTTAAAAGGGATCATCTGCAGAGCTAAACCCATTCCTACACAATCCTGCTTTTTTTTCCCTGAAGAGAAAGTTCAAGAAAACATAGTTGGAAATGAAGAAAGTGCTTTTTTTCTTACCAGCGAGGCAGAATATTTTTGAAATGCTGTCAACTTGAATTTTTTTTTGTCGCTCTTTCTCTGAATAAGGACCAGTCTTAAAAAATCATCTGGTATGGGTTACTTTTTTTCATTCCTTCAAGGAGAAAGGTTTCTGTCACAAACAACAATTAAATAGACCTAATGTTTGTGCATAAAGCCAGTTGCAATGAAGCAGTGAGTTGCTTTTATTTGAGTTGCAAAAAAGATAATTTGGGTGTTAAACACTTAGAAATTGCTTGCCACAAACAATATCTCCCTTTCCGAATTTGCTTTCTTCATTATCATTTTTATTCTTGTAAAAAGAAGTCCTGAGCAGTTATAAATGTAGTTAATATCTTACCTGGGTCATTTATTTTGAATGTGCTATGGACATGTTTGCAATTTTTGAATTGCCAATGTCTTTGAGGCCCCAACATCTCTAAATATTTCCTTGCTTAATCCAAAAATAACCAGTTAAGATTGCTTCAGTCTTCATGGTCACATCAAAATCTGTATTTGAGGCTGGGATATGTTAACACATGCATAGTGGAAACATTGATAGCTGAAAATGTAAAAAGAAATAATTAGAAAGGTTATTATTACTATTTGATGGGTCAGCGCAAAACAGTTATAAATGCAGTATAGTATGTCTACAGGCAGTTGCAATTGTTTCACGCTGACCCATCGTATTGCTTTGTGTGAAAATCAGTTTTTTACTTAACCAATTACCGGATAACAAAATTATAGACTGATCTAATTTGAAAGTAGTAGGTTGCAGACACTTTTCACACTGTGTTGAAATTGGATAATAAAAGCCAAAAAAGGTAGAAACATTGTGAGAAAAAGAGATTGCTTTTTACAAGCAATATCTCCTTTCTCACAAAGATTCTATAACTTTTATAGGGTGTCAAAAAGGGGGCTATTTGGTAAATACATGCACTGCTATGGTAGATCAATTTCCAGATTATCTCCTATTCAATTACCTTTTTAAAGATCTAAAACATCAGGAGAAGAAGTAAGTTTTAATGAGAATACACAACTTTTTGTAAATGACTACAAGGATGTCTGTCATTGGCTGCTCTTTCATTCTTAGCTCCAGTGGTAAAACATTAGTTAAACTGTTATGTTAGTCAAAATATCTTCCCCATTAACCTATTCCCACACAATCCCAATTTTTATGCCCCTTAACCCTTGTCATGCTGACCCGGAATATTCCAGTTTTAGCAGGAGGTATAGACAAAGATCAGACTGCACTTATGTGCAGTCTGATCTTCGTCTACACGTCCTGTCTGTCCTTTTGAAACCAGAGCTGTTTATGACATTAAATTTTCAAAAGAAGTATTGACAACTGAACAACAAGTACTACCAGTGCTTTCAGCCCTTTGATTTTTATACAATTCTGAAAAGGATTTTATTCAGCAAGACAAGGGTCAAAAGCTTAGAGAACATTGTGGAAAATGAAGACATTACTTGTTACAATCAATTTCTTCGTTTTCCACAATTCTTTTCTAGCCTGAAATACTAGAATGTTTTAAATTTCATCAACTATAACTTGTTTGTCTTCAATTCTTACTAGTTGGTCAAGTCTTGATTATTTTGATGTGGTAATGGATTAACTACTCTACAGATTTCAGCTAAACTTCATAGGAAAGACCATTTGGTGACCTTTTAGCAAATTCTTTTAGAGGATAAAAGAGACTTCTATTGGCGGCATAAATTTCTATATAATGGTATATTTGAAAAACTCTGAAGATCTTCATAGAAACTGGTCAATGGATATCAATGGAAGCATGGCTTTTATTGGCAATGCTAATTACAGAATATTGTGTAACTTTTGGATATATAGGAACTGGCATTCTCCTCAGAAAGGGCTGCGGCCTGGATTTCAGGACGCCTCTTTGTTTACACTTTGCAAATTGGAAAAGAAGTAATTCTTTTTAGAATGAGTTGTCTACTGGAAAAAGTGTATGATAAGTACATTCTGGCTGGTGGAGCAATTCAGGTGCCCAAGTACCTCTGGTTATTTCCCTGGACATGGCATTTATCAAAATAATACAGACTTCTATGCTAGGGAGTAGATTGACAAACATTTATTATACCCCCCACAACTTCGTTGTGGGGGGGTATACTGGAATCAGGTTATGCGTCCGTCCGTCTGTCCGTCCGTCCGTCTGTCCGTCCGTCCGTCCGTGGACATAATTTTGTGTCCTCTTCTCCTCCCACATTTTTTGACCAATTTTGCTGAAATTCTATCAGGTTTTTTCCTATCATATGAAGTTGTGCACCTGCAATTTTCATCTTGATCCAGTCGTTAGTTTCAGAGTTAGGCCATTTTGAACTTTTTAATGGGGGGGGGGGAACATAATTTTATGTCCTCTTCTCCTCCCACATTTTTTGACCAATTTTGCTGAAATTTTATCAGGTTGTTTCCTATCATATGAAGTTGTGCACCTGCAATTTTCATCTTGATCCAGTCGTTAGTTTCAGAGTTATGCCATTTTGAACTTTTTAATGGGGGGGGGGACATAATTTTGTGTCCTCTTCTCCTCCCACATTTTTTGACCAATTTTGCTGAAATTTTATCAGGTTGTTTCCTATCATATGAAGTTGTGCACCTGCAATTTTCATCTTGATCCAGTCGTTAGTTTCAGAGTTATGCCATTTTGAACTTTTTAATCTGGGGGGGGGGAGTTGTCAAAATTTAAAATTGCAAAACTCAGTAACCATAAGGGGAGTTACCAAATTTGGTAAGTAACATCATCTTGTATATAAATACATGTTTGACATCAAAACGCTGTAAGTCATTTACAATTAACAATTAACTGAACAATTCCGTCCTCTCTAATACTTGGTACATAGCTTTCAAGGGTCAGAAGTGTTGGAGAGTGTGACTTGCAAAAGAAAGACGCGATCGGGGGGGGGGGGGGGGGAGAAGCTGAAAACATAACTACATACTCAATTGCTACTTTTCCACTCCTACTTAAAAAGGGGTCATAAAATGCCCCTTCAAATTCCACTCCTTCATAGAAAAGCCTTTTTAGCGGTGTGGGGGGTATTCTCGTCAGCCCTTGAGGGCGACAGCTCTAGTTGAATATGGAGTATGTTATGGCTTAGCTGTGATAACTTAGCCCTCTTCCAAACTAATCTGCTGGCCAACACATTTTAGAAAAGGGGGCTATGTCATTGTAGCTAACTTAAGCCCCTGCAAATGGCATATTGTGGTGCTATGTCAGCATTGTTGGATATTACTTTAAGGCAATTGATTTCATGATTTTCCAATCTATTTCTGAATTAAATAGTTTAAATGGAATTGAGTGCCCAAAAAGAATAAGACACAATAATTCTGCTTTAACCCTTCAAAATGAAAGTTTCAACCATCATCTATTTAAATGTTGTTTCAAAACTTGTGTAAGTGCATATACAAAAGTTTTCACACTATCTTGGGTTTTGCAACACAAATTTCAATTTCATTAGAACCCTCTAAGGCATGTGTCATTTTGTACCAGTAATTGCTTTGCAGTAACATCAAAAGATTCCATTCATGTGATTTGATCTCATTTCACATGAGAATGATCGTCCTAGATATATTGACCCTTTCTCAAACAAGCTCAATACCTAAATCAATTCAGTGGCTTACAAGACAGCAAAATTTGATGGGTTGAAACTCAAAAGGTGATGTAGACAATCTTCAAAATTATGTTTGAATTGAAAAATGAGTTCCAGTCTTAAAGGAAAACATTGTGAGCAATGGAGAAACTAGTCACTAGTCAGTTTTTCTTTTTTTCAAAAACGATGTTTTCCTTAAGAGTTCTGTTCAGTCTGCTGAAATATATGATCATGATATCAGGGCAATATCTTTTAAATCAGCTTAAAAATTTGATGATGAAGACCCATTTCCACGTTTGAGAATCATTGTGGAAAATGAAGAAAATGCTTGTTACAAGCAATTTCTGCATTATCTATTATGTTTTCTTCTTCAAACAAGAAAGATTTGCTAAATTTTACCAATAAACGTCAATTTGAACTAGTCAAAAAAATGTTTTAATCTACAAATAGGTTAATGACACAATGCTGTACAGGTGCAGTTTATTATAAATTTCCATGTAAAAGTCTATATAAAGAGGAGGAGCTGGAGGGATAGTCAAATGACTTTTATTTGAAGACTGGTTTAACCCATTCCCACACAGTGACACTTTTGGACGCCCCTCAAGAAAAACAATTGGGAAAACATTGTGTAAAATGACACAATGTTTTTTACCAAAAAAGTTGAGAGAATCTAAAATCTCATAAACTTTAAATTGTCGTCTGTTACTCCTTTCAATTTAGACCAGTCTAGAATTTTAATGTGTGGTAATGGGTTAAATAGGTTGGAGCCCCTCGGGAACCAGGGAGTGTTCATGGACAAGCCACTTAGTAGCCCGCCCCAGTCTACCCAGCTGAATAGTTTGGTAGTATTGGGTTTCAGCCATTGCTTTCAGGGACGTGAAAACATCTGGATTGTGAGAGTTTGAGAGGGACTCTATAAGTATAAAGATTTTGTTGCAGCTGAACTAATATGAAGTAATACAAACTACTTGTACTTGGTCATTATTCTTTGCAACCAAATTGTAAAATAATTCATATAATAATTTGGAGCATCATATTCATGCCCTTTAAACCCAAAGCTGTTTTTATGCTCTCTATGGAAAAATACTTAATTCTGGAAAATAAAGAAAATGTTTTTAAGATTTTAAATATTTCATCGAAATTTCAACCATAAGTTGTTGTCTGTATCTTCAATTACTTTGGACGGTCTAAAATTTTGATGTTTGCTTATCATAATGGGTTAATTGATTTCATCAACATCCCCAACCTATTCTAGTCCAGTCTTTATGACACAATCTCTTCCAAACTAAGAGGCCTTTTGTTTAGGTCATAACAAGAGCTTTTATTGTGATAAAAGTGCACACTGAAATTCCAAGGACAACTTGTTGATGCAGAATACTTGTCCTTGAGCTGTGACCTTGTCCTTAGAGCTAGAAAAAATTTTGTTGCAAATAGCACATCTTCTCATGATGGAGGACAATGTGTCACATAACTTTTTGAAATCTACGCACAAATGTAGGAGATATTCTCTTGACAAGCTCAATTTGAATATTTGACTTATAGCCATGACCTTGACCTTGAAGCTGTCCAAAAATATGTTTCAAATGGCACATCAGCTAATGATGGCGATTTCAGTAAAAAGTAAAAGGGTCATGATTGATTGAACGGGGTTTAACGCAACTTTTGATAGTATTTCAGTTAAATCGGGCGGCAGGAGCTCCTAACCATGGATTCCTGGTAGTTCTCACACCAGTATTAACACTACATCCTTATAGAGCTTCAAGCTGCTCATCCCATTTAGATGTAGAACTAATCATCTTGATGATACATGCTGGCATTATTAAGCACGGTTACTAATTAGTCAGCAAAACCGCTCTCAGGACTTTCAGTCCTTTGATTGGTCTGCTTTATGATAAAACTACCATACTCCTATATGCAACATGTTTCTGGTTCACTTCTGTAACGCTTTTGCAAAGACCAATGCTGACTAACTGCCACATTAACCCATTCCAACACAAGAAAATTTTAGACTGGTCCAAATTGAAAGAAGCTGTAGACGACAATTTCAAGTTGATGGAATTTTAATTTTTTTCATCTTTTGGGATAGAAAACATTGTGGATAATGAAGAAATTCTCACTATTTTCATTGCATTTCAAACTTTTGACATGGAGGGTTATATAAACACTGTTTCAGACAATTTTCATTCTTTTCAAAGCTTTTATATGGAGGTTCATATAAATGTTGCTGTTCAGCTGTTTGTTCTTCAGCAAAAGCAAACATTGGTTGAGATTGCAATTGCACATTTAGGCGGAGGAGATCAAAGAGGTACTCAAATAGTCCATGGCTGTTTGCAGATAGATTGATTAACTGTTTGATATAATGGGGTTTAACGCCACTTTTAAAAGTAGTCATATCATGGTGGATTGAGTACCTTACAATGGATTCCTGGTATTTCTCACACCAGTACTACCACTACACCACTTGCCCAATCTTCCATGTGTGCCTCTTACATACACAATCTACAATATTAACACATACAAGAAAACATCGCAAAGCAACAATGTACAAAATTTAGTCAAAACAAAATCAATCAAAGTTTAACTCATTTGTCTTGTCAATGGAAAGGATGTGTGTGCCACAGTCAAGCAGCAAACCTATGACATCCCGAGTTTAAAGATTAGGAGTCTGATGCGCTGCATTGTTGGCAGATGGAAGACTACTGTATGGAATGTACGATTACACAAATGAGAGAGCTCCAATTAAATTTGTCAAATTTATTCTTCAAGTCTTACACCCATTATCACACAGCAAAATTGTAGACCGGTCCAAATTAAAAAGAATTGCAGACGACAATTTAGAGATCAAGGAATTTTAGATTTTTTCAACACTCTGGGTAGAAAACATTTTTCAAAATGAAGAAATTGCTTGTGACAACAATTTCTTCTTTTTACACAATGTTTTCCTAATTGTTTTTTAGAGAGGTGTCCAAAAGCTTCATTGTGTAAGAATGGGTTAAGGATAGAACCCTCAATGTTTGACTAACTACTACAGAGAGTTTGTCCGCGGCCATAGTGTAGGGGTAGCAAGTAGGACTTCTGGTATTTGGGTCCCGGGCTCTAACCCTGGCTGTGGTGAATATCCTTTCCGACCTTTGTCTCCCACCAGTGGGTAGATAATCATAAACCTATTTGAGATGAGCAGCTGGAGGCTCGGAGAGGATGTAATGGTAGTACTAGTGTGAGAAAGACCAGGATTCCACCACAATAAGACTTGAAATACTGTTAAAACTGTCTTTAAACCCAATTCAATTTACCAATCAATCAATGGTCCCAGGAATCAGAAGAAGGATACAAGGTGGATTAATTCACTAGAATCCATCATTAAACTAGCTTATACTATCAGACACTTGTACACTTACTCTGTTTCCACCATGTTCTTTCTTTTACTATATCCCGATTCATACCTACCATGATCCCGCTGCCCTTGTTTGGTTAATGTTCAAAATAAGCCTGGCAGAAGAGTAAAGCTTCTCTATCATGAAGACCTTGCTGTTATATTGCTGCTCTTATGAAGACTCCTATGTTTCTTTTGCAAATGACCATGTTTTTATAAAGAAAAAAATGGTCGTAGTGGACTGGGGATAAGTTTTAGTGTTCAGAAAAAGTAATAGATGGCTGTCGACATTCACATCTGACAGTAAATTCAACTTAGATATTAATCTATTACCACACCATTTCACATGTTCATGTGCCAAAGAAATAAAGCTAGTAAAACATTGTTATAAAAGGAGAAATTACTTGTGACAAGCAATTTCTCCTTTTATCACAATGTTTACTATGTCAAATGACCCTTATTTTTTCAATTTAAACTCTCTTTATTTTGACATCTGCAACAAGTTATTTTGAATAATTTATGGATAGTAACAGGTACATTTAACTATTAAATAAAATGATTGGTTTTTGACCTATACATAGTATCTACAGTTTGAATAAGCTATAGTTACCATGTACCCTTTCCCGTTTTCGGAAATTTCAGACTAGTACAAATTGAAAGAGGTTGCAGACGACAATGAAAACTAGATGCCATTTGAAATGAAACCAACCTATGTGGTAGAAAATATTCTTGAAAAAGGAGAAATTGCTTGTTACAAGCAATTTCTTCTTTTTCCACAATGTTTTCCTGAGTATGAAATCACAGGAACGTAAAATCCCGTATTTGAACTGGAAAGGGTTAAGTTGCCAAACCAACAAAAATGCTGAGCATCAGTGTGGGAGTTGAAAGTTTACTTTCCTTCTAAATGATTAATTTGATTAGTTGATTGATTCTTTAATTGACAGCGCAGTGTGACTGTGAAAGTTAAACTAGCTTTTCAACTGACAGACTGTCTATACTATATTTCTTTGCTTGTCAGAATATAGCCTGAGAGTTCCATTGCTTATTAATATTCAGACCTAATTTTCACATCTTGTTAGACTTCTGTTACTACTTTTGTCTGAGTAGAATACAAGACTTAGCCATAAAGGAAAGTAGAAATAGGTTTTCCAGACCGATTCTTTAAGTGTATTGATCAGTAGATTACAGATATCAATATCTCTCCCCTTCCTGTATTGTCTCTGAGTGATTGCTTCATTTAGACCTCACCTCATCCAGAAAAATATGAGTCCAGTACAATACTTCCTATCATGAAATAGTTTTGTTCTTGCATGAGATGAAGCCATGAACTTTATGTATGAATATATCATCAGAAGGGGTGTGCAATTCTCTTGCCAGACTACTCGGGCTACTCGTAGACCAGTACATTTCTCAAGGTCAATTGTCTGCGGACAAGTAGATGCAAGGACAAATCTTGGAATACTACAAAATAGATCTCAAAGATTTTTTTTCCTAATGTTTATAATGAAGGGTAGAACGTATTGTTGTTAATTAAGAAAATGCTAGGTTCCAGCTTTTTTTTCATTAAAAACTATGTTTTCTCAAAATTTATTTGTTCACTTTTATGCGGACAGGTTCATATTGATTCAAAGTAAGTAGAAAGTCAGAGACAAGTTACCTTTATGATTATTGCCAGATTAGAAATAGAGCCTATCCCATCAAATGGTGGATGAATAAGTTTCACTTAACCAAGTGGCCATAAAATGACCATTATCTCTTAGTAAAGTGGCCAATTAATCTAGCCAGAATTCACAGTTTAAAGAAAACTTATGGAAATGTCAAGTAAAATTGACTGCAACAGAATTTTAAATTCACCTATTTAGATCATCCTTTGTCTGGCATCTGTCTGGGATCCGTCCAGCGCCCGTTCAATGTCCGTCAACAATTTCTTTAAACAACATCTCCCAAACCACTGTGCCAATTTCATTAAAATTTGGCAGAAATGTTCCTAAGGTTGTCCCCTGTAGAGATATCTAAAAGAATTTAAATCTGTTGAAAACTCTAGTTGCAATGGCAACAAAAGTGAAATTTACAAAAATCTTCTCCTCCTGATCCAGAAGGCCTAGAGCCCTAATATTTTGTGTGAATCATCAGTTTAATGACTTCTTTCAGAATAGCTAAAATCATAACCCTTTGGTCCACAGGGGCAGAGCCTAGTAGGGGTTCTATATAGAAACATAAAAGGATTTTTAAATGACATCTCCTCCAGAAACCACTGTGCCAATTTGAACCATATTTGGCTGGAATGTTCATTAGTTGGCCCCCATCAAAAATAACTAAAAGAATTAAATCTGTTGAATGAAACATTAGCGTGAAATTTAAAAAAATCTTTAAAGTCTTCTCCTGGAGACACAGAAGGCCTAGAGTCTTAAAATCTTGCATGAAACGTCATTTAATTGTCCTCTTTTAAAAATAGCTAAAATCATTACCCTGGGGTAAGTGTTTCTATATAAAAACAAAGAAGGGTTTCAATATATCTCTGTCCAGGCTATGTGGTCAATTCAAACAGAATTTGGCAGAAATCTTTCTTAGGTTAACCCACATAAAAATCTTCCCATCCTTAACCATTTGGCCGACTGGGACCAAATTTGGCCGGAATGTTCCTTATGTGTCCCTTTTTAAAGTTTGTTTCTGAAACTTTATTTTTGAAAAAAAACGGAGGCTTGGCAGGGCAGGGCTTATCAGACTTAGAGAAATTATTGAAAAATTCTTTAAAAATCTTCTCCTTAACCATTTGGCTGATTTAGACCAAATGTGGCAGGAATGTGCCTTGGCTAACCATTTTCAAAACTTGTTTATGAAAGTTTGATTTGAAAAAAAAATGTGGACATGGGGTGTTAGGGCTTAACAGCCTAGAATTTAAAAGAATAAGTTCAGGGCTCCCGCTACTGATCGCCAATGGTGCCAAATGCAAAAAAAAAAAAATTCTGGCTCCAAAATCAGCTAAATGGCAATTTTACTGGCAACAACTTTCAAAATAAGGCAAAAGGATGTTGAGTCCATTTAAATATTACTGACGCACAACTTCATCATTCACACATACGCTGATTTGTTTGGGAGGCATGTGACGGTGAGTATCCATTGCATATCCATGTCAATTAAGACAGATTAGTTACACATCGCTGACCTTATTGATTCTAACAACACTGGAGTAAGTGGGGTTTTCCCAGCACCCTGCCAGGTACCATCATGTAAACCAAGATGCTTGGGCTAAAAAAATGACGATTTTTATTCCTCGACCATTTTTTGCAATTCATTATAGTCCTGAATAAAAAACAAAGCCAACATTTTGCTTATCTATTGATGATTTAAGTAACAAAGTCAAGTGAATTTCTGAGAAAGCAGAATTGTCGGACATTAATAATCAAAGTTCTGCGGACATTAGTAATCAAAGTACTTTGGGTACTGTGGGTTACCAAAAATTTGACCCGTCGTCAAGCATAGAGGTGCATTTTATTTTCAAATGAAAATTCTCTCGTTTTGCACCTTTTAACCCTTTCCTGTTTTTCAAATTTTTAGACTTGTCCAAATTGAAAGAAGGTGCAGACAACAAATAAAAGTGCAATTTGAAAAGTAACTAGCCAACAGGGTAGAAAATATTGTGGGAAAAGAAGAAATTGCAGGAATGACGTTAATAATTTAGGAACCTGGAACGTGTTCTGCGTCAGGAATGGGGTCGTATCCCTATGGCCATTAATCATAGGCTCATTTCCAGCATGAGAAGACGCTGTGATGCCGTTATTGGCGCAAACAGTGGACACACAAGATATTAAATCTTTGTGTTACTTTTACTTCCCTACCCCCACCATTTTTGACGCTGTTACAACAAACACGTATGACCTTGAAATCATCTGATTTTTTTAAATACTGTGGCTAACACATAAAAGATCGATGTGTGAAAATATGGTTTGAATCCAAAGCTAGACACCGGAGAAATTGGCTGTAACATACGAAATTGCTAAACTTTTTTCACTTAACATTATTTATGGAAGAAATCATTGTGAATAAGTTTCATTTCACGCAATGTTTTGGAAAGCTTCATTTATCCAAATCATCAATCACAGGATTAACATTTAAAAGGGTTCAACAGAGCATCTCTTTGTTATAAAAGAAGCACAAACAAAAGAGAAATTGTAGACAGTTTCTTTCTGGTTTCATTCAGTATTGTCACTTTCTAAACATTTTTTTAAATTCAAAATAGTCAGATAATTAATAATTTATTCAACATAATATATATATACATAACAGGTTATTTGTTTTTAATATAGTAGATTTCTTTCATTCACTTATTCATAATGGCTCCATTTTTGTCTCCAATTGGCACCAAGTGGCTCCAAAGTTTTCCATTGGCAAATTCATTGGCGCAAGAATAAAATTTCCCAGGGGGAGCCCTGAATTCATCTTCACTCTAACCATTTGATCAATTTGGACCAAATTTGGCAGGAATGATACTTATGTGACCCTTTTCAAAACCTGTTCGTGAAATTCTGATTTGCAAAAAATGTGGGCCTGGCAGGGCCTGGCTTATCGGACTTTGAGAGATAATGGAATGATTCTTTAAATATCATCTGCATGGCAGGTTGGGCTTAGTTCAAATTATTCTCAGGTGAGTGATTTAGGGCCATTGTTAATGCTGCTTTGAAAAGTGAAGTTCACTTATTCATTTGCATCCTGAGTATCTAGGTTAGGGTTCTGAAATATTTTGCAAAATTGGCATACCCATGTGACCAGTGGAGTGGCTGGGATTCAAACAAGCAATCCTTGACATGTCTCAGATAATGAGTCCTCCATCCTATGAGCCTAGCAGGACCCCAAGATCTGAAGAAATCAGTCCATAAAACACCTAGTGTACATAGTACAATTGTTTGCTTTGATATCCAAACTAACCCTGCTATCACTCAATAATTTATCATCCAACTGAAGTTGGTAATCTTTTTCAAATAATGTATCATTTATAACATTAACCTGTCTATCTACAACATTAATAAAATCAGGAATTCTTGAATGAAATAGTGAATGATAATTCCAAATAATGTATAATTCTATACAATCTATCTAATTATCTTAACCCTTGTCATACTGAATTAAATTGCTTTGAAATCAAAGGAAGCACATGAATAAGTGCACTTTGTTTGATATAACAGAAATGTTGTTCAAAGCAGTGTTAACCCTTTCCTGCAAAAATCCGGGATTCCACACCACTGTGATTTTATACTTGAGAAAACATTGTGGAAATAGAAGAAATTGCTTGTAACAAGCAATTTCTCCTTTGCCCAAATAATTTTCTACCACTTAGGGTGGTTTTATTTCAATTTGTATCTAATTCTCACTGTGGTCTGAAACCTTTCAGTTTGGACCAATATTTCAAAAAATGGAAAAGGGTTAAACCCATTCCAAAAAAAGGACAAATCATTTTCCACAATAAGTTCTAAAGCTGGGTACAAGAACAGGAATGCATGAGAATTATTTTTCTTTACACTCAATTGACACATGTTTTCAATTTTAACTCACTTTGAAATTGTTATGAGTTTAAATTCTTTCAGTTTTGACCAGTCTAAAATCAGTCACATCAGAAATTCTAGACTAGGCCAAATGGAAAGAATTTGCAGACAATATTTAAACAATTCAAAGTGTGTTTAAATGAAATTGAGTGGAAATGAAGTAGAAACAGTTTAAGAAGAGGAGAAATAGTATATTACATCTGCATGTTTTACAAAATTATTTTCTTTTATCTAGTTAACAATGTTTGATTGTGTTGTAATGAGTTAACCCATTACCAGACAACAAAATTTTAGACTGGTTCAAATCAAATGAGCTTGGAGGCAACAATTTTAAGTGGATAAATTATAAAATTCTTAGTCTTTTAGGATTTTAAATATTGTGGACAACTAAGAAATTGCAACATGCAATTTCTTCATTGTTGATAATTTTTCCCCTTGAGGGGCATAAAAAAGCTGGATCGTGCTGGAAAGGGTTAAGTAATCCTTTGAACAAGTAGCTTTTGCCATGCTATAATTTAAAGACTGTTCAAAGTTGACATAATTCAAACTAATATTTCATGCTCATGAAAAAAATGACAGTGCGCAGTCTCAGGTGGTCAGGTTTTGGCAGCTTTGTCAAGGGAGAAAACTTATGACATGGCAAAATATAATGCCATTTACTAGTTACTTCCCTTGACTTAGTTTACAAAATTACTTCTTTATCAAATCAATTTTCAATCACATTCCATTTTTCAATCATAGCATATTTTGTCTTTATACTTGTTTAGCTTATTTCAACGCTATCCACACAATTCTTCATGTCAATGTCCTAAAGAAAAATGGCAATGGAAACATTGTCGGAATGGGAGAAATTGTTTTTACAAGCTATTTACCAACTCCAAATTGTTCTATACATATCAAAACACAAATATAAGTATGTAGATTCCTTATGGTTGGCTGTGTAATGCTGGATTGAAGTATTTGAAAAGTCTTAGTCAAAATTCGGCATATCTTTGTTGTCATCTTAACCCTTTACTTTTCGGCATATCTTTGTTGTCATCTTAACCCTTTACTTTTTAGCAAAATTTTAGACCTGTTGAAATTCAAGGTTTTGCAGACGAAAATCAAAAGTGGATTTAATTTGAAAAACAACTGTTCAGGATGGTAGAAAAAATTTGGAAAAAGAAGAAATTGCTTGTTACAAGCAATTTCTTCTTTTTCTACAATGTTTTCTCAAGTATTAAATAACAGGGATGTTAAATCCCAGGTTTTAACAAGAAAGGGTTAAAACCTCATAACCACAGCTTGAGGAAAGCTGTAGTGACGAGATTTTAGAATGACAACAACCATATGCATTTATCCCCTTTCACTGTAATTATATTATGCTAATATCCAACTGAAAATGTCCCTTTTTTCAACTTTATTGGACATTTTTAGGATGTTATGATTACTTTCCATGTTTCAAGGAATGTCTTTAGTGAAAGCAGAAATGTCACAAAATGTCCAAGTTTTTTACATGCTGATATTTTACCGATCAAGAAAGATAGACTTATCACACTGGTCAAATATCTGTAAGTGAAATTGGACCTGCTGACATTGAAAACAGTTTTGTTACTGTATACCTTAACCCTCTCCTGTTCAATCCCTGGTTTTTACGCCCCTGTGGATTCATACTTGAGAAAACATTGTGAAAAAAAGAAATTGCTTATAACAAGCAATTTCTTCTTTTTTCACAATATTTTCTACCCTACTTCATGACTATTTTTCCAATAAAATCCACTTTGAATTGTCTTCTGCAAAACCTTTGAATTTGGATAGGTCTAAAATTTTGAAAAACAGAAATTGGTTAAATGTAGTAGCTGCTGCTTATTCCAGCTGTAGTTACTATGTTTAGGTTGTCCACCAATTGTTCGCTTTTTATTTTATGTTCCTGACAATATCTTTGTAAAGTTTAGTTGTTTGATATCTCTGTTAACCCATTCCCACACAGTGACACCTCTAGACGCCCCTAAAGATAAACAGATTTGGAAACCATTGTGGTAAATGAAGAAATTGCTTGCAACAAGCAATTTCTTCATTTTCCACAACATTTTCTACCAAGAAAGTGAAAAAAAAACCCTAGAATTTCATAACCTTTGAATTGTTGTCTGCAACTACTTTGAATTTAGACCAGTCTAAAATTTTGCTGTGTGGAAATGGGTTAATTGAACTTCCTAGTCAGAGGTCAGTACATGTATTTCTGTACAGCAATCTTTCAATAGCAATGACAATACAGAGGAGGCGGAAATACCTAAGATTTTCTCTAAAAAAAATTTGAGCTAAAAATGAGTAAATTACGAGATTTAGGACTTGCCTTTATTTTAAAGCTGGAGACGAACAGAGTGAAAAAATGACTTAAATAATATTGTCATTAATAAAGCAAGTAACTGTAGTTCCGCCAACACGGATGAGTCATGACATCTTCACTTCAATCATTTTTGCTCAAAACCATATTTCAATTGCTATTATCTATTGCTACAAGTTTCAGTTTCCTGTATTATTTAAGACTGGTCAAAATTGAAAAAAGGTTGCAGACGACAACAAGAACTGAATGCAATTGAAATGAAACCATCCTATGAAGTAGAAAATTTGAGGGAAAAAGAGAAATTGCTTGTTACATGCAATTTCTTCTTTCCCAGAATGTTTACTCAAGTATAAAATCACAGCTACATTGAAATCCTTATACAGTAAAGGGTTAAAGAGCAGAAACATTTACAGAACTAACGGTACTTGTAAATACATCAAACAAACATAATGCAGACGAGATTTGTATCAAAAGTATGTTATCAGTATTTGCGTTTTGTGTTGAAAGTAAATACTATTTGTACTTGACATTTCAAAGGAATAAAAATTATCTAGATTAGACATTTCAAGTTTTAACACAAAGATAAATTATACTGGATAAAAATGGCAAGACTGTTTTAGATATAGAATGAAGGAAGTATGGCTTGCTAGTTTTAAGGAGAAAGTACTGCACTGTGAGCTTTCTAGCTATCTACACAATTATTAACCAATTCCAACAGAAGTCCATTTTTTGCTTCCACTCAGGAAGAGGTCAGGAAAATGTTGAAGAAAATGAAGAAATTGCTTGTGACAAGCAATTTCCTCATTTTCCACAATTTTCTGCCCCAAAAAAACAAAACATTCTAAAATTTCATGAACTTTAAATTGTCATCTGCAACTTCTTTCAGGTTGGACCCTGTCAAAAATTTTATTTGGTAATGGTCAAACTTTAAGACACATTGAGCATCCAAGAAATGGATGACCCAAGCAAAGAGCTACCATTACCAGGCTACAGAACTTAGACTGGTCCGAATTAGAAAAAGTTGCAAACCACAATTTTTGTTGAGTCAGCTTGGAGCGAGTGAGACATACTTGTTTGGAGTATTTAACCGTATCTTGTTTAATCCCTGGTTTTTATGTACATTTGTACCTATGTTTTTATACTTGAGAAAACATTGTGGTAAAATTGTTACACAATATTTTCTACCATACCGAATGATTATTTTTCATTTAAAATCAAATTAAAATTGGCTCTGCAAAACGTTTGAATTTGAACCTGTCTAAAACAAAAACGGGAAAGGATGAAGTGTTTTAGTCCGTCAAAACTATCATGAGCATATCAATTACATTTAAAGATAAATTTCAAAATAACTGCATAATATGAGGGTTAATTGCGATGCTTTTCTAAATGTCTATATATTGTAAAGATGCTTAGAAAAGTATTGCGATTAATCCTTGAATAGATCTCCATCAAGAGCAGACATACAATTAGAAACATTTTTTTAATGCTCTAAAGTCAAGGTCAAGACTCAGGGAAAAACATTCAAATTGAGCTTGTTCAAAGCATATCTTCTCTATTTTTCGATGGATTTCAAAATAACTTGGCACAATCATTCATCATGAGTGAGTATGCCATTTCAAATAGCTCCAAGGTCAAGGTCACAGTTCAATGTTAAATATTTGGGGTTTGACTTGCAGTCCAGTGATTATTGCACCTTAATGTTTAAATGTCTATACATTTTATAGATGCTCAGAATAGTATTGCAATTAACCCTTGAATTAATCTTCATTGAGGGCAGACAAACCATTAAAAAAATTTTTTAATGCTCTAAAGTCAAGGTCAGGACTCAAGGAAAAACATTCAAATTGAGCTTGCTCAAAGCATATCTTCTCTATCTTTCGATGGATTTCAAAATTACTTGGCACAATTTTTCATCATGAGTAGATATGCCATTCCAAATAGCTCCAAGGTCAAGGTCACAGTTCAATGTGAAATATTTTTGGGGCTTGACTTGCAGTCCAGTAATTACTTTCTTAAAGCTAATGTATTTGAATTCTTGTCTTTCTGATCTGTCAAAAATTGCAGGGATTATTACAAGCAATTGCTTATTTTTTCAACAATGATTTCCAAAGCTATTTAAAAGGTTGTATAAAAAGCGTATTTGTATGGGAATTGGTATATGCAAATTGCTTTTGTGTATGGCTTAGATACCAAAAAGTCAAAAGTTACCAAACTTAGTGATTATATTCAGAGTACTACATATATACATTGAAGGTGATTAACGCCCTTGCTACACAATGACGCTTTTTGACGACCCTCCAGAAAAATCAATTAAAATGAAGAAATTGCATGCAACAAGCAATTTCTTCATTTTACACAATGTTTTATACCCAGAAAGTTTAACAAATCAAAAATTTCTTTAACTTGAAATGGACATTCTGTAATTTCTTTCAATTTGGACCAGTCTATGATTTATCGTCTTGTTTATGGGTTAAAACAATTCAGATTTGGTTCCATATGTTGATGTTCAGTAAACTAATTTAGTGCAGTTTTTAGCTCACCTGAGCATAACGTGCTCAAGGTGAGCTATTGTGATCAGTAATTGACCGGCGTCCGTCTGTCCGTCGGTCCATCTGTAAACAATTATTAAAAAATCCTCTCCTCCTAAACCATAAGGCCTAGAGCTTTGATATTTGGTACATAACATCACCTATTGACCCTCTACCAAAATACTTCAAAGAATTACTGTACACTTGAAATTGACCCTTTTCTGTGCGATCCCAGATTTTACAAAGGAAATCTTAAAAAATCTTCTTCTCCTCAACTATAAAGCCTAGAGCTTTGTTATTTGGTATGTATCATCACCTTTTGACCCTCTACCAAAATACTTCAAAGAATTACCGTGTTCTGAAAATTAGCCCTTTTCTGTGCAATCCCTGATTTTACAAAGGAATAAAGAAGGAAATCATTTAAAATCGTCGCCTCCCAAACCATAAGGCCTAGAGCTTTGGTATTTTGTATGTATCATCACCTATTGACCCTCTACCAAATACTCTAAAGAATTACTGTATTCTGAAAATTAGTTCTTTTCTGTGCGATTCCTGATTTTACAACAGAATTTAGAAGGAAATCTTTGAAAATCTTCTTCTCCCAAACCATAAGGCCTAGAGCTCTGATATTTGGTACACATCATCATCTACTGACCCTCTACCAAAATACTTAAAAAAAAAAACAACTGTATTCTGAGAATTAGCCTTTTTCTGTGCAATCCCTGATTTTGCAAAGGAATAGAGAAGGAAATCTTTTAAAGTCTTCTTCTCCCAAACTATTAGGCCTAGAGCTTTTATATTTGGTATGTATCATCATTTATTGACCCTCTACCAAAATACTTCAAAGAATTACTGTACTCTGAAAATTAGCACTTTTCTGTGCGATCCCTAATTTTTGATAGGAATAAAGAATGATATCTTTGAAAACATTCTACTCCTAAACTACTAGGCATAGAGCTTTTATATTTGGTATGTATTGATGTCTATACTTCGAAGCATTGCCTTATTCAGGAAATTAGGGTTATATGGTAGGATCATCAATATACCTAGGATTAAAAGAGAAAATCCTTTAAAATCCAATCCAAAATAATTAGACAGAGGGCTTTGCTATTTTGTATGTATCATAAATCTATGAACCATTATACTCAGGGGAGCGATTTAGGACCATCATGGTCCTCTTGTTTTTGAGAACTTCTTTTCATTTAGGGAAATGTTCTCAATGTTGTTGATGTATGTTTCCACTAAAGGAACAAGTCAAAAAGCATGTAAGCATTTCATTTTGTTTTGGTAGCTGAAAAAGAGATGTAGTCCCTTAGGCTGTAAAACTATGCTGACCCTTTCTTTTTTGAACAAAATTCTGTCACAACACAATCAATGTCCACTGGCATATTAACCCTTGTCATGCTGTATAAATCACCTTATTTGAATTGCTGTAAAATCAAAGGGCTTAAAGTACTGATAGGACTTGTTGTTCGAAAATAAATATTTTTTTAGAGATCAATTTCATAAACAACTCTGACAGAAAAGGTACAAGCGGGAGGTGTAGACTAAGATCAGACTGCACTTATGGGCAGACTGATCTTGGTCTACATCTCCTGCCAAAACCGGAATATTCCGGATTCAGCATGACAAGGGTTAAGGAGAATGAGTATGTTTCATCTGAAACTATGGACTGGATCTTAAAAAGAAGGTGATTTAAAAACATTGGTTTCATAAAGGTTCACAATTGATCAATCTCTGGCCCCACCCACTTACTTCTTTGGCGCCACCCATTGACTCTGACAGGAAGTTCTGCTTTGATTTGAAATGCTGTTGATTTGCAAAATTTATGGCCAGTTGCATGAAACAAAAAAGTAAAAGGTTGGTTGGCTACCTAAATGTGGTAACTACAGATTGAATACGCTGTAGTTACAATGTCTAAGTTGCCAAACCAAACAGATGTTTCACTAAATGGCGGCCAAAGTCAAAGTTCAAAGTTCAATTCTGTGCTGAATGAATGATTTGATTGGTCGATTGATTCCTTGATTTACAACTGTGATTGATCAATTGGAAGATGTGCACTTCTTACAAGCTGATTTGGTCATTTGTCATTAAACTTTGACCATGTCTCTTAACCCATGTCATGCTGAGCCCGGAATATTCCGGTTTTGGCAGGAGGTGAAGACTAAGATCAGACTGAACTTATGTGCAGGCTGATCTTAGTCGACACCTCCTGCTTGTACTTTTCTCGCCAGAGTTGTTTATAAAGTTGATTTCTAAAAGACATATTGATTTTTGAACGACAAGTTCTATCAGTGCTTTTAGCCCTTTGCTTTGACAGCATTTCAGTAAGGTATTTTGTACAGCATGACAAGGGTTAACATGTGCCGCAGAATCTTGCTCTCTGTAAGTCAACTCATTAAGTTGCAAAAGAATGTCAATTTATTTCGAAACTCTTACATAAATGTTTAAAGATACACTTCAGACCTTTAGGTCAATTTGGTCATTTGCCCTTGAGCTGTGATCTTGACCTTCAAGGTAGGTCATAGAATCTTGCACTCTGTGCACTACCTCATCAAGTTACACGCACATGTCAATTGATTAAAAAATCCATCCTTAAATAGTAAATATTTGCTCCACACAAGACAAAATAAGTCATTTGACCTTCAACTGTAACCTTGACATTGAAGGTAGGTAGCAAAATCTCATACTCAGTACACCAGCTCAACAAGTTTCACAAGACTGTGAATTTAATTTGGATTCCCATCCTTCAATAATGAAGATATGCATAGGACAAGGTGAATATGTTCATTTAGCCTTGAATGGTAACCATAACCTTAAAAATAGGTCAGAATCTTGTGCTCTGAGCACTGCCTCATCAAGTTGAATAAGAATATCAATTTATTTTGAAATCCTTCCATAAAGTTAAAGATTTGTTCCTGAAAAGACCATTAAGTCATTTGACCTGTAATTATGACCTTGATCTTGAAGGTGGGCCACAAAATCTTGTGCTTTGTGCACTGCCTCATCAAGTTGTACAAGGGTATCAATTTATTTTGAAATCCACAAATATTGAAGATATGTTTAACACAAGGTGAATTTGATCATTTGACCTTGAACTTTGACCTTGAAGGTAGGTCACAAAATCTTGCACTTTGTATATGTTCTTATCAAGATAATCCATTGTGCAAAATATTTTAAAAATAGGGCACACCACATAACCCTTAGGAGATACATAGCGCTTAGAAGATAACATAGCGACTTAGGAGATACATAGCGCTTAGAAGATAACATAGCGGACAAGAAATGGCTGACAAACTGATAAACAGAGGTGATTCCTATAATTCCCCTCCTTGCGGTGGGGGATTAAAAATGGTCTAGCCATGCTGCTAAAGCAAAGAGGAATCAGGAGTTATTCATATTCAAGTTGTAGAGCAGAAACACATAACTGGCTGTAACAGGTTTTACAATAGATGTACCTCTAATTCACACATACTGCCATAGCTCTTTAAGGTGCAACCATAACACAGTTGAATGCAGGGGAATAGTTCTTGTCCTGTATGTTTGTTTTCCTGTTTGTCTGCAAATATTTTAACAAAACCTTTTTTATGAGTACTAAAGAGCTTTGTATTGCACAATGTTTTTTTTTTTTGTGACAGGACCATTCTAATTGTACTCATTTCAATGTCATTAATAAAGGTCAAAGACATTATTTAAGATCAGATTGATTTGAATTATTACCTTTAACTTTGGTCATAACTTTGAAAAGATGGTGATAGACAAATATCATATCCAAGCAGAACAAATGGTTTTTTTACCCTAACAAATTTCACAGCAATGATCCTTAGGTGGCTTTTTATCTTATTTCTACAGTAAATTTGATTGGATGACAAATAAAAATTTGCTTTTGATGGAGTTGTTGGGGCTAATTTCGGTTTATGGTGTGTATACTGAAACTTAAAAAAATCTTCTCAAAAAACTGTTGATGGATTTCAACCAAATTTCACAGTAATGATCCCAGGGTGACTCTTTGTCATATTCCATCATATAATTTTGACTGGCTTTATGGTCACGGCCCACGTCCATAAATGGTAAACGGTTAAAATTTTGTTAATACCTTTCCATCTGACTTAGTTAAAGAATTTTGCATAACTTGACTTTTGTAAAACAATGAAAAGTCTGGAACAATCAAAAAGAATTCAGTGACATTTTTTTTTTCCAGACATGGTGATGATGATTCAGTTTACATTGAATTCCTGAAAACACCATTTGATCAATCAGAGCATTTAGGCCTATGGAGAAATACAGACACAGAAGCGCCTCTAGTTTTCAACAATGTTTTTCAAAGCTTTCCATCTTGGGGGCATCAAAAATGTCATTGTGGAAACAGGATAACTGTGTAATACTGATACAGATTAACTATTTATCATCTCTGGTATGAATTTGAAATAAAGTGCAAGTACAAGCACAGAAATTAACCCTTGTTAACCGGAATATTCTGGTTTTGGCAGGGGGTATAGACAAAGATCAGCCTGCACATAAGTGCAGTCTGATCTTAGTCTACCTCTCCTGTTTGTACTTTTCCTGCAAGGGTTATTTCCTGCAAGGGGTATTCATGAAATTAATTTTCAAAAGAATACTGACTGTTGAACAAGTAATACAGTGCTTTCAGCCCTTTGATTTTAGTGCATTTTATACAGCATGACAAGGGTTAAGGGATTGATTAAAGTTCACCTATGTCTAGTGTCAGAAAAACCTATATTGCCTGCACTGCTATTTTGACATGAAGCTAAGAAAATTTTGAAATCTTACAAAAGAGAAAATGGTATGTGAAGTTCTAACAGTTGTTTGATGTACATGTATTATTAAACAGTTCTAGGGAGGGGTGAGGGCTAATATGGTAATAGTAAGTGTCCCTCGAT
Source organism: Fragum fragum (assembly GCA_946902895.1). Classification (NCBI taxonomy): domain Eukaryota; kingdom Metazoa; phylum Mollusca; class Bivalvia; order Cardiida; family Cardiidae; genus Fragum; species Fragum fragum. The sequence goes on from OX336371.1 coordinate 39,347,068, forward strand.
CCTTCCTTCATTCTACCAAATTTTGTCCAGAGCTTACTTTGAATTTAAGAGGTGGAAATATCTTACACTGCACAAGAACCATTAACCTGGTCTAATTTTTAGCTCACCTGAGTATGAATGTTCACAGCCTTTCCTGTTTTTCAAATTTTAGACCAGTCCAAATTAAAAAAACATTGCAGATGACAATGAAAAGTGTGTGCAATTTTAAACAACACAATCCTATGTGGTAGAGAATGTTGTGAGAAAAGACAAACTTGTAAATGGAAATGGAATTGGTTAAAAAACTTGGGTTGCCATGACAACAAAACAGAAAATTTAAAAAATAGCTTTGAAAATCTTCTGCTTAACCACTTGGGCACAGAAACTTGAAATTTTATGTTTAGCATCCTAATTATTTAATAATTGATTAATCCATTTCAACTTAAACTAACTTTTTACATCCTCTAAGTAGATTGGGAAACCTGTGTTGAAAATGGAGAAATTGCTTGTATAATAAGCCATCATTTTTCAACCTATTACAACACAGTGATACTTTTGGATGCCCTTTAAGAAAAACAATGGGAAAACATTGCGTAAAATGAAGAAATTGCCTGTTAAAAGCAATTTCTTTATTTTACATAATGTTTTCTATCCAGAAAATTGAAAAAATCTAAAATTTCATAAACTTTAAATTGTCATCCGCAACTCCTTTCAATTTGGACTAGTCTAAATTTTGCCGTCTGGTAATGAATTAACATTGTTCTAACAACTTGAAATTGTCACCTGCAACTTCTTTGAATTTTTGTCATTTGGTGATGGGTTAAATTGGCATAAAAGGATTTGTTATACACAGAGAGTTGACAAATTGATAGTGTTACAGATTCTATAGCCCCACGTATGTATGCAAATGTTAGGACTTTTTTATGCAAATTTAATGAGACTTTAACTGTGAATCTATTAGAACCCTGTGGATCTACACTAGCTATCTGTAGATACTGATAATCCTCTAAAAAAGTTACAATTTCTTTTAAATGTCTACAGAATATGAATTCTGAATGGTCTCAAAAGTATCAGAAGCTTGCTTTTAATGCTAATCTTGTACAGGCATATTAACCCTTTCCTGTTTTTCAAATTTTAGACCGTTCCAATTTGAAAGAAGTTACAGACAACAATCAAATATGGGTGCAATTTGAAAAGTAACGAACCTACAGGTTAGAAAATATTGTGGGAAGAGAAGAAATTGCTTGTGACAAGCAATTTCTTTTCCCACAATGTTTTCTCAAGTATAAATTCACAGGGACGTAAAAACAAGGGATTGTACAGAAAAGGGTTAAAGTGAGCTTCCCCACAGTTAATCACAATGTCAACTTCCACATTTCAGAGGAGCAATGGTGTGTTCATTTCAGACACTCTTTCATTCCCACTGGACATTTAACCCTTGTCATACTAAATAAAATCTGTCTTGTATTTGCATTAAAATCAAAGGGCTGGCAGTACTTGAAACACTAGTTGTGGTTGATATTTCTGTTGAAAAAGTATTTCGTGAACAAGTCTGCCTTGAAATGGACAAACAGGTGTTGTAGTCTTAAGATCAGACTGCACCTATGTGAAGGCTGGTCTTTGTCTATACCTCCTACCAAAATAGGAATATTTAAAATGATTATACTGTACTGTTTTCTCAAATTATGAATTATTTTTGTGGTGTGTCTCTTTCAATTTTACCATAGATCAAGTCTTGTAAAGACTTTTAATTGAATGTTCAGCCTAAGCACTTATTGTCTATTTTTTACTGAAGCATAGATCATGTGATATATTATTTTTTTCAGATGACAACTTTTTTGATACTTTTGATCAAGTTTTGTTGATGAGACATGAAAATATGATATTTTTAGATCCTGATCTCTGTTGAATTATTGCCATGGAGACAAGGTATTATTGGAGCATTAATTTTGGATGCAGAACATTGTCTGTTTCATGGCAGCTTAGGACCTACCAATTATGTTGCCATCATCACAGCGTTATACAATCATGAGGTCCAGGGTTTGGTTGCAGCAAATAGCTTTTTCGACATACGTCTCCCACAAATAGGTGGATAGTTGTAAGCCTTAGAGTGATAAGCAGCTGGAGGCTTAGAAAGGGTGTAGTGGTAGTAGTACCGGTGAGATAAATACCAGGAATCCTTTTTTATGTGCTCCAGCCAACACAATATGACTGTAATACTGTTAAGGTTAAAATTGAAATTCTATCAACTTGAAACTATAGTCTGCAACTTCTTTGAATCTGGGCCTGTCAAGAGTTTTTGCCAGTTGGTAATGGGTTTAGTCAAAGTGTGGAAGGGTTATAAATTTTGTCATTTTGTTAATGAGTTAAGCTAGCTTAAAGCAGTTAAATACTGCCTCAAGCAAAATAACGTGTCTCCTAAATTACATTTAAGACAATGAAATATGACAACTATCACATGATTAACACCCCACTTCATGTTGATTACCTCAGTAATCTTGTGTTAGGTCTTTTTCTAACATTAGGTAGTCATTTTGACTTTGTAAAGAGTGTTTTCTCATTAAAACTGTCCAAAGAGAGATAATTAAACCACCAGATGACAAAATTTTAGACTGGTCCAAATTGAAAGAAGTTGCAGACCATAATCTTTTGAGGATGAAATAAAAAAAATCTTGGTCTTATGAGGTAAATACAATGTGTATAATGAAGAAATTGGTCATAACAAGGAACTTCTTCATTTTCCATAATGTTTGCTGAAGCTTTTTCATCTTGGGGGCATCAAAGAGCCTCACTGTGTAGTAATGGGTTAAATTATTACCACACATAATTATTTTAGATTTGTCCAAATTGAATAAACTTGCAGTAGACAATTTTTAGAGGATGGAATTTTAGGGATAGAAAAAATTAAAGATAATGAAGAAATTGTTTTTGTCTATAACTGTCAATCATTTTGGAAAAGAATTAAATAAAGTGTATATTACTTTCTCATAATGTCTTGCAATGACTTTACCATTTCATATACTAATTTGATCTACCGTCTACTTATATTGAAGAATACTTTGTATTGTATTATATCTTTACCCTTGTCATGCTGAACATCAAATATTCCAGTTTTAGCAGTATGTTTTGAAAAAATATCAACCTGCACATAGTGTCCAGTCTGTACCATTCAAACCTGAATTGTTTATACAATCGGTTTTCAAATTAAATATTGACCTGCAACTGTTTCCAGGGATTTTAATCCTTTGATTTTGGTGCAATTCTAAACAGGATTTTTATTCAGCATGACAAGGGTTAATGTCAAATTGCATTATTCTACATGAGTCAAAATAAAACAAATATCAAAAAGTTTAATTGTGAAGTTTCTGTCGTCAGAAAGAAAACTGAAGACATCTTAGGAAGAACATAATGTCAACAAGGGTAACTGTGGTGTTATCTTATTCTTGTTAATGCTTGAGTAAAAAGGCAAATTTTATAGGAAACATTCTTTTAAAAGTCTTCAATAAAAATAATCATAGATAAAGACAGTTATCTGGGCTATATGAAATAAAGCATTCAATGACCTTAACCTTGAAGAGTTTGGTTCAGTTGCAGGGTTAACCCAGATGAAAGAGTTACCTGTTATCGTTATTTTTAAAGCCAGCTTGTGGAGAGCATGACAAATTTGTCACATTGACACTTATGTGTCTGTGCGTTTGTGTGTATGTCTGCCATAACATCAGCAATTGTAGATGATATGAAGGACAATTGACAAATTGCTGGCCCCTCCCACTTACTCAGTTTAACCCATTCCAACAAAATGATGCTTTGGGACGCCCCTTAAAGAAAAAAAAAATTGGCATAACATTTTATAAAATGAAGAAATTGCTTGTAACAAGCAATTCCTTCATTTTACACAATGTTTTCTACCAAGAAAGTTGAAAAAAGCCAAAATTCCATAAACTAAAAACTGTTTTCTGCAACTACCTCAATTTTGAACAGTCTAAAATTTTGTCGTCTGGTAATTTAAGCTACTCCCACTAATTTCAACACCAAGTCCTGCTTCGATTTTTAAAAGTGTTATTTTGCAAATTTTTGGCAAGCAGCATGCAACAAAAAATATGAATAGTTGGCTGACAACCTAGATGTTGTAACTCAACTTGAATAAGCTGTAGTTATGACGTTTAAGTCGCCAAACCATTACAAAAGCTTAACAAAAATTACGGCCGATTTGGAGATCAAAACTCATTTCTGGTCTCAATAAATAATGTGATTGGTTGACTGGTTATTTGACTGACTGCCCCAATTGGTCAATTGTGCCAGTTATTATGCAATGAAAAAAGACTTGGCATAACTGGCCTCCATCATGAGTAGACATGCTGTCAGATATGTTCGTTCAAGTAACAGGTTCAAGGTCTGAAGGTCATTTCTTTTAGTCTTGACACAAGTTTACTGCCTTGACACAAGTTTACTTGTTCTATTCATATAAGATTTACTTATTCTTTGGCCCTAATGACTGTAATACACTTAACCCTTTCCTGTTTTCCCAGATTTTAGAATTTCTTCTTTTTCTACAAAGTTTTCTTAAGTTTAAAATAACAGTAGCGTAAAATCCCATGTTTGAACAGTAAAGGGTTAAGAAAATAGTAGTCCTTTCATTGTCCCTGTTACAACTTTCTGCTTGGGACATTATACATCTTTGAAAAAGTTAAAAACTTGAAAAAAAATTTTTGTACAGAAAGAGTGTTTTTCTAGACAAAAAAAAAAGAGAGAGAGATTCTCAGTCTCTTGGGGTAAGTTATACAACATATAAATCACCTGGAATTGTTATGGCTAGACACAACAATTATTTCATCTTGATCTATATATAATTTCTTGAACATCAGAGTCCTTATTATACTTTAATCCCATGTGTGCTGACAATCTTTAGAAAGTCTCAATATGTCTGCTAGCCATTTATATCAAATACATGATTCACTTCTGTTAAAGACAAACTTTAACCCTTGTCATGCTGAACTTGGAATTTTCCTTTTTTTGGCAGGTGCTAGGGACAAAGATCAGTCTGCACATATGTGCAGTCTGATCTTGATCTACACTATCTGCTTGTCCCTTTCAAGCAAGAATTGTTTATAGAATCAGTTTTAAATGATATATTAACCTGCAGCTAGTACTTCCATTGATTTCAGTCCTTTGATTTTAGTGCAATTCTAAAAAGAATTTTTATTCAGCATGACAAGCGTTAATGAAAGAACTGAGTCAATTTAGAGGGTCCGATCTTTGTTTTTCAGGTAGTAATAAAGGATTTATGATCCCCCAATTTCAAAATTAGGATTTCAGTTATACAATGTATTGTGACAGTAAGTTTAAATTTCAGTTATAGTATGACTTACATATGCATTTTCTTGTTATATCATGGTGTTACAAGCAATTTCTTCTCAGTCCACAATGTTTTCTAAAGCTTTTTTCTTGAGGGGTTTGAAAAGTTGAGATTGGGATTGGGAATTATAGGTCAGTTAACTCCATCATTGCCATACAATGGTGCCCTTTAAGAAAAGATAGTTATGAAATTTGTTGATTGAATATGGGTTTAAGGCCACTTTAACAGTATTTCTGTCATATCATGGAGCACCTTACAATGGATTCCTGGTATTTCTCACAACAGTATTACAACTACATCCTTTCCTAGCCTCCAGCTGCTATCCCACTTAGGTTTAAGATTATCCACCCATTCGTGAGAAACAAATGTAGGAAAGGATATTTGCTGCCGTGGGGGGATCAAACCCATAATATCTGATAATTGAAGATTAGGAGTCTGATGCGCTACCAACTGCGCTATGACGGCGGCCGACAGTAAGAAAAACATAGTGGGAAATGAAGAAATTGCTTGAGACAAGCAATATCTTCATTCCCTACATTTTTTTCTACCCAAAGCAACACATAAATTTGAAAAAAAAAAAAAAAGATTTCTCCAGTTTGAAATTGTTATCTGCAACATCTTTCATTTATTTCAATATTGAAACACAACGTTTTCTACCCAAAATGATGAAGAATTTCTAATTTTACTATCTTGAATCGTTGTCTGCAAGTTCTTTAAATTCTGACCAGTCTAATATTTGACCCATTCCCACACAAAGACACTTTTTGATGCCTTCAAGAAGAAAAGCTTTGAAAAACATTGTCAAAAATGAAGAAATGACTTGTTACGAGCAATTTCTTCACTATCCACGCTGCTTTCTATCCATAAAATAATAAGATAAAAATTTCAACTTTCATAAACTAAAATTCGTGGTCTGCAACATCTTCTCGAGCCCTGGGCTGACCATATCAACTTACAAACTAATTGGCTTTTGGATGAGACGTTAAACCGAGGCCCCATGTGATGGTGCTAAAGAACCAGGCGAGGCTCTCAGCAGTTTCGCCCTGTATCCTTGCACTTTACCCTTGAACAACTAACCGTCTTCTGGGCATGTGCTACGGTAGCGACGATAAATAAAAGAAAATACACACACCCATAGAATAATAAAAAAAAAATCCCAATTTCATAAACTGAAATTTGTGGTCTGCAACATCTTCTAATTTTCACCAGTCTTAAACTTTGTCCTCCGGTAATGGGTTCTGAAAACACTTTAGATTGATTTACTTGAAGCAAAATTCTAATAGAAAAGATTGTTGATATCTGGTTGGTCTAATAGGTTTTTGCATGCAATATCTTTACCAATTTTCAGCTCCACTTGATGGATTAAGTCCCACTCTTTCTAAGAAATTGAATCTTTCTGTGGTTTCTTTGAAAATGAATTACCTTTATAGAGTCTCTTACATAACTCATTCCCACACAAACCAGGCTGTTTTTTTATGCCACTAAAGATAAAAAAAAATATGGAAATTCTTTGGGGAATATTAAGAAAATGTTTGTCACAAGAAAAGGTCACATATATGCAGGTGTATATTCATATTACATATAATTGCCAACAGGGTGTGACTAAACACTTTTAAGTTTAAATGTACCGCCGTCATAGCGCAGTTGGTAGCGCGTCGGACTATCATTCAAAGGGTCCCGGGTTCGATCCCCGACGGCGGCAATACTCTTTCCGACATTTGTCTACCACCAATGGGCAGATAATCGTTAGCCTATGTGGGATAGCAGCTGGAGGCTAGGAAAGGGTGTAGTGGTAGTACTGGTGCGAGAAATACCAGGAATCCATTGTTAGGTGCTCCAGCCGCCGCGATATAACTGAAAGATTGTTAAAAGCGGCGTTAAACCCCATTCAAACAAACAAATAAGTTTAAATGTAGGTGCATGATACATAGCCTTGAATGAGTATATTACCTACGTATTACCAGTATATGCTACATTAGCTAGAATGTAATTTGTTATTTCCTCTCATAGGAAAAAGTGAACACTGACCAGTAGTTACAAGAGTTGCAAAGAGCAACACATTAACCCTTGTCATGCTAAATAAAATCCTTATCAGAATCGTATAAAAATCAAAGGACTGAAAGCATTGGTAGTACTTGTTGTTCAGTTGTCAATACTTCTTTTGAAAATTAATTTCATACACAACTCTGGTTTCAAAAGGTCAGACAGGAGGTGTAGACTAAGATCATACTGTATTTATGTGCAGTTTAATCTTTGTCTATACCTCCTGCTAAAACTGAAATATTTTGGGTTCAGCATGACACAGGTTAATAATAAAAGCACAATTATAATGTTTTTGATTATTCTGAATTTTGTTGCCATACCTAATGTATACTCATACGCTGATCTGTCATTGGTACAACTAATGTCTCACCCGACATTTAGCGGGCCCGAGAAAGATCAGGACAACATAAGCCCAATTGCTATTCAATCCATTCCTAAGCAACAAAATTTTACTGGTCTTATTTGAAAGAGGTTGCAGACAACAAAAAAAAGTTGTTTTTAATTAAAAGTTAAGGGCAAAGTGAGGTAGAAAACATTGTGAGAAAAGAAGAAATTGCTTGTTCGTTTCTCAAAATGTTTTCCAAAGCTACATTTCTCGTGCATGTAAAAATGCAAGACTATTTAGTGAGACAAAATTTTGAAGAGACAGTAACACTTCGGCAATTAACCCTTGTCATGCTGAACCCGGATTATTCAGGTTTGGGCAGGAGGTATAGACAAAGATCAGCCTGCACATAAGTGCAGGCTGATCTTGGCTAAATCTCCTGCTTGTACTTTTCCCGCCAGAGAAGTTATGAAATTGATTTTCAAAAGGAATATTGCTTATTGAACAACATGTACAATAAGTGCTCTCAACCCTTTGATTTTAAAGCAATTCTGCAAGGGGTTTTATACAGCATGACAAGGGTTAAGCAATAAAGCAATAAATGTAGTCTAGCGTGTAGGAAACTGAATATTTGGGTACATGGTTCTATCCCCATCCACTACAAATCTCCTTTTAGAGAAGATTCTCAATTTACAGGAAATCAAAACAAAAATATTCATTTGACTTAATTATTGCTAAAAAAATTAGGATTTAAATAAGAGCTCTCAGTATGTGATATATGATAGAAGCAATTTGATCTTTGCAATGGCATTTTAGCGTCAAAGTGAAGTTTACCGTAATTGTCTTCTAAAATCTTTGTTGTAATTCTGTTAGAGTAAAATGAAAACAAAATATCAATTCTTTTACTTGTTTGTATTATATTTTTATTCAGTTTTAAGTTTCAAACAGGTATAAAGACAAAAATCTCAAATTTCATTACAAGGGTTGTAAATAAGATAGATAGCTTGAATTTCATATAAACATTTAAAGTGCACAGTTTTACAAAAAAGAAATTCTCCCCCGGTTTGGAAAAACATATTGAGTGAATTGAAATCGAGTTTTAAAAGTTTGTTTTGGGGATTTGGAACACTAAGTTTTGTTTAAAAATGAAGTGTAGATATTTCAAAATGGGTTTGATATTTTTGTTTCAGTTTAAGACTATTTTACATGTATAAATTATGTACTATCGTTGAACTTTTCCTATATACTATCAAATGTGAAAGGTCAAGTAATGAATATAAAATGGTTTATAGGTATTTATTAAACTTTTTTTGCATGGATTACAGATCTTTCAGGAGCTGTTGTGGCATTGGAAGTTGTCCTTTTTAGCTCACCTTAGCATATTTTAAGACAAAATTTTTCAGACTGAACCAAATTTGTATTAGTTGTAGAAAAACAATAATTATTTTATTAAATTTGGTAGAAAGCATTAGCATAACATAACATAACATTCACTTTATTTCACCCAGTAATGATACATACATTATACATGGGGATATTATACAAAACATTGTTTCAGACTGTTGAGGATAAAAATATTGAATAGATTGGAATTGGGATCAGATAGGTTGAGGAAGGGTTGTGGTTGGGGAGTGGTGGGGAATTTCCTTATGAAAGTTAGCCCTTGTCATGCTGTATAAATAACCTTACTGAATTGCAGTTGAATCAAAGGGCTGAAAGCACTGATAGAACTTGTTCAAAAATCAATATTTCTTTTAGAAATCAATTTCATAAACGATTCTGGCAGGAAAATTACAAACAGGAGTTGTAGATCAAGATCAGGCTGCACTTATGTGCAGGCTGAACTTGGTCTAGGTCTCCTGCTAAAACCGGAATATTCCAGGTTCAACATGACAAGGGTTAATGTTTTATATTTGTCATCGATAGCTTTTGCATGTTAACCAGGGAAAAAAATAATCAGAACTTTCCAATAAATTTAATCTAATATTTCACTTCAGGACAAGAGATAAATTGAATTTTAATGCAATTTGATCTTCTCAAGTTCTTAGTGCTTGACATTCACTTTGATTTTCCATGCATTCACGAGATCATGATTAATGTAAATTTACTAGTTAATCTGTGTGAAAATAACAAGATCTGTGGTTGACACCAATTAAAAGTATGTCTTCTTTGGCAGATTTATTGGATGTATATAATTTTTACTGCTGATATTTCATCTATGAAATTAAGGTTGAACCCATTCCTAGTTGACAAAATTTTAGACTGGTCCAAATTAAAAGAATGTTGAAGATAACAATTTTAGCCGATGAAATTTTGAATGGTAGAAAACATTGTGGATAATTGACAATTGGCAATTTCTTAAGTATCCACAATGTTTTTCCAAAAAGTTTTCCTTGTGGGAGGGGGGGGGGGGGAGCTATAAAATGGTTCTGTGGTTATTTGCTTAAATTGAATTTTATGTACCCTCATTATTTGGCCATAATCGTCTTTGACCTTTCTGGAGTTTTCAGTTTGTGACTGCATGTTTGTACATAAAAAATAATTAAAGTATAATCAGCCATAAGATTTTGCATGGTAGGTGTTTTGATCTCCTTGATTCAAATGTAATTTCTTTATGCTTTAAATTTCTCTTAGCAGCTGGAAGCAATTTGATAAGCTCAATCTCATTTAAGAAGTCAAATTCATGAATAACAAAAACTTTAATCCTTGTCATACTGAACTTGAATATTGCTGTAAAGTAAATGAAATGCTGTGAAAAGTGAAAACTACACTATTGGGACCATGAAATTGACTTTTATGATCCAGTAATAATCAAAATTGTTAAAACCAGAGTTTACTGTATTTCGGTGCATATTGTTATATGACAGATATGCAGCTCTCAGAATAAAATAAACTACATATATCACCCTTGCAGAATTTGTCATAATTATCAATTCAGCATGGTTTATTGATAATTAAACTCCCAAAATATATTTGAGGGGTATATAGGAGTCAGCTTGTCGGTCAACCGGTCCGTCCGTCCGTCTGTAGCTTTTTTGTGCCGCTCAATTTCTCAGCAACCATGCGACAGATTTGATTCAAACTTCAATGATATAATCAATATCAAGCAGAGATGTGCATATTCCATTTTGATTACGGTCCATTGATTTTTGATGGAGTTAAGGCCCTTTGGTGAAAAATCGTGTCCGCTCAATTTCTCAGCAACCATTGGACGGATTTGATTCAAATTTCACAGAAAGACTTGATATAAGTCAGACATGTATATATCCTATGTTGGTTATGATCCATTGATTTTTTACTGAGTTATGGCCCTTTAACTAAAAAGTCTGGTTTTTCTTATGGCCCTTTGGGCAATAGCACCTGTACATGGACAAGCGCTTTTGGGGGATATTAGTCCGCTCTGCGACAATGTCTAGTTAACCCTTGTCATTCTGAAATCAGAATATCCCAGTTTTAGCAGGAGGTATAGACAAAGATCAGACTGCACATAAGTGCAGTCTTATCTTAGTCTACAACTCCTATCTGTCCCTTTGAAACCAAAGTTGTTTATGAAATTCATTTTCAAAAGAAGTATTGACAACTGAACAAGTGCTTTCAGTACTTTATTTTAATACAATTCTTAAAAGGATTTTATTCAGCATGATAAGAGTTAATCAGTCTTTTAAAAGTCGGCAACTCTCTCAGTCAACTGATTTTGATAAACCTTTCTTCTAAAATAATTTAAAATGAATAGAAAAATACATATTGTCTGAAAATTAAGTTTTAAAGTCAACTAATATCAGTGTTCCTTAAAAATATTACAAGCTAATCAACCTGTTTATAAGACTATAATTAGACTGTTTCAAATTCAAAGATTAGCTGCAGAAAACAAAGTTTTGTCTATGAAATTTTAAAAAAAAATCTTTGTCTTTAAGGTTAGAAAAGTTAATGATTAGAAAACGGTGTGGTTAAGGAACTAATAGATTTAATCAAAGTACTGAAACTACTGCAAGCTAGCAAAGCATGGTTTTGTCTAGTAATCTTCTTTGTCAATGGTTATCTTGATAAATAAAGCAGGATAAAGTAACCCAAGAGTGAACCCATTACAACACGACAAAATCTTAGTCTTGTTTGAAATGTAAGAAGTTGTATGTTTTCCAAAGCTTTTTTTCTTGAGATGCGTAAAAAGCGGGATTGAGTGGGAACAGGTTCAATAGCAATGCTTTTGATGGAGTTCTCTACACTTTGAATAAAGTTAATTCATATGGTCATACAAAGCAGTGTGCATAGTGAAGACTCTGATCAGACTTATTTTGAACACAATTATGCTCACTTGGTGAGCTAAAAATACCTAAGAGATTAACTTTCAGGCATAGTTTGCAATACTCCTGAAATACCTAAGAACTATTTTTTATGACATAGGCATTCACTGGATTTAGTTGTGAAGCTACCAGTGGCAGTTTGCACTCATTGAACTCTAAGACCTAAAAAATTGTCTGTTAATTTAAGGTATCAAGGCTGATGCTTTGCAAGTTAAAAAAGGATACATATTATGCTAATTGGGTTCCTACTATTTACTAATCCAAATTTATTACAAATGTGAAAGTTTAATCCATTCCAATTCAATCTGGCTTTTTACATCCCTATGGAAAAAGAAGATTTAGAAAATAAACTGAAAATGGAGAAATTACTTGTAAAAAGCTGTTTTGCCAATATCCTCAATGTTTTCTGCCCTAAAAGACAAAGATTGGTAAAGTTTCATGATCTTAGATTTCTTGTCTGTAATTACTTTGTAATTGGACCAGTCTGAAATTTTTTGTCTGCTAATGGGACAAATGTGACCTTCAAAAATGACCTAGAACTTGATAAATTACCATGACATCATTTGATACCATCAGAAAGGACTTCCAACACAGAAACACATGGGATATATGATGGTCTTACCTTTATTCCAATCCAAAGCTGTCACAGGCCAATAGAATGTAGAAAGCTAATTCTTCATTTCCCACATTGTTTTCCCAAATTTATTGGGGGAGGGAAATTGTTATTTGGAACAGATTATTAGAATTACATATAAAAGCCAGACTGAATAAAGAATAAGATTTAACCCTTTCCTGTACAAACCTGGGATTTTACATTTCTGTGATTATATACTTGAGAAAATATTGTAGTAAAAGAAGAAATTGCTACCACCTATGATGGTTTCCTTTTAAATTGCAGCAGCCTCTTTCAATTTGGATCAGTCTAAAATTTAACAAAAACAGGAAAGGGTTAAATTGGTGGAAGATAGACAAGAAATTAACTCACCATCCAAATGTATTCTGTCCAGAGGGCTGATCTGTCAAAACATGAGGCCCAAACTGTCATCGGTGAATCCATCTAGGTCTGTAACGAAATGAAAATTTATGCTAATAGGCCATGCTTACATCTTATGTCTATTTTCTCTGGTAAAATTCACTCTTAACCCTTTCCCGTTCAATCCCTGGTTTTTACACCCCTTTAATTTGATAATTGAGAACAATTTGTAGAAAAAGAAAAAAATTGCTTGTAACAAGTAATTTCTTCTTTTTCTACAATATTTCTTCCCTACTGACTGATTTATTTTCAAACTAAATCCACTTTAAATTTTTTTGGAAAAATCCTTTGCATTTCGACAGGTCTGAAATTTTGAAAACAGGAAAGGGTTAACCTTACTAATTGACAAATTCTAGAGTTTACCAAATTGGAAGAGATTATAAATGAAAAATTGAATTTAGAAGATTAAAATACATAATTTCTAAAATTGTTAATGTAAGAAAGATTGTGAGAAAAAGGGAAAGTAACTCGCTACATTTTATTAAAACATACCACCACTAATATGCAGAATAATGTATCTTCAATGGAAATAGCTTTTTGAATTATACCAGCTATCCAGATATTACCAGGTAACATCAAAATTTTGTCTCAAATTGATGATGCATGTAACCTTATATCCTTCTGTTATAAGTTTGTGCTCTTATTTTTGAAATAAAATTAGACAGTGGCAAAAAACCCGAACAATATTTAAAAATGATAGTCTATGAGGATTTAGTGTACACTAGGGTATATGTCAGTATATTTATCCTGGCACATACTACGGTTTAACACTTAAACACCTATTAATTTTTTATTTCAGCTCAAATAGAGAAAAAAATCCTACCTAAACTTGTAAATCAATCAAATATTCAGGAGGCATGTTTGATGTGGAAAGTCACCTACAGTTTAATGTCCAACTTATTAAGTCGTTTTGCACCGTCTAGCTCGATGACATATTAAGATATACGAATGACTAAAGTCCATACAGGAGAGACTTAGGAGACAAAAATTTTTAATCTCTTGCGTCAAGAGAGAATATCAGGGTTTCATTGAGATAACAGTTTTTAAAGTTAGTTTGATAGTGAACTTCACATGGATATTTTGTACTTGGACCTAATAAGTTGAAAGTAATGTTTTGGATTTTAAAAAAGAATGAAATGTACCTGGTATCTTAAACATTCAATCTTTTATAGTCCAGGGATTTGAACATCCCTTTGATTTTGTACTTCCCTTTTCCACAATATTATCTACAACATAGGATGGGTTGTTTTCAAATTGCACCCATTTTTCATTGTCCACTGCAGTCTCTATCAATTTTGACCTATCTCAAATTTCTAAAAAGGGAAAAGGGTTAACCCATTACCAGATGGCAAAATTTTACACTGGTCCAATTTGAAAAATGATGAAGGCAACGCCTCAAAGTGTATTTGAAGCCATATGGGGTAGAAACATTATGAGAAAAGTAGAAATTTCTTGTAACTGATAATTTCTTAAAATCTTAGAACAATATCTCTAACTATATCTCAGAGAGTCAAAAGTTGGTATGTGTAGTAATAGATTAACCCATTACCTTTCATTTTGACGCACTGAAATAAAAAGGAGAGAAGTGTCATGTCATGTGGTCAGGAGACATTGCTTGTACCCAGGAAAGTCACTGAAACTTTGATAAAGGGCTCTTAATTCAAAGCAGTTTCAGTAAAAAAACTAAACACAATTAACCCTTGTCATGCTGTATAAATTACCTTACTGAAATGCTGTCAAAACAAAGGGCTGAAAGCACTGATAGAATGTGTTGTTCAAAAATCAATATTTTTTTTAGAAATCAACTTCATAAACAACTCTGGCAAGAAAAGTACAAGCAAGAGGTGTAGATCTGATCTTAGTCTACACTTCCTGCCAAAACCGGAATATTCAGGGCTCAGTATGACAAGGGTTAAATGTAGAACTTGTCTTAAAGCCACCACTTGCGGTATGACCAAAACTGAGTTCCAACAACAAAAATTATCGCAACCAAACTTATGGTGTTGGAACTAATTCAATGAGAGAACTCTCTTGAGTTCAAACAACAAGGGATTAAGTGAGAAGGTTTCTGTTTGTAAACAAGAGATATTTTATCCTTGTAAACAAGTGATATTTTATCCACAATGGTTACAATATATATTTTTTAACAAATACATCCAATAAAACCAATAGATATTGGTTTTGGAAAGAAATTAATGAATGGGGTTTAATGCCGGTTTTGACAGTATTTCATTCATATCGAGGCGGCTGGATCACCTAACAATGGATTCCTGGTATTTCTCACACCATTACTGCCATTACATCCTTTCCTAGCCTCCTGCTGCGATCCCACTTAGGTTTACAATTATTCATCCATTGGTGAGAGACAAATGTCGGAAAGAAAAGTATGATCCTGCTCACTTAACCCATTCCCACACTGTGAGGCCTTTTGATGCCCTTAAAGAAAAATAATTGGGAAAACATTGGGTAAAATGAAGAAATTACTTGTAAAGGGAATTTCTTCAGTTTACACAATGTTTTCTACCCAGAAAGTTGAAAAAAATCTAACAATTTTTAAACTTTAAATTGTTGTCATCGACTCCCTTGAAATTTTGTTTTGTGGGAATGTGTTAATTAAAAAAAGCAGTTGCCAAATAGAGGTGATTTATTGAGCAAGAAAGACTGTACTGTCTAAATTGTTACCAATCATTTTATCAATGTAGACCAAAATTAGATCAATTTGTGCTGTCTGATATGGATCATCACTAAAATACTAAGATACTTACCTTAACATGTTGCTTTTTCACATAATAGATTACAAAACAGCTATTTTTGATACCCCTATGTTTATAATGAAGAAATTGTTTTAGCCTAGCAATTCCTTCATTTTCCACAATGTTTCCTAATCAAAAAGCTGAAGAATTTAAAATTCTGTTAACTTAAAATTATCCTCTGCAACTCCTTTGAATTTGGACCAGTCTAAAATTTTGCCATCTGGTAATGGGTTGATCAACTTTTTGTCACAAGTTACACCATTTTTAGTCCACATGTTCATAAATTTTACCACTTGTAATATTGCAGACTTCAAGACCTGAGTTGTCTTAGTTATTAATTAACCCATTACCAGATGGCAAAATTTTAGACTGGTCGAAATTGAAAGAAGTTGCAGAAGACAATTTAAAGATTATCATTTTTTTCACATTTTTGTGCAGAAAACATAGTCGAAAATGAAGAAATTGGTTGTAACAAGCATTTTCTCCATTTATCACAATGTTTACCCACTTGTTCCCACTTGTTTTTCTTGAGGGGCATCAATAAGCAGCATTGTGCAGGAATGGGTTAACACAAATAAATTTTAATGTAACTTTAAATAACAAACATGTTTAGCCACTTACTTTGTCCATTTTGAAATGAATAAAAAAAACTGCCTGTTTGTAGATATATGACAAAACCTTGGTCTAGAGCTAGCTTTAAAGTAAAACAGTATTGGATCAATTTGTTCTGCAGAACAAGACAAAAACCTATTTAAATAACAATTCTCAGTGGAATTTAAAAACTCTTCAAGACTAATCAACAGACTCAGATGAAATAGTTGTTGAATGAAAGTGGAGTACATTGTGTAGTGTGAAATTGTTCATTTTAGCTGGGAGTGCAACTTATTTTAGTGCAGTTTTGAAGCAGGAAATGTTGACAAGTGACGACTTTACAGGGACAATTTAAGAGTAGCCTATCATAGAATAGGTAAAACATTTACGTAGAGTTATACAGGTGTAGCCTTTGTTTTACCTTGTGAAAGAGGCTGTCATTTGACAGCCGGCCCCAGACATCAGTCTTACTGGCTTCCTCAAGGGGAACAGTGCTGGAAACTGTTTACGAGCTTCCGAATCAGTCCGGCACACAAAATAACAACCAATACACAACCATGTCATCCAGCGCTCAGGTTCAACAGCTTCCCATGCTGTCTAGGGGGCGCCGTCCTTCTGCAGCAGTTGTTGAAGCAGATTTTTTGGCACAACGACAAGGAAAGGTAATTAATATCAGTGGCTTTTGTTATCCTTTAATGGATTTTTAAATCAGGGATTACCATTCCTCCTGGTAAGATGATTTTACTGATTTTAATTTTTATAGTAATATACTATGACAGTTTTTGAAGAAAACCTGAGGTATTGTTACAGCCAGTTTATTGTCTGTGTTCCAGTTTGCGTCTGTGTTGCTGTCATCTTAAAATTTTGACATTTTGAAACATCTCTAGTATTACTGAACATATTCACTCGAAACTTGGAATATAAATCCACTATCAGAATAGCAATAAAAAACAACATGGACTATAATTCTAAATGCATTTCCAGAAAAAAATATGCCCCTATTTTGATTTATAAATTTTACCCATTATGAAGCACTTGAACATCCAAGCATTGGCATCTGCATCAGATGCTCTTGTTTGTTACATATTTAACTCATTCCAATTGTGTAAAACATTATTTGCAAAAAAGAATTTTTTTTGCAATAAGCACTTTCTTCATTGTCCACAATATTTTCTACCATAAACACAAAGATTTTCTAAATTCCATCTACTTGAAATGTCATTTGTAACTTCTTTTAGTATGGACTTGTCTAAAATTCTTTCATGTGGTAATGGATTGAGAATCCACTTGCAAATTCTTCCTAATACTATTTGTAAATAAAAGAGGATGTAATTGCAACTAGAACAGTATCATTACCTGTCAAGCATGTGAGTATGCTTGTAATATTGCTCTGCGAAATGTCAAAATTCAAATGTCAAAATTCAAATGTCAAAATTCAACTTTCTAAGAAATTAAATTACTGTTTCTTTCATTATAAACCTTCTCATGCTGAACAGATTCCTATACAAAATTGCATAAAATCAAAGGACTGAATGCACAAAAACCCCTAAGGTTTTGTTGATATTAATGTTTTGATAGTTTATCTTAAAAACAAATCTAGGTTAAAAGGCACAAGCAGGTGGTCTAGTAAAAGATCAGACTGCACATTATTTGCAGGCTGATCTTTATCAGGACCTAAGTCTGCCAAAATATGAACATTCTGGGCTCAGCATGACGAAGGTTAGATATGATGTATTATGACTGCCTCCTGGTAGTGTAAACTTATTAACCCATTCCCACACAGTGACGCTTTTGGACGCCCCTGAAGAAAAACAAAAGGGAAAACATTGTGTAAAATGAAGAAATTGCTTGTAACAAGCAATTTCTTCATTTTACACAAAGTTTTCTACCCAGAAAGTTGAAACAATTTAAAATTTCATAAACTTTATATTGTCGTCTTCAACACCTTTCAATTTGGACTGGTCTAAAACTTTGCTGTGTGGGAATGTGTTAAACCTTGATATGCTAAATCCTTTTTAAAATTGGATTTAAACCTTTACCAGACAACACAATTTTTGACTGGTCCAAATTGAAAGGGGTTGTAGACATCTGAAGACATTTCAAAGTTTTAGAAATTTTAGGGTTTTTAACTTTCTGGGTAGAAAACATTGTGGAAAATTAAGAAATTCCTTGTTACAAGCAATTTCTTTATTTTTACACAATATTTTCCCAATCATTTACTTCATTTTTCACACGTCTTTTTTTGAGGGTCGTAAATAAAGCAAGATTGTGTAGGAATGGGTTAACCCATTCCAACACAGTGGAATTTTAGACTGGTCCAAATTGAAAGAAGCTGCAGACGACAATTTCAAGTTGATAGAATTTTGAATTTTTTCGTCATTTTGGGTAGAAAACATTGTGGATAATGAAGAAATTGCTTGATGCAAGCAATTTCTTCATTTTCCACAATGTTTTCAAAATCTTTTTTGAGGGGCGTAAAAAGGAGGGATTGAGTAATTGAGAGGAGAGACAGTGCCCTACATATTTGTCACTAGCTACATCCGGCAAGACTTTATGTTTGCCAGTACCTTATGCTTGTGTACATGAGACTTACATGCAAATGTTAGCATCATTCCAATATTGAAGTATGTGCATATGAATTATGTTCATTAGATGACTAGAGCAAACTTGTGGCAAAATAAAATCAAGATTTAATTTGTCTGTGTCAATGGAAGGGTACAGGCAAAGAGGAACCAGGAAAACAGGATTTACCTTGAAAACACCACAGAGCTTCAAATTTGAACACCAAGCCTTGGTTTGGCAGAGTTCACTCTCTTGCCCGTTCACACATGTCATCAAACAATAATGCAATCTACTCATTTTATGATGGAATGCAAGACAGTGACCTTATTAATTGTGTGATTTTTCATTTTGTTCGTGTAATTTTGATCAAATTTGTGTTTAGAAATTTCAAAGCTCTAGTCTTTTGAGCTTTTGTGATAACCCACTATATTTGTTATGCATCTTTGATCATGCATTATTGTGCATCAGAAGATGTCAACAAATCTTTAAAAATCTCCTCTTCTGGTGACCCTTTTCAAAAGTTGTTTGTGAGATTTTGATTCACCAAAAATTAGAGATGTGGCATGACGAGGCTTATCAGACTTAGAGAAATCATTTAATATTCTTTAAAAATCTTCTCCTCCCAAACCACAATATCTAAGTGGACCAAAATTGGCAGAAATGTTTCTTTAGTGACCTTTTTCAAAACTTCTTCACCAAATTTTGGTTTGCCAAAAAAGTGTGGACGTGGCAGGGCTGGGCTTACCAGACTTAGACAAACCATGGAATAATTCTATAAATAGCTCCGTTTAAACCATTTGGCCGATTTCGACCAAATTTGGCAGGAATGTTCCTTGTGTGACCCTTTTCAAAACTTGCTCGTGAAATTTTGATTTGCAAAAAAAAAATCCGTCTGTGTGGCAGGGCTTGGCTTATCAGACTTAGAGATATCATGGAATCATTCTTTTTAAATCTTTTTCTCCTAAACAATTTGGCCAATTTGGACAAAATTTGGCAGGAATGTTCTTTGGGTGACGCTTTTCAAAACTTGTTTGTGAAATTATGATTTTTGTTAGTGTGGCTTAGGGAATCATATATTCTTTAAAAATCTTCTCCTATTTAACCATTTGGCCAAATTTGGCAGGAATGTTCCTTGGATGACCCTTTTAAAAACTTATTCATGAAATTTTAATTTGCACTTAAATGCTGGCATGGCCTTGCCAATTTTATCAGACCTGGAGAAATCATGGAATTATTCTTTAAAAATCATCTTAATGGCAGGTAAGGCTTTGAGTTCAAATCTTTCTCAGGTGAGCGATTTTTGCCCTCTTGTTTAACATATTTTTTAAAAGGAAACTGATTTTTAAGTCAGTCTGAATTTTTCAAATTCTTAGTACATTGTTATAGTTTTAATTAATGAAAATACGAAAATGGCATTTCACTTCAATGGGATTCAACAAGATTCTCCACTAATTACATCAGGGTTTCCTCTAGATAATCAGGGATCCCTCCTCAACCCATTCCCACTTGATGACACTTTTAGAAGCCCCCAAGAAATAAGCTTTAGAAAACATTGTGGAATATGAAGAAAATGCTTGTTACAAGCAATTTCTTCATTATCCACTATGTTTTCTACCAAAAAAAAAAAGGCAAACAATTAAGAATTTCTTTAACCTAGAAATGAAATATGCAACTTCTTTGAATTTGTATCTGTCAAGAATTTTGTCTTCTGCCAATTTGTTAAATGTCAAAGAAAGAATGAGTTGAAATTTATGAACCCTTGGTATCCGCTAAAATTGAGGAATAGGTTTTTAATATTTTTTAAAACCCTGTCATGGTATAATTCAATACCGTGACTTACAGTGTATTCCAAGCAATGACTCCCTGGTAAACCTCTCTGTTACATCAATCCTCCTACAATTGAGTCTTATGAAGTAATTAGCGGAAGAACCAATGGTAAATCAATAGGGCCTCAACTGTCTAGCTGAGCTTTTAGATCTTTTCCTTCTCAATAAACAGAATTTTGTTGCCGAGCAAATGTTAAATATTATCCAATAATAGAACGGAAACATTTTAGATTGGTCAATGAAGATAAAAAGAATTTTTAGACGACCATACAAAGTGCTTTTAAACTTTAAATCAAATACTAAACTTGGATGAAAACATTGTGAGAAAAGATAAATTGCTTGTTGCAAGCGATTCCTTGTTTTGACAAAATGTTTTATGACAGTAAGTTTTTATACAGTGTATCAAAATGTAGAAATGAGTGGCAATGTACAGACTTTTTCACCTGGCTATTTGTTTCAGTGCTTTTACTTACCTGGCTATTGCTTACAACATGTCCATTTTACACAATGTTTTCTATCAAGAAAATTGAAAAAAACTAAAATTCTTTGAATTGTCTTCTGCAACTCCTTTCAATTTGGGCTAGTTTAAAATTTTGCCGTCTGGTAATGGGTTAAAGTTTTTAACAGGATACAACTGTATCACATAAAGCTACAAACGTGAATACTGGTTTGTGCTGTAAGAATTGATGTACCAGAGTTGTCAATCAAAGGAATCAATCAACGGATCAAATCATTTCTTTAGTCCAAAAGTGACTTTTGAACTCCGATCTTGCCCGACTTTTATATGGAGCATTTTCGTTGGTTTCGTAACTGAAACATCATAACTACAGCTTATTCAAGCTGTAGTTACAACATTTAGGTTACCAACAAATCATTTTACTTTGTGTTACAATGTTACTGGCCATAAATTTTGCAAAATGATGCTGTTTAACCCTTTCCTGTTTAAACCCAGGATTTTACGTTGCTGTGATTTTTGAGAAAACATTGTGGAAAAAGGAGAAATTGTAACAAGCAATTTCTCCTTTTCCAACAATATTTTCTACCTCATAGGATGGTTTCATTTCAAATTGCATCCGGTTTTCATTTCATCTGCAACCTATTTCAATTTGGACTAGTCTAAAATTTCAAGAAACAGGAATGGGTTAATGATTGAAGTGGGCTTGGCCTGAGTGATCCATCTACTGTCTATTTTATTACAAAGGATTAAACTTTCATCTAACATAGTATAAAATAGTGAAATATTTTAATTAAAAGTTTGAATTACCGTGTGACTCCTTATACTATCTTGCCCATATCATTCATATCATGACTTACCTCTGATATCATGTCTTACCTCTGGCTTCTTACCAGACTTACCCATTCCCAGATAACAAAATTTTAGACAACAATTTTAAGTTAATAAAATTTTTTTTTTATTCTTTTTCTCTTTGAGGTAAAAAACATGATGGATAATGAAGAAATTGCTTGTAACAAGTCATATTAAAAAGGAGGTGCTGACAACAGTAAAATATTTATCAATTTTAGACTTTTTCAACTCCCTCGGTACAAAAGTTTATGGAAAATAAAGAAACTGCTTGTAACAAGTAATTTCTTTGTTTTACACACTTTTTTCCCAACTGTTTTTCTTGAGAGGCATCAAAAAGTGTCATTGAAAAAGATAGAATTGAGATGCATGCTCTAAAGTTTTCTTGTGTGTTATTAAAGAAAATAATGGTTGCAATTATCAAGTTACAAAACATGTCCACTTTCTAATGGCAAATGTCAGTTTTTTGTGTCAAAAAGATAAATAATTATGGTCAAGAAAGTAGTCATGTCACCTCTATCTTACAAAAGATGAATTCAATTCTGTCCTTAATATATGTAATGTATTTGGACATTTTCCCAGCTAAATGACTTTGATCACATTCCTGATGTTTGCATTTGAGAGTCTGTCTTTGAACACATTCCAATGTTCTGCACAAATACAGTACTTTGAAAGATTCATTTAGTGGCTAAATTGTCTTACCCCATGTTTGCTTTTGTTGTTAGTTTCCTCATTCATTAAAGTTTATAACTACATGCACTTATGTTCTTGCCGCCGTCATAGCATAGTCAGTAGTGCATAAGACTTCCAATCTTCAATGATGGGATGTCATGGGTTTGATCCCTTGTGGCGGAACATATCCTTACCAACATTTGTCTCTCTCAAATGGATGGATAATTGTTAATGTAAGTGGGATTAAAGCAGCTGGAGGCTAGGAAAGGATGTAATGGTAGTACTGGTGTGAGAAATAACAGGAATCCATTGTTAGGTGCTCCAGCCGCAGTGATATGACTGAAATGGTGTTAAGAGTCAGGTGTTTAACCCCATTCAATCAATCAATTAATCAACTTATGTTCCTTAAATATCTCCTTTGCTAAGTAAATTGGCCTCTATTTTGGTAAAGGTAACAAAGGAGGGTTGGGGATAGGCCTAAATGTTTCTGCATAATTGGGTTAAGCTGTCTCTTGGTATAGGGCTGTTCTTTCTAGGTATTTATCATGAACATTGATGTCTATATAAGCATCTGTAAAGTTTGTTTTAACCCTTCCTTGTTTTGCAAAATTTAAACCTATCCAAATCTAAAGGTTTTGCAGACAAAAATTTAAAGTGGATATAATCTGAAAAATAACCAACCAATTACTTCTTTTCCCAAATATTTTCTTAATTATTGAATCACAGTGGATGTAAAAACAAGGGATTGAATAGGAAAGGGTAAAAACTGATGATGGAACAGCTTAGAGACTATCAGACTGGGATAAATGTCAAGAAGCTTTATACAGCAAGATTTTAATGTATGAACAAGGAAGTTAACGATGTCCCTCTTACATAATAGATGTGCATTTCTTGTCAACCAAATTTAGTAAATATTGTCATTTTTGTAGGGATGAATAATAAAAATTGTCCATTATGGTGGGCCTAATTTATCCCCTGCCGTTTTGGCAAAGGGGATATAGTAATGGTCTCCGTCTGTCATTCCGTCCTTCCGTCCTTCTGTCACTAAAATTGTCCGGAGCATATCTCTGAAAGTATAATTGCTATCAACTTGAAACTTCATAGGTCGATAGATCTCATTGAGGAGAATTGCAGTGCATAAGAACCACAACTCTTGCTTGCATTATTTTGGAGTTATATATTGCCCTTTGTTGTTTTAAAGACTAAGATTTTGTCCGGGGCCTATGTCTAAAAGTATAATAGCTATTAAATTGAAACTTCAAAGGTGGATAGATCTCGTTGAGGAGAAGTGCAGTGCACAAGAATCACAACTCTTGCTTGGATAATTTTGGAGTTATTGCCCTTTGTTGTTTTAAAGACTTAGATTGTGTCCTGAGCGTATCTCTGAAAGTATAATAGCTATTATCAAACTCATTGAGAAGAAATGCAGTGCACAAGAAGCCTAAATCTAACCGGCTTCAGCTTACTATCAAGCTTTTATGGCGGGGGATGGCCATGTCCGACATGGCTCTTGTTGCTGCATTGTGATTATGCTGTGCAGTGGTGTTGAAATAGAGTTTCTCTCCATTTGTCCCTGGACAAGCAAGGCATGATTTTCTACTTGTCTAGAATTTCAATGAACTTGTCCATGAAAGGCTGGTTGGTTGAATGGGGTTTAGCACCACTTTCAACAGTATTTCAGTCATATTGCTGCGGCTTGAGCACCTAATAATGGATTGCTGGTATTTCTCACACCAGTATTACCACTACATCATTTCTTAGCCTCCATCTGCTATCCTACGTACTAGGTTTACAATTATCCACCCATTTGTGTGTCCACAAAAGGAGCATTATATTTTGTGGAAATATTATTTTTAATAAAGAAAATACTGGAACCCAGTATTTTCATCCGTAACCACAATATTGTCTACCCTTCTATATAGACCTTAAAATAATTTTACAATATATAATGATTAATATTGAGATCTATTTTGCACCATTCAAAGATTTGCTCTGGTATTTATTTTTTTCCAGACAATTGCCTTGAAAAATAGAAGTTCCGGAAGTAGAAAAGCCCATGTCTAACAAATCGGGCATAGCCAAATTAAAATCCACACCCAAGCTGTTACACACCCTCTCATCTGCAAAAGTGACACATTAGGCGTTAATTATGTCATCATACGTTTTAAGTGAAGCTCTTATTTATCTAACCCATTACTGGACAACTAAATTTTAGACTGGTCAATTTTATTAATGAAGTTTTTTGTATATGCCATTTAAAATTTGAATAGAAATTAAGCAATTTCTTCATTTTCCACAATTTGTTTTCCAAAGCTAATTTTTGACGGCTGTAAAGAAGCCTAATTGTGTTTGAATGGGTTAAGCGCCTCATAGATTGTACCATCAAAAGTTTGGGCAAGTCTCCTTTCCATTACTTGATTATATACCCCTTTTGACCTATATACCCTTTTGAAAAAGCAGTATCAATTTATAGTATGTTAGCAACCCCTGCCATATTGACCCACTTTAAGGTACTACCCTCTCATAAGTGCTATCAGATACCAAAGTCCTGTCAAGTTTATCGAGCCGGTCAGGCAAGAAAGGACATCCAGGGTGTTTAGTTCAACAAAACAACAGCTTAGTATACAATTTATTACACACTGTCAATGCTATTGCACTAATACTTTGTAATATTTGTAGTAGAGACTTGATCTAGAAAGGGGCAACCATAAGTTGTATTTTGCAGTTGATATTATTAGGTTAAATAGTTACTCCAGATTGATCAGAAAATAGTGAAAGAGCAAGACCAAGATCAGCTTGGCAGCAGTCAGGCTTTATTGTAGATCCTTTTTTCTACTTTTTAAGGGGTTGACTGTTTGGTTTTACTGTTCACATATATTAGAATGATCATTAGATATAATGATTTTAGTTATTAACCCATTACTACACAATGACACTTTTTGAGGCTTTAAAGAGCTTTCTTTAAAGGATTTCTTCTTTTCCAAAATTAAATTTAAATTTAATTTAAATTTAATTTAAAGTCTACAATTTTCAAAGGCAAAATATTTATGATTATTACAATAAGCTCAATTTGATCATTTTCAATTATATGCTTACACTTCTATTTTATTTTAGTGAAAATATGTCTTATTATGATCTGCTTCTATGTTTATCCACAGGGAAAACAAGGGTATTAATCCATTACCAGATGCAAAATTTTAGACTGGTCCAAAATGAAAGGAGTTATAAATGACACTTTAAAGACTATGAAATTTCAGATTTTTTCAACTTTTTGGATAGAAAACATTGTTTAAATGAAGAAAATGTTTGTTACAAGTCTTTTCTTCATTTTACACAATATTTTCCCACTTGTTTATCTTGAGGGGCACCCAAAAGCGTCACTGTTTTGGAATGGGCAATTTGATTTATTTGACATAAATATACTGTTAGCAAGCAAAACTTGAATGAAAATGTAAAGAAAATTATACTTCAACCCACTACCTGACTCAAAACTTTTGACTGGTCCAAATTGAAAGGTATTGCAGACAACAAGTTATTTTTTTCTATTCTAAAAAATGGGTGGGGGGTGGGAGTGCAGAGCTTATCAGACTTTGAGAAATGAGGGACATTCTTGGGTTATCTCTCTTGAATACCCTCAAGAAATACATTGGTCCTTATTAGTGTTTTACTTGCATCATTAAATTCTTTGCACTGCCCAGTTTTAAAGTCAGCTGTTTAATGCAAACTTTAGAGATGGAAATGTTCGTTTCATCCTGAAAATACATTTCTATGTTATTTCTGAACCATAAATTATACTATTGAGAGATCATTATCTATCTATAGCAAAACTTGAAAATGCAATTAAAAAATTGCAACTTCCCTATACAGATCAAGATTTAAAACAAAGGTAATGCAGTGAAAGGACCAATGCACAATTTGGCACACCTCTGATTTAATGGTAACAGAACAGAGGGAAGTTAACACAGGAATGGTCCTCATTATGAAAAATCTTTTTCTTTTATGCCAGTAGGCCAACAGATTTGGGTTGAATTTGGCAAAAAGTTCTTTAGGTAACCCTTTTCGAAACTTGTTCATGAAACTTTGTTTGGTAAAGAATGGGGGCGTAGCAGGGTTGGGCTTATCAGACTTGAAGAACTCATGATATGATCATTTAATATCTTCTCTTCCTAAACCAGTGGGTTGATTTGGACCATGTTCTTTGCAAGATCTTTTTCAAGACTTGATTTTAACCAAACTTGGCAACAATGTTCGTTGGGTGGCCCTTTGTAAAATTTGTTGAAGATTTTTGATTTTCGAATGGGGTGTGATAGAATTGGGCTTACAAGAACTTAGGAAATAAGTCTTTAAAAATCTTCTCCTCCTTAAACACCACAGTGATTTTGACCAAACTTTGCAAGAGTGTTCCTTTAGGTGACCCTTTCAATAACTTGTTTGAATAGGGGCATGGCAGGGTTAGGCTTATCAGACTTAGAGAAATCATGAAATAATTCTCAGTTGGCCAATTTAGGGCCATTTTGATCCTCTTGCTAAAATCCATCAGTTCTGCAACTTCTTTCAATATGTGCCTGTTCTATATTTTTGTCTGGTCTTTATAACATGGGCTGGCACAATAGATAGGATAAACCTCTTTTAAAACCCCCATATTGATCTTCAGAATCCCATGCTCTTTATCATATGCTGCTGTAGTCTCAAGGGACATAATTGTTTTAACTAATTTAAAAATCTTCCTGAAACCACACATATTTTATTCCTGATCTAAATAAGTGCTCAGTCCCATGGGATATTCATTACACATTCATTATAGCAAAGAAATTCTGAAATTTTCAAATATTTAAAAATCTTAAATTAATTCTGTATAACCCTCATTATGTACCCAGAATATTCCTGCTGTGGCAGGAGGTATAGACAAAGATCAGTCTGCACATATTTGTGGCCTGATCTTAGTCTTCACCACCTGTTTGTCTTTCTTTATCCAGAGTGTTTTATAAGTTAATTTTCAAAGTAAATTTTAGCCCACAACTTACTACTAGTACTTCCACTTCATTCAGTTCTTTGAATTTAATGCAATTAAGGGTTTTTTGCAACATGGCAAGGGTTGAAACATATTTGTTAGGATTTCAGCAATTTGTTTGCTCCTGATTTCATAATCACTATTTGGTTTTGTGGGAAAAATAAAATATCATAGAATAATTTTTACCATTGTCATGCTAAACCAAGATCATTCCTTTTATGGAAAGTATAGACTTAACTCAACCTTTGTGCAGTCTGATCTTAGTCTATAGCACCTGTTTGCCATTATAAGTCAGAGTTGTGATTAGAATTAATCAACAGAAAATATTGACACATGATATCAGGCTTTCAAGTGCTTTCAGCCCTTTGATTTCAATGCAAATCTTGAAAAAAAATCAGCATGACAGGGGTGAATAGATTCATATCATTACCCTGTCTCTTTTATGCATGTAAACTTTTTTAACAAATTGAAAGAAGTTGCAGTCAACATGTAATTTCACGATGTTTTCTTTAGTATTATTTCAAAGGGAGTCGTAAGGGGTTATCGAGTGGTAATAGAATAACTTATTTCCATATAAAATCACTTTTTCGACCCCCCGCCCCCAAACAAAAACGCTGGAAAACTCTTTGGAAAAAATACAAGCAATTACTTTATTATCCACAATATTTTCTTCCACAAAAGACAAAAAAATCTGATATTTCATTAAATAAATTTATCTTCTGCAACATCTGTGAATTTGGACCAAATCTAAAATTTTGTCGGCTTGCTATGGGTTAATGATGGATGCTTCTACAAAATGGAGCTGGAATTGTGTCATTAATAAAGCTAAATGGAAACCTATTAGCATTATGGATAGATTATATTAACCCATTCCCACACAGTGAAACTAATGAACACTTTGGAAAACATGGTAGAAAATGAAGAAATTGCTTGTATATTTTGCTGTCTGCAACTACTTTGAATTTGGATTGGTCTAAAATTTTGTTGTGTGGTAATGGGTTAAAGACTGTTTAAACTGAAAAGACATAGATAATTGTATTAATCTCTTGTAGGATTGTCTTTAATTATCAATGTCATTCAGTTTTTCCTGGCAGCTCAGTCCTCTGCATTGCTTTATCCATTTCCATATATTACCACTTTTGGACAAATAAAGCTTTAGAGAACATTATGAAATAATGGAGTAAGTGCATGATAACAAGCAAGTTCTTCATCATCTACAATGTGTTCTGCCCTAAATAACAAAGATATTTTAAATTACATGAATTAAAATTGTCTTCATCTTTTTTTAACTTGAACAAGTCTAATATTTTGTCATCTGATTTTGGAGACTCCTCTTAAAGAACTCTATCCTTTTTTATATGCCAGGGATCATGGTAAAATTTTCCTTGACGCTTTTGTTCTTTTTTAAATTGTTCTTTCATTGCATTTGAGTCTATGTTTAGCCTTTTATTGCTTTGTTTACAACAGTTTTATTCCCTAAATTGGACTCCACAAACACTTTAAAGATAAAATAATTTACCTATGGAGCAATAATAATGTCTATGACATGCAAAGATGTATAGGTATAAACCATGTAGACCCAAAATTTGAATGCTTGATGTTGAAGTATTTCATACAGTTTGGATCAAATGTTGAATTTGATGCTTAGTTAACCCATTCCCACACAATGACACTTGTTGACGCCTTCAAGGAAAATAGCTTTATAAAACATTGTGGAAAATTAAGAAATTGCTTGTTACAAGCAATTTCTTCATTATCCACACTGTTCTACCTCAACAGACCAAAAAAAATTCATCAACTTAAGATTATGGTCTGCAACATCTTTGAATTTGGACTAGTCTTTAATCTTGTCATCTGGTAATGGTTTAACCCTTATGAGACAAAATCTCAGACTGATTCAAGTTGCAAATAACAATATTTAAAATTTGATAGATGGAATTTGAAAATCTTCGTCTATGAGTAGTAAACATTGTGGATAATGAAGAAATGACTTAGAATAAGCCATTCTTTAGTTTTTGTAATGTTTTTAAAAGATTTTCTCTAGGGGTTTCCAAAAGAATCATTGTCTGGGAATGAGTTAAAGTTGAATTTTTATAGACTGTTTGAAGTTTGTGACTCTCAAACTATATAAAAGACTGATGAACCAGCTTTTTAACAGTTTTGAAGGTTCAAAACAGGTATTTCAAATTGATCAACCGGAAACAAGCTTTTTCTTTGGGGGCTTCAAAAAGCTTCATTGTGTGGTAATGGGTTAAAAATTAAGCAACAACTTTTGTGTACTTAACTTAGTTTTAAAGGTCTTCTTTAAGCAGTCCTACTGTAATGTATATTTTTTGGCCAGGATCAAGGTTTTAAGTACATTTTTTTTTTTTTTTACAAAACACTGACAAGATGTTGTTCCTTTATTTGGTAAAGGAGCTGTAATTCTGCCAGTTTTAACTTAGTTACGATTTATGAGTATCAAGCTTTTGATTCTCGATCGTAAATTTAAAAAGATCAAGCTTACTTTATTGATATTGTTCTCTCAGTGTAGATCAATCATTATTCTTGCTTGCATGTAATTCTAAATGGTCCAACCTTTTTCACATCGACCCTCCTTAATTTATCATTGTTCATATAAAATGCCATGCCTTCAACCCATCTCCAAATGGCAAAATTATAGACTGGTACAAATTAAAAGAAGTTGCAGACGACTATTTCAGTTGGTGGAATTTAAAAAAATCTTACCCTTGAGGGTAGAAAACATTATGGAAGTTGAAGAAATTGCATGTGAAAAGCAATTTCTTCATTGTCCACAATGTTTCCAAATCTGTTTCTTGAGGGGCAAAAAATTAGAGATGTGGGATGTACTGCATTTATTCTCTTTTTTCCATTGTCAGAAGGAGTACCTGCCAATATATCCTTATTTTGCTCTCATTTAATAAAGTGCCATGTATCTCGTTTAATGGTAGGTTAAGTGCATTTCTCTCTCTTTTTCCATGATTTTGTGGAGATCATACAATGCCTTATCATTGTACAAATTCAATAGAATGCTATATCTGAGTCAATGGTAGATTGATTACAATTCTTTCTCTTTTTGCATGGTTTTCAGTGATTTTGTGGAAGACGAGCCATTCCTGATCCTTATCTAGAGAGCAATTAAGAGCTTTTAATAAAGCTCTTTTTAATTGACGTACTGTTGGCCTCACTCACCAAGCTCCAACAGGAAGTTCCAATTAGATATTGAGATGGCATTTTTTTTCAAAATTCATGCAAAATTCCACTGCCTGTATGAGCTTTGGTTAAAACATTTCAGTCACTAAACCAACAAAAATGTTTACATAAATGCTGGCCATTAACAATAATTTCCAGTGCTTTCAGACCTTTGATTTTAATGTGTTTCTGAAACTGAATTTATTCAGCATGACTAGAGTTAATCCTATTTTTTACTTCAAGAAACAGCCGATGTATTATTCATGACATTTATGTCTGAACACTCTACAAGGACTGTATTTTGTCTCAGCAATCCAATTATCAAGATTTTATCTTTACAAATAAAATTGATACAGTTTTAGAAATGGTTTCTATCTGACCCAGATCTTGAGAGAGAGACAACCATATCAGCAGCATCTCTTACCTTCCTGATAGATTACCTTGCAAGTGGTTTTATTTTACTTTCAACTACATCACCATCATAAATGATAATTAACCTCTTACCAGAAAATGAAATTTCAGATCCGTCCAAATTGTAAGAAAATGCAGACAACATGTCAAATTCTGCTAAAATTGAAAAACAAGTGCCATATAGGGTAAAAAACAATGTGAGAAAATCCCAAAAAGCTTTACAGGTCAGGGCATCGGAAAACATCCATCATGTAGTAATGAGTTTAAAAATTATTAATTTCTTTCTAGGTTATACCTGTACTTAGTAACCTATTATCAAAGGATAACATATTGACTGGTCCAAACTGAAAGGAGTTGCAGAAGATGATTTAACCCATTCCCACACAACAAAATTTTAGACCAGTCCAAATTAAAAAAGTTGCAGACGACACTTTAAGTAGATGAAATCTTCAAAATCTTTTGTCTTTTATGGTAGAAAACATTTTGGATAATGAAGAATTGCTTGTTCCAATCAATTTCTTCATTCTCCACAATGTTTTCATAAGCTTTCATAATAGGGGGGGCGTTTAAAAGCGTCATTGTGTGGGAATGGATTAATGTCAGTAAAATTGGAAAAGTCTTTGTCTTCTAGGGTTGTAATTGTCGAAAAACAAGAAATTGCTCGTTACATTAGCAAGACAACAAAAATTTTAGTCTGGTCCAAATTCAAATAAGTTGCATCCGGCTGATTTGTAGTTACTAGAATTAATAAAAAAAGAAGAAATGCTGTCTCTTTTAGGGTTGAAAATATGAGGATGATAAAGATGTAACAAGCAATTTCTTGATTTTCCACAATATTTTCTACAGCTTTTCTTTTGAGAGACATCAAAAAGCAGTATAGTGTGAGAAGGACTTACTAAAACTGTTGTAGAAAGTACACTGTATGCATTTTTACATTACATGTATCATTCCTTCAAAAAATTAATGCCACTACATTATGGATTATACTTTTAATGTTAAATACTATTTCCTCCCGGTGAATGAAATAACAACCAAGTAGTGTATGCAATACGAAAGACCGGTGGTGACATCAAGAATTCACAGTTCACACTTCATACATAGTAACTATGAAGTGTGAAGTCGGAAGTTGGAAGTTGGAAGTGAGAAGTTGGAAGTATGAAGTCGGAAGGTTGAAGTGAGAAGTTGGAAGTATGAAGTCGGAAGTTTGAAGTGAGAAGTTGGAAGTATGAATTCGGAAGTTTGAAGTGTGAAGTTGGAAGTATGAAGTAGGAAGTTTGAAGTGTGAAGTTGGAAGTATGAAGTGTGAAGTAGGAAGTGTGAAGTTGGAAGTTTGAAGTATGAAGTATGAAGTTGGAAGTATGAAGTTGGAAGTATGAAGTCGGAAGTTTGAAGTGTGAAGTTGGAAGTTTGAAGTGTGAAGTTGGAAGTATGAAGTATGAAGTTGGAAGTATGAAGTGTGAAGTTGGAAGTTTGAAGTGTGAAGTTGGAAGTTTGAAGTTGGAAGTATGAAGTCGGAAGTTTGAAGTGTGAAGTTGGAAGTTTGAAGTGTGAAGTTGGAAGTATGAAGTGTGAAGTTGGAAGTATGAAGTTGGAAGTTTGAAGTGTGAAGTTGGAAGTATGAAGTTGGAAGTATGAAGTCGGAAGTTTGAAGTTTGAAGTGTGAAGTTGGAAGTATGAAGTGTGAAGTTGGAAGTATGAAGTTGGAAGTTTGAAGTGTGAAGTTGGAAGTATGGAGTTGGAAGTATGAAGTCGGAAGTTTGAAGTGTGAAGTTGGAAGTTTGAAGTGTGAAGTTGGAAGTATGAAGTGTGAAATTGGAAGTATGAAGTTGGAAGTTTGAAGTGTGAAGTTGGAAGAATGAAGTCGGAAGTTTGAAGTGTGAAGTTGGAAGTATGAAGTGTGAAGTTTGAAATATGAAGTGTGAAGTTGGAAGTTTGAAGTGTGAAGTTGGAAGTATGAAGTGTGAAGTTTGAAGTGTGAAGTTGGAAGAATGAAGTTTGAAGTGTGAAGTTGGAAGTATGAAGAGTGAATTTTGAAGTATGAAGTATGAAGTGTGAAGTTGGAAGTTTGAAGTGTGAAGTTGGAAGTATGAAGGCGGAAGTTGGAAGTATGAAGGTGGAAGTTGGAAGTATGAAGTGTAAAGTGTGAAGTTGGAAGTTTGAAGTGTGAAGTTGGAAGTTTGAAGTGTGAAGTAGGAAGTTTGAAGTGTGAAGTATGAAGTTTGAAGTGTGAAGTTGGAAGTATGAAGTCGGAAGTTTGAAGTATGAAGTCAGAAGTCGGAAGTTGGAAGTAAGAAGTGTGAAGTTGGAAGTTTGAAGTTTGAAGTGTGAAGTTGGAAGTTTGAAGTGTGAAGTGTGAAGTTTGAAGTATGAAGTGTGAGATGTGAAGTTGGAAGTATGAAGTGTGATGTTGGAAGTACTTCCAACTTCACACTTCATACTTCAAACTTCACACTTCAAACTTCATATTTAATACGGTTTGATTATGTACTGTGAATTTAAGAAGTCACCACGGGTCTCATAATTCACATTTCACACTTCCCACTTCAGACTTAATATGTATTAAGTTTGAAGTGTGAACTGTGAATACATGATGTCACCACCGGTCTTTCGTAATGCAAGGATCAGACTTCAGATAATGTGAAGGCTTATCTTAGCCTATAAACTTTCTGATAATGCAGGAATATTCCACTGACTGCAGTAGAAGTGATAGAGACTGTCTGCCTTAGATAAGAAACCATTATAAAATTTGATCACATTGAGTCATTCATTATTCAAAGGTTAAGGGAACTATTTCCTATTCAATCCCTGATTTACGTCCCTGTAAATTTATAATTGAGAAAACATTGTAGAATAAGAAGAAACTGATTGAAACAAGCAATTTCTTCTTTTTCCACAATATTTTCTACCTTACTGAATGGTTATTTTTCAAATTTAATCCACTTTTAATTTCTTGTCTGCGAAGCGGATTTATAAATAAGTGTGATTAGGTTTTTCGGTTCATACCTCCGTGAAAACAAAAAAAATCTCTTCATTTCTTATAATTCAACAGCATCAAGAGAAAAAAGCAAAAACTTGAACAAATTTTGATGTCTTTTTGTATGGGACTATTTTGTGCGCAAGTCTACAAAATTGCTGTGTGCTGAAATTTTCCATGGATAATTTTTTTTACCCATTGGAACGCCCTTTTTGATAGACGAAACTAAAAATTAAATTATAGCAACATGCCCTATTTGTCTCCATTCAATTGGCAAATGATAAGTATCGTGCAAAGGTGGGATGAGCATCTTGTTGTTATGACAAGAAGGCCTTGTAATGTACTTCAGCCCATGGCTGTTTTAACCACTCAACAAAATTTTGGACTGGTCCAAATCCAAAGAATTTGCAGATGCCAATTTCATGTTCAGAGAATTTTGAGTATATTCATCTTTTTGGTAGAACACAGTCAGAAAATGAAAAATTCCTTTTAACTTGTTTTCATCAAGTCCTTTCTTGAGGGTGTATAAAAGCATAAAAGCAGGATTGAGTTTGAATTGGTTAATTGAAATACTGCTGAAAGTTGTGTTATGCCAATACAATGATAAGCTGGGCAAGGATAATAGAATGAAGCTTATGGTGATAGTCTTGTTTGACTACTTTGTTAAAATTACCTCCCTTATGTCTCAAGACAATTATATGAAACATTGTCTGATTTTTATGATGGCACCTTTGGAAAAGATCACTATGGCTTTGTAATTTGTAAAAGGGATTTTTCCCTCTGACTTTTAATTAATTAGGCCCTGCCAGACAATTTTGACCTATGTCAGTGACTTGTGGTTTATGATCCATTACTCTCATTCTTAGCCAAATTGGCTCCTTAAGTCTTCCAAAAGTGCTGAAACAGGTTTTTTGATATTGCAGTCTTAGCAGAATAATGATTGTTAGAAAATAATGTTTCGTATGCATTAGAAAAGCTTTGCGTGCCATGGTGCTACAAACCCAACTCAGGTGGTGATCCTGCCTTTTGATGCCTCTTGAGAAATGCTCTGGAAATTTTGAGGAAAATGAAGAAATTACTTGTAGGAATTTCTTCATTATCCGCTATGTTTCCTACCCGAAAAGACGAAGATGTTTAAAATTTCATTAACTTAAACAACTGCAACTTCTTTCAATTTGACCAGTTTGAAATTTTATTGTCTGGTAATGGGTTCTGTTTACTTCCTAAAGGCATTGAAAGTTAACTTGCTGCTAACTTTTGGTTATAAAAATCTTATCAATTCAGTATGGCACAACTGTTTTTATGATGACAGTGTTTCCGCCAGAGCGCGTTTTCTGCGTTTTTGACGCAAATAAATCATCGGCGACACAACAAAATTCACCAAGTGCTTTTTTGTGACGCAACCTAAACTGACTTTGAAATTCAAATTTCGTATGGTGTATTTGATGGCACTGAACAATCTTTGAGCTAAACTGTACAAAACAAGTTCTTTCTACTGCCAGGGAGTGGCTTAAATTGAGTTTTGCGAAAATTTGTCAACTCTGTTGTTGTTATTCTATTTATACAACTGGTTTATTTTCCGGCTTCCTGAGCCCTGTATAATTATATGTAGAAATGCTTCGAAAAAGAACTTTTATTGGGATTATATTTTTCTTTTTTTAAACTCATTTTAATGGAAGCAATCATTTTGAATTACATTTCGAGTCAAGTTAAATTTAACGTTAAAACTGTGCCATCAATACATTTCCTTCTACATGTAATCCTTAGACTTAACATTTTTATATTGGTAATCTGGACGCTTTTGTAAACAGACGAGGAAATTACGTGATTATGGCAGATAACAGAAACCAAAAAAGGCTAGCAGATTTTTTTCTTGCTCTCCCCAAATTTAAAAAGAGTTCTAGCACTAGCAAAGATTTGTCAAATGCATATCGTACTTTTTAGTTACTTGTTTTGCGCCAAACATGACCATAGGTGTCGATGGCCCATAAAACACCATTCATTTTATTCAAGTGATTTGATCATTCTGTCCCTAGACAGGGGGTCACAAATGACCCTCAAAAATTAATCCTGGCAGAAACACTGTGATGCCCTCCAATTAATTGAATATGTACTAAGTTTTAAAAGGTGAAAAAATCCACAAGATAAAACATAAACTGTTATGAGACGGAAATGAAAAATGAATATATGAGACAGATAATTAGAAAATTTGATATATGAGAAAGCAAATAGTCAACCTTTATAATTGCATCTTACATAGTGAGGAAGGGTGCTAGTTGATTGGTCAGTTCAAGATTGTACAAAAATAATCACTCTAAATACATTAGATCAATTGATGGCTCACGGCCATGCCACTTGATTTCAGACAAGAAAGCTCAAGATTGTACAAAAATAATCAGAGGTCATAAATCTCCTTATACTCCACCTAAATTGATAGCTCACTGGCCTTGCCATCTGATTTCAGACAAGTGAGTTCAAAATTGTACAAAAATTATCAGTGATCATACATCTCCATATACACCAGGTCAGTTGATGGCACACTGGCCATGCCATCTGTTTTCTGATAAGTTAGTTTGACTGGGATAATCAAATTATGTTACTTTGCAAAATATAAGCTGTAGTTACAACATTTAAGACCTACAAACAACACAGGTGAACATTAAACTTCAGTGTATAAAGTAAATGAAGCATCAAAATCATATTTTTACCAATACGGAAAACTGTTGAGCATCAAGCAATCAAGTTTGTTCTCTGTTTTATACAAATACAACTAACTTTCCATGTCATAATGACATGATTATTTAGAAAATATTGTTAGAAAAAAAAAAGCTTGTTACAAGCATTATGTTCTTTTTACTCACCGGACCAAAGAGGTCAAGGTGAGCTTTTGTGATCTAGCCGTGTCCGGCGTCCGGCATGTGTCAATATCTTGTGTGCACTTCAGATGCCACAATTTTTTTGCTCAAATGACTTAAAACTTGGTCAGAATGTTTATCTCCAAGTTCAATATTGGGTCATAATGGGTCAAAAACTAGGTCATTAGGTCAAATTAACCTTGTGTGCACTCTAGAGATCATGATTTTGCCTCAAATGTCTTGATATTGATCAGATTTTTTCTACATAATATCTCAGTCAAGATTGATACTGGTTTACATGAGGTCAAAAACTAGGTCACTAGGTCAAATCCTAGAAATAATCTTGAGTGCACTCTAGAGGTCCATTTTAGGCTCCAATCAAATGATATTTTGTCAGAATGTTAGTGTCGTTGATATGTCAGCCAAGTTCAATTTTGGGTCACATGGGGTAAAAAACTAGGCCACAAGGTGAAATCTTAAAAATATCTTGTTTTTGCTATTAGACACCCTATTTTTGGCTCAATAGAATTGATCTTTGATCAGAATATTTGCATCCATGATATCTTGGCCAAGTTTACTGGACTCAGCTAATTTCCATGTACAAACAAATGTAAATCTATATTCTTAGCCCATTACCAAACACCAAAATTTCAGACTGGTCAAAATTGACAGAAGTAGCAGACAACAATTTAAATTTGGTCAAAATTGAAGAATTAGTAGATTACAAACAACAAAAAAACTTAAAAAATATTTTAGGATATGAAGAGAGCTTGCTGTATTGTCCATATAGTTTTTTTTAACTCTAAAAGACAAAAAGAATATTTGACTAAGTTGAGATTATCATCTACATCATATGAACTTGGACCAGTAAGAAAGTGTTATTTGGTAATTGACTAATTTTATATACCAAGAAAGACAAAAATATTCTTCAATTTGAATTCAGACCAGATTAGAATTTTGTCATAATATGGTAATGAGTTAATGAATGGCAAATTTATATACATGTATTTGCATTCAGAAAGTTTCTAGTTTCTTTCAAAATCTACACATGTACATGCATACGTGCTAACTGTCATCTAGACAGGCAATTAGCCTAATGAATTATTCATTGCCTCATTAATTAATTATGCTGATATAACTGTATAGTTTCCGGTGGTTACGGTTTATAGCATTTTATGAGCTTGGTAATAAATCGCACTACAGTTAGGTCATTACAAATGATGCACCTTACACTTAGGTCATTATGAATGAAACAACCTGAAATAGATCTTGAAAATTGGTATGGGGTACTGATCTCAGTAGTTTTAACCCATAGTCACACAATTTTTAGACAAATTGAGACATTGACGACAATATCAAGTTGCTGAAATTAAAAAAATACCTGCCTTTAAGGGTAGAAAACATTTTGCTTTTAACAGGTAATTTCTTTATTGTTCTCAATATTTCCAAAGTATTTTTCAGTAGGAGAGTAAAAAAGCGGGATTTTGTGGGAATTGGTTAACTCGAATTAACTCATTCCCACACAATGGCACTTTTAAATGCCCCTCAATATGATAGCCTTGGAAAACATTGTGGAAAATGAAGAAAGTGCTTGTTACAAGCAATTTGTTCATTATCCATAATGTTTTCTACCCCGAAAGACAAAGATTTCGTAGGTTTTACCACATTATGATTGTGGTCTGCAACTTCTTTGATATGGGAATGGGTTAATGTATATAACACCCTAAAGTGTGGGTTGCCATTACGTTGGTCTAACCCATTAACAGATGGTAAAAATTCAGACGTGTCCTTATTTCAAAGAAGCAGCAAACAACAATTTTTAGTTTTAAAATTTTAAAAGTTCTTTGTCTTTATGTGTAGAAAGCTTTGTCTGCAATGAAGACATTTCTTGTTTTCTACAAAGTTTTCACACGCTTTCACATAACATGGGTGTAATATGTAAGGTAAACAACCAAAAAATTAACTATAATATGTATGAATGGTATATTACCTCCCTTGGACTGCTTAAATTGAATCAAACTTATACACTGAGCGTTATATATATTCACTTCTTTGAATTCTATAACATAGCATCAGGAGAATTACACTACATTCATGTTACAGCAATAGACTGTTTCTGCATCTTAGCATATTACAGCAAGAGAGTGTTTCTACCATACATGAAAATACAGGAAAAAACTGTAACAATGTGCAGAAACATTATGATTTTAATCATAGAGGATTTTCAAGTGTTGAGTTGGATTTGTTTGAGGTTTTACCCTATTTGAATAATCATTAAGATATATCACTGCAAAACTCAATTTTTCATGTGCTTCTTGGGTATCATCAGTAATTTAAGATGTCTGACATACCCAGTTAACCTATTCCTCTTAAGACTCCCCCAAGGGAAATTTCACGTGTATGACATTTTATATTTTTTCAAAATTCTTTACATAAAATATTGTGGAAAATGAACAAATTGCTTGTTTGGCAGGATGTAAAAACAAAGATCAGCCTGAACCTAAGTCCTCACCTGCTTGTTCCTTTTATATCCGGGTTGTTTATAAAATTTAATTTTTAAAAAAAATATAAACTTACAGATAGTGATTTCAGCTCTTTAATTTTAATGCCATTTTGAAAAGGAATTTATTCAGCATGACAAGGGATAAATAGTTGCACTAAATAAACAAAATTATGTATTGAGATGTTCTTTTTGTGTATTTTCAGGATATTAAACTAAACCTCGTACAAAGTCGTCAAGCCAAGTTTCGAGCACGTTCACAATCAGGGTCCTCAGATAGCTATAGTTCTGGAGGTAAGAAACCAGTCACTAATTGGCTAATTGACCAATTATGTCTGTCAATCAAATAATCAGTCTACCAATTAAATCATTTATTTAGACAAGAAATGGGTTTTGAACTCTGCCATTGGCCACCATTTTTGTTGACCTTTTTGTTGGTTTGCCAACTTAAGCGTTGTAACAACAGCTTGAATAAGCTTTAGTTTCGCCGTTTAGGTTGCCAAGCTACTGGCTATAACTTTTGCAAAATAACACTGTTTAAAATCAAAGCAAATTTCTGTATGAATTATAGGGCGTGGCCGATGGAGTAAGTGGGCAGGGCCAGCAAATGGTCAATCGATGGATTGAATTTTTTCTTTTTCTACGTTTTCTCAATTATAAAATACATGGTCGTAAAAAACAAGGATTTGATAGGAAGCAATGTGAATAGGAAATAACCATCCTTGAAATAAGAAATTGAATCATGTAATCCATTGGTTGATGGGCAACTAAAACCTTGTAACTGCAGCTTGATTAGAGCCATAGCTACAGGGTTTTGATTGCCTATCCCGGATAAACCTGAGATTGGTTTAAGACTATTCATTTTCTGTTTGTCCTTCTTGATTATCCAGAGGTTTTCTATCAAGATATTTGAAAGATCTTTCACAAATTCTTATATATTAACCTTATATTAGTTAATGGTATTAACCCATTATCAGATGACAAAATTTTAGACTGGAAAAAGTTGGAAAATAAGTGCCACATGGGTAAACAACATTTTGAGAAATTTCTTTTTTTTCTCCAAAATTTTCCCACAATCATATTTCTTAAGGGCATCGAAAAGTAGCATTGTCTGGTAATGGGCATTTGTGCATTTAAAAAGATGTAACTCTCATTCTTCAATTTTGTTAGAGATACAAAAGTTTTTCCCCTTGATTAGTACCTAGCCCCCATTTTAGTAAGAGAAGTAACTCCCATTCCTCAATTTTGTAAGAAATGCAAGAGTTCTTTCTCTTATTTATAGGTGTTTGATTTCCATATTTTTTTTTCCTAAATGGTCAGTGGGTTGAATCTTGTTGTACCAAACCTTTTTTTGGTTACAAGGATGAATATTGAAAAATAAAGAACATATACTTGCTATCAAGTGCTTGACTGTGAATTTGTAGTAACTTAACCCACAAAAAAGTAGTCTATAATCTTTTTCTCCTTTAAATTAACGAAAATTAGAGATGATAGCATAGAAGTTAGTTAACCCTTGTCATGCTGTATAAATTACCTTACTGAATTGCTGTAAATTCAAAGGACTGAAAGCACTGATAGAACTTGTTGAAAACTAGTATTTCTTTTTAAAATCTATTTCATATACAACTCTGACAGGAAAAGAACAAGCAGGAGCTAGGTGTAGACCAAGAACAGACTGCACTTATGTGCAGGCTGATCTCGGTCTATACCTCCTGTCAAAACTGGAATATTCCGGGTTCAGCATGGCAAGGGTTAATAGAGCTACAGATAGATGGCGTATTTTAGATTTAAAAATTTCACCAATACTTCCATAAACCCTATGCTGTATGTACACATTTGAATCGTCTTGACGAGATGATTCAAATGAGTGCCCACAACATAGGGTTTCGTTGAGAAATAAGGATTTTAGAATGCTGTCCCCCCCCCCCCCTCTTTTATCAAGACCTCAGAGTTACTGAAGAAAAGAAAAAAAAATATTGGTGTTTCGATGAGTTCTCTAATCCTTATTCCTCTGTAGCTACTTCCTAAAAAAGCATTTGTGTGACAGTGTATATTGTGACTCTGGCATTTAATTTTGTTGAAATGCTTGCATGTTGTGATGTGGTCAAATCTAAAAAAAATTGTCTGACAATTGGTTGTCATAGTACAGGTCATCATTTAACCCTTGTCATGCTGTATAAATTACCTTACTGAATTGCTGTCAAATCAAAGGGCTGAAAGCACTGATAAAACTTGTTGTTCATAATTCAATATTTCTTTTAGAAATCAACTTCATAAGCAACTCTGGCAGGAAAAGTACAAGCAGGAGGTATAGACTAAGATCAGCTTGCACATAAGTGCAGTCTGATCTTAGTCTACACCTCCTGCCAAAAACGGAATATTCCGGGTTCAGCATGACAAGGGTTAATTTGAATAAGCAAAGGTCATGGTTACTTATTATGATTGTGTTTCATCTGTTGTTGTGTGTGATGTGTGTACATTTTCTACTTCTTCTTAAGAACCCTTGGATAGATTTCAACCAAACTTCGCAGGAAGCATCCTCATGGGAAGGCACTTCAGATTTGTACCTGTCATGGAGTTATCTCCCCTGGGGGCCCATCAGGGGCAAAAAAGAGGCAAAAAAGGGTACATCATTAAAAATCTTATTGTCTGAACAAGATGTTGGATTGGATTCACATTTGGTATTTAATGCAAGATATATATTCAATACCCTTTTGGTTATATGTGGGCTCTGCCCAGTTGCACCCAATTTTAACATAGAAACAAGGAAGAAAAAAATCTTCCCTGAAATGAAAAAGCCTAGAGAATTGATATTTGGGGCTTATATAGGAATAATGAAGAATTTTTAAAACTACATCTCCTCCCAAACCACTGGGCCAATTTCAACCAACTTGGCAGAAATGTTCCTCAGGTGGTTCCCTTTTAAGAATTGCTAAAAGAATGTAAATCTGTTGAAAACTCTGGTTACTATTGGAACAAAACTGAAATTTTAATAAAATCTTTAAAAATTACTCCTCCTGACCCAGAAGGCGTAGAGTCTTGATATTTTGCATGAAGTATCTGTACATTGACCTCTTTTAGAACTGCTAAAATAAGCACACATGGGTCCCCAGGAGCGGTTTGCTATGACAAAAAAGTGTAAAAAAAAAATTATCTCCTCCTGACCCAGAAGTTGAAGAATCTTGAATTTTTCATGAAGCACCAGTACATTGACCTCTTTCAAAATTGCTAGAATTTCAGAGCCACAGGATGATTGGGCTTAAATAGAAATAAAGAAGGCAACTATTTCAAAACTATTTGGCCAATTTTAACCAAATTTGGTGGGAACTTACCTTAGATTCACTCCTTTTAATAACTATTTAAAGATTTGAAATCTGTTGGGAAGCCTTGGTTGGCATGGCATCATAAGTTGATTTTAGTTAGATTTTAAAGGAGGTCTTCTCCTGTCCCAGTTACTTTTGGCCTTGAAGAAAAAGAGCCTTATCTCAGGTGAGCGCCAGGGCCACCAGCCCTCTTGTTTACATAGAAACATAGTAGAAAATCTTAAAGAACCAAACCAACCACACACCCTATTTAATCTTAAATCATAATCTAGTTCTTTAATCCCAAATCTACCTTGCAATGTACATGCTACTATTCTGGCACAAAAAACCCAGATCTTTGTAAGAATGTCTTTAGAATCTCATTACTTATATTATTTGGACTTTGATTTTCTGGAAATGATAAGGTAGTAGACACTCCAATTTAGTGTGCTAATTAGAATAAGCTATAA
The DNA here is from genome assembly GCA_946902895.1 of Fragum fragum. NCBI lineage: Eukaryota > Metazoa > Mollusca > Bivalvia > Cardiida > Cardiidae > Fragum > Fragum fragum. The sequence continues at coordinate 39,390,527 of OX336371.1, forward strand.
AGAAAAGCAATAATTTTGCCTGTTTGTACACAATTAATCAAGCTAGCTTAACATGCTCATTAACACATGGCAAGATTCCAAGTCGGCTCTGCCAAACATGTTGGAATATGACAGGTCCTGCTTTCCAAGATTCAGCTTATTATCTACATTGTTTTCTATCCCAAATGGCAAATATTTTCAAAATTTTAACTGTTTCAAATTGTGGGCTGCAACTTCTTTCAATTTATAGACCTATCTAAAATTGTGTTTGCCTGGTAATGGGTTAATCCAGAACTTTGGCCAATAGAGTAGTTATGTAATTGTCTTAAATGTTATGTATGTAAATTTCATCAACTAGAAATTTTCATCTGCAACTGAATTTGGACAAGTCTAAAATTTTGCCATCTGGTAAAGGGATAAAGGCAAAGCTCATTGATATGGGGATCAACTCAGTTGATGAAGATTGTAGAGATATAGTCAGAGTACATTGTGAAGCCATGCAGGAAGGAACCTCTGACAATGTCATGTACATGACAAACACACGGTTTGACAGGTAGCACAGGTTCTTGGGGCTTCTCCAAACTTATAAGCCTTCTTGTCTGACAGTAATGTCATTAAGTGTATAAAAAGAGTTTCTGTTTACTGAAGTACTGGTATTCACAGGGAAATTGATATGTACCTGTAACGTTGTTCATATTTTGTCAAATTGGTTATTAACCCATTCCAACACAGTGGAATTTTAGACCGGTCCAAATTGAAAGGAGCTGCAGATGACAATTTCAAGTTGATGGAATTTTACATTTTTTCGTCGTTTTGCATAGAAAACATTGTGGATAATAAGGAAATTGCTTGATCCAAGCAATTTCTTCATTTTCCACAATGTTTTCCAAAGCTTTTTCTTTGAGGGGCGTAAAAAGGAGGGATTGTGTAGGAATGGGTTAACCACAATATTTCAAAATATCAAAATTCAGTGAAGTTGCTGACAACAATTTATTGTTTTTGAAATTTTTGAAACTTTTTCGTTATATTGGGGAGAAAGCTTTGTGGATGTGGATATAATGAAAAATTGCCTCTGATAAGCAATTTTTTCATTTTAAACATTGAGTTACAGACATTTTCTCTTCTGGGCATCAAAAAGTGTATAGAATGGGTTAACCAATAAAACAGAAATGAATGAAAGAAATAATTTTAATACTCCAATCATTTTACTCTCACACCAATATCATTTAAGATTGATTGATTGAATGAGGTCCAACACTACTTTTCACAGTATTTGAGTCATATCGCGGCAGCAGGAGCACCTACCAATGGATTCCTGGTATTTCTCACACCAGTATTACCACTACATCCTTTCCTAGCCTCCAGCTGCTATCCTGCTTGGGCTAACAATTATCCACCCATTGGTGAGAGACAAATGTCTGAATATGTGCTGCAGCTGGGGATCGAGATATCTTTTATAAGCATTTTTTCTGAGTTCCTTTAGCCGAAGGCCAGTCAGCGCTGTTGTTTCCATGGCTGTATTTATCCAGTTGTGCATCCGTAAACTTTTTATGCCTCAGACATGAACTCACCAGCATTTTTCTTAATGAACAACAATGTATTCTTAAAATTTATCTCTTCACTGTTTTGTGTAAAGTTCATTTTAATTCTGGTCAAGAAGAAAACTATGTCAACAAGTATTGATACAGGGGCTCAAATTACTGTCTTTATGTGCATTCCTTGTGGAGGGAGTGATCAGTTGAATAGATACTAATCAGTAACACTGATGATCTTTGACAAGAATCAGCATTCTCGAGATTGATAGGGAAAAAAGATTTAATCCAGTACCAGACAGCTAAACTTTGGACTGGTCAAAATTGAAAGGATTTGCAGACAGGCAACAACTTAAAGTGTATGAAATTTCAGCTTGTTTCAAGTTTCTGGATAGAAAACGTTATGTAAAATGAAGAAATGTTTTCCCAATTGCTTTTCTCAGGGTGCCTCAAAAAGTGTCACGGTGAGGAAATAGGTTAAGCCATGACCAGAAAACAAAAATTTAGACTAGTCCAAACTTAACCCATTCCCACACAATCACTGTTTTTTCATACCCCTCATGAAGAAAGCTTTGGAAAACATTGTGAAAAATGAAAAGAAATCTTGTTCCAAGTAATTTCTTCATAATCCACTGTATTTCCTGTTTTAAAGGACAGACATTTTTAAAATTTCAGCAACTTAAAATTGTTGTTTTTCTCTCACTTCTTCAATTTAGACCAGTCTAAAAAAGATCTGTGTGGAAATGGATTTAAGAAGTATTTAGTTTAGAAATTTTAAAAAGATTTGTATTTAAGGGGAGAAATATTGATAAAGACTGTTATTAGAATTTTCATCATTGTCCACAATGTTTGCCAAAAATTTTTTTTTGAGGGTTGCAAAAAGTTGGGATTGGGCGGGAATAAGTTAGGAGCCTTAAATGAGAGCTGCTTGGAGCAGAATAATCTGCAGCTAAATGGGATCACTGAATTTTCTGAATGAATTGGGGAAAAATGAAAATATTTGTTGCACTTTTGGAAAAATTAAACAATGCGAGATAGAATGCAATAATTGGTCTGCAAATTGAATGCATCGTGAAGATGTTGATTCAGAGTCCTTATAGTCCAATCCCACAAAGATTTTTTTAGACTTGTCGAATTGAAAGAACAAAAGACGACAAGTTGATGGAATTTTAGATTTTTTTGTCTTTTTGGATAGAAAACAAAGTTGTGGATAATGAAGAAATTGCTTGTTACAAGCAATTTCTTCTTTTTCCACGATGTTTTCCAAAGCTTTTTTCTTGAGATGTGTAAAAAGGAGGGATTGAGTGAGAAATGGGTTAAACATAATATATTAAGAAAAATAATTCATTAAATTATTGAAATGTTAATTTTGAATACTAATTGAAATGATTTTTAAACGTGAACCTTTGATCATGATATTTAAATTAATTCATGTATTGCTTTAGATAACCACAGCAACATACTGTGACACTTCACCATAACTTTAGTCTTTTAACCCATTCCCTTTCAATGACGCCTTCTGATACCCCTCAAGAAAAATGATTGTGAAAACTTTGTGTAAGATGGAGAAATTGCTAGCTACAGAAGGAGTTGTATTCCAAGACACACTAAACTTTGATAGTATGTTTTACTCATTCCCACTCAAAAGAATTCTTGACATCCTCGAGTTGATGAAATTTAAAAATCTTGGTCTTTTAGGGAAGAAAATGTTGCGGAAGTAAAGGAATTATTTGTTGAAGAAATTACTTGTTAAAGCTTGTTTTCATAACCTCTATAGATCTCATTTTTATGCATTTGCACATATCAAGGTCGAGTCATGTATCAAGGTGCTTTGTCAAGGTCAAACTTCTGCAAAAACTTACCCAAAAAACAATATTAAATTTACTATCTTATTAAGCTTATTAAAGATACAATGCGCAAATTGTGTATGACAGATCTTATCAATATGCATCCCCTGATACTAAGGACCAGGTCATGTGACTAGGTCAAAGTCATCTGTCAGGGTCAAACTTCTGGAGAACTTACCCAAGAAATATAACATGTAGAATTTCAATTGATTTCAAGATGCAATGCGCATGATGATGGATCTCATCTATACACATCCACAGATACCAAGGCCCATATGCTCATATTTGGAATGATGATGGATATCATTGATAAGCATCTGCAGATACCAAGGTCCATGAACATATCTTGTGTTTTTTATTGGGATTTTGAATCATTTTTTTCCAAACTATCAGAATTCAGGAGGTTACTAGACACAACTTAAATCAAATTATTAATCAATTTTACACAATTTAAATTTAATCCCCTTGAGTAAAAAAGCTTTAAACAAAATCCTTCTCAAACTACAGGGCCTTTTTCAACCAAATTTGGCAAGCATGTTTCCTAGAATGATGCAGTGACAAATTACTAAAAGAATTGAAATCTGTTGAAGACGTGGTATTTTGAATGAAGCATAAGTGCATTGATCTCATTCAAAATTGCTAAAGGGTACTTACGGGAAAGGAGCCCCAGGGAGGTGGGGCCTATGATGAAAGAAGGATTTTTGAAAGGGCAACTCATCCCAAACTACAAAACCACATTCAACCAAATTTGGCAGCAAAGTTACCTAGGTAGGCCCCTCTAAAATTTTTAAAAGGATTGTTATCTGTTTAAGACTCTAGTTGCCATAGCAATAAAAGTAAAAAATCTTCTTCATCTGATCCAGAAGGCTTTATGAGCCTTGAAATTTTTGCATGTGAAGTGTCATTTCATTAATCTCTTTCAGTACCTTGGACCCACAGGAATGAAAATTTAATGTTTTGATTATTGCTTGAAATTTTAAGATGATAGGTTCTGAATCATTAATTTGTATTGATGTGAATTATTCACAAATGGAAGCATTCAGCAAACTAATGATTGCAAATATATCCCTTTCCTGCTTTGCAAATTTTAGACTGATCCAAGTTCAAAGGTTTTGCAGACAATAATTTAAAGTCTATTATATTAGAAAAATAAACATTCAATTGGGTAGAAAATATTTCGGAAAGAGAAGAAATTGCTTGTGACAGGCAATTTCTTCTTTTTCCACAATGTTTCCTCAAGTATAAAAAACACAGATACCTAAATATCAGGGCTTGAACAGGAAAGGGATAGCATATGAAACCAGGTATATGGATATGACATGCCTTAATAGTATGTATTGTCATGACCTTCTCAAATTGAAATGGTCCATATCAAAATGTACAATCTAGAGCCTGAGAGACTTTTGTGCTAACCCTTGTCTGAACCCAGAATATTCCTGTTTTGGCTGGAGGTACAGACCAGAATGATCAGATGTACATATTTGATGGTTTAGTCAAACATTGAAAAAATGAAAATGAAAAACAAACAATTTTTGTGTCATTTGGGCTAGTTTTCCTTGATACTGGGTCAAAAAGTTTGTGATATTTGTTTTTAAAAGATGAAGGATGATAGCAACTATCCAAAATTATTGTTATATGTAACATTTGGGATGTTAGAAACTTCCGACAATTACAATGAAATATTTCCAGGGCTAATAATTTTCATTGATTAATATATTTTATAAGAAATCTTTAAATAATGCCAAAAAATGTATTTGACCCATTCAGACACTATTAGGCTTTCGGACACCACAAGAGAAAAAGCTTTTGAAATATTGAGGGAAATTAGAAAAGTGCTTATTACAAGCAATTTGTTCATTTTCCACAATATTTTCTGCCTCAAAAGTTTAAAAAATCCAAAATTTCATTGACAAAATTTTGTTCTTTGCAACATCTTTGAATTTGAGATTTCTAAAATTTTGTTGTTTAGTCATGGGTTAATATGAATTCACACATTAAATGAAGGAAATAAAAATGTATAAATAAATTCTTACTTGATCATTCTTATTTTCTCAGTTTTCCAATGTGTGTCCATTGTTTATTCCACAGTTTCCCTAGTTTATCCAAGGTTTCCTATTGCCCTGTCATCTAAAATGTATCAAATATAGTTCTTGACTCCAGAATAGCAATCGCTGGTAAATACCCTAATTCACTGGGAGCTGTAGTATTCATAGAAGTGAACCATTGTAATTGGATGAATTTTCTTTCCTCCTGTTAGCTGTTATTTCTTCCGATGGTGAAAATTGCACAGGTTTAGGAGATAGTGAAAGTGGTGTTAGTGTGATATAGGGGGAGTATTTACCTATATGAATTGTTCCGACACCAGGTTAATATCGGAGGAAAACAGTGGTGTTTGATATTATTAGCATTTGACGTTGATTGTTAGCCGGTGGAATAGTTATTGTTATATTGGATTGGATATTTTATTGCTGCTGTGATTTGTAATTTTGTGATTCAACCATCTGATTAAACTTTTCCTTGTTCTATATAGATCATCTTGTATTAATCCATTACAACTTAATCCCACATTTTTAAGTGCTGAAGAAATCAAGCTTTGGAAAACAATTGAAGGAAAGGAGAAATTGCTTGCAACAAGCAATTTCCCCTTTTCTCACAATGTTTTCTTACCAGTATGACAGTTATTTTTGCTTTATTGATGCTGTATTTAGGACATTTTGCTCATGCACAAACAAATTATTTATTATTACCTCTAAAACTATGTTTTGAAACCCCCAAGATTTTTAGATTAGTTCTTGAATTAAATAAAGTCATGACCCTATTTCTAGAACTTCAAATCTTCTTGAACATAAGTTCTTGAACCACAGAAAGGTTCTAAAAACAGAGTTCTAGAAGTTCATGGACAGTTCTTGTACCTCTAAATAAAGTTCTTGGAGTTCTAGAAAAGTTCCAGAACTCAAATGAAGTTCTTGAACCTTTTATGCAGGGTATACTTCCCCCACTCTTGAACTATAAATTGTTGACTATGGATGCCACATCCCTTCTATAAAATTGTAAGTGCTCATGGGAAATGGCTACAAATGTGTGTAAATCCAAAACTGATGTTACAGTTGTTTGAGAGCATTCAGAAATCTGTAAGGGTATTCTATGTCCTCAGATTCCCCAAAGTAAAAATAATGTGATATTTTGTCCTTCAGGGTGCAGATGATAAATTTTCTTGTATTGTTAGTTTAAATGTTGATTAACCTTTGCAAAATCATGTAGTAGACCCTTATAGATAATTTTTTTATGTACAAGTTAAAGTGAGTGATCAAAGTTCAATTTTGTCTACTCCTGTATAGACATAATTTACCTTTCAGATAACTCACTATAACTTGTACATCTATACCCAAAATATGTTGCTGCTTTTAGAGACAGATCATGTGGAAGATTCCACTGAACCAGGCTCAGATCTTAATCATTATTGCATTATGACTTTGAAAAATGTCAATTGTTGTTCTAGTTTTTTTTCCCAAAAAGCTGAAACATAGAAAAAGCCAAACGATAATTTGATCCAAGAATACCATCTTTGTTAAGATGGATTAATCATCGTAGAGCTTGGGATATATCTATCTTTCGATACACTGAGAAAATATTGCAATCAATTAATAAAAAGCTCTTTATCATTAAGGAACTCCAAGTAACAGAGTTTAAATACAGATATGCCCTAGAAACCAACATCATTGGACCTTGGTTGATGAGCACATTTAGGTTATTAATTCCTCCAAAAATCTGAAGTTTTCTATGTATCTGGTCTTTCTATAGACATGGTACCATGCCAAAAACTTGCTACTGAATGCACCCACTCTTTACATTGTCTTGGGTCTATTTTATTTTTGCCAAGCAATAATTGCTGTCTAACCAGGGTTGTGAAAAAAGATATATATTAAACAGTTGTAGCTGTTTACCAAAAGACACAAATTTCAACATATGAGGTGCAAACAAAAACTCAAAATGTGTTTAAATCGAAAAAAATAAGTGTCATGATAAAGGATAGAAAACATAGTGAGAAAGGAAAATTGCTTACCAGTTGTTGTATACTGTAGATTTTTCTACAGCACATCAAAAAATGGGATATTATGGAAATGAATTGGCAGTATGGACATGATGTTGAGGCAAGATTTATATTTTGTCAATGATATATTCAAAGTATGTCTTAACCTATAACCAATGGGCAAAATTTTAGAGTGGTCAAAATTGAAAGGAGTTGCAGATGACAATTTCAAGTTCATGAAATTTCAGGGTTTTTAACTTTCTGTGTAGAAAACAATGTGGAAAATGAAGAAATTGCTTGTTACAAGCAATTTCTTCATTTTTCGATATATTTTCCAAATTATTTTTCTTGAGGCACATCAAAAAGCGTCCTTGTGTGGGAATGGGTTAAAGATCAATTGAAATCTGTTGAAACATGGATATTACTGTAGACTTGCTTTCGTAAAATTTTATTGAATTGACAGACCGTAACCTTACTGGAATAATAACATGCTTGACTGATTGTCCTCACCCAATATTATTCTACTCTGGTAGTTGACAACAACAATTCATATATTTGTTAAAAAGCACATGATTTCATGAAGCAATAGATCTATGACATGAAAGAATGAAGTTAACTCATTATCACATGACAAAAATTTAGACTAAGTTCTAAGTTGAAAGAAATTGTAGACAACATTTTAAGTCGATGGAATTTTAATAATGTTTTTTTTCCTTTTTTTTCGATAGAAAACATTGTGGATAATGAAGAAATTGCTTATAACTATCAATTTTTTCTTTTTCCAAAGTGTTTTCCTAGTCCTTTTTCCTGAGGGTGTTAAAAGGAGGGTTTGTGTGGGAATGGGTAAATGTCTGGGTTTCAAAATCTTTTCTTGTATTTTTTTTTATTTGTCCATTGTTTGATCATTTTGTTTGGGAGTAAAATCATTGAAAATGTTAACAAACTAGTGTCGCCACTCTTTAAGAAATAGTAGTACTTTTCCTTTCATTTCTACAGTATAATGATACTGTAGTGATATGCTCTCTCAAGACACTTCAGCTAAAGATATGACAACTGTCGCTAAAAGAGACTCAACCTCGTCTAGTAGATAGACACTCTATTTATATCTCTATGGCATTTTATTTAAAGAGAAAAATTTATGTTGTACTTATGTGTATGATTTTTGCTGAAGTATCCTTGAATTGTCCAATTGCTGGCCCCACCCACCGAATCTTTTGGCCCGCACATTGACTCTGACAGGAAGTCCTGCTTCGATTTTAACAGTGTTATTTTGCAAAGATTATGGCCAGTAGTATTTTGCAAATAAGTAGAATGGTTGGTTGGCAACCTAACTGTTGTAACTACAGCTTGAATAAGCTGTAGTTATTATATTTTAGTCGCCAAACCTACAAAAATGATTTATCAATGATGGAGTTCAAACTGAACTTCCAGTATAAATGAATGATTTCATTGGTTGCCTAATTATTTGATTGGCAGCCGCGATTGGTCAAAAAGGTGTATATTTACGAGACTAAGTATATATTCAAAATAAAAGTCAGGATCTGGACAATAAAACTGGAATATACCCGCCAAATAAAATTTTCAGGAAATGTTCACCCATACTTTTTGATGTGCTTAAGAAAATAAGCTCTGGAAAATGTTGAAAAAATAAAGACATTGCTTGTTACAATTTCATCACTTTCATTTGTCATATAGAACATCTCTGAATTTGGACCCGTCAGGAATATTCTCGTCTGGTGATTGGTTAAATCATGGTAATGAAGCCTTCCGTTGTCTTGGTTGTTATTTGCTATCTATATGGTATGCTGTTTCTGATAGGTGTGTAAGGTAAAGCCATTAATTACATCTCATCATGAGATGTATGGCTGTTTTCTTCCCCCAATTTCCCCAGTCAGTGGTTTCTGTAATAACTATATGTGTCAGGCAACATTGTCTAAATGGGCAGCTTTGGAAGCTTTTAAATGGTAATTGCGACAAAACTTTGAATGGTTTTGCTAGAATAACCTGAGAGACATTCATATTCAGTGTTCCTACTTTGATTTCACAAGACATTTAGAAGAGAGGTAGTGTCAAATTAGATTCAAATTATTATTTTTCAAAACCTGTCTCTTCCAAACAACTAAACATTTTGAAAAATAACTGAAAAGAGGAATTCGTAGAAATTGTAAAGACTCCAATTTAATATGAAAACATTATCCTGCTCAGCATAGATGTGGCTATGGTTTCAATAACTCGCAATTGTTCAATTATATAGTGAGTAATTTGCCTTCGATTTTTAGAAATGAGCGTACCAGCCGTATACTGCGAGAGTGATAAGCTCCATTGTTATGTATGTTCAAAGAAATTCCATGGATGTGAATAAGCCTTTTTAAGCTACCACTGGGTGCAGAAGGTTTAAGATATACCAAATCTCTCATTTGTTTCTTATAAGTAATTAATCTCAATGAATATTGGTAACTTGATATTGTCTAAGTTTCTTAAATGATATCTTGATTATTTGTGAACTGTCATCAGTAAAGGATCTTCTCAAATAAATAAGAAAAATATTGGTCTTCAAAGCTAGTTAGACTGTGATCGATTGTATTTTGTTTAATGTCACTTTTAGTTGTATTTCAGTAAAACCATGGTTGATAGGTGCACCCAACTATGTTTTCCTGTCATTTTTAACACCAGGACATGTGCATGGACAACTGCAACAACAAATTAGCTGCTGAGCTAACTTAGTAGCCAAATTATCATATTTCTATCTATTAGCCGAGACATTATGCTTAGATATATATTATCTATAGGTAAAATGCAATTTTATACACCAAGATGGGTATACTACTCTACTATGCAAACAGGGACTAACATTATCAGTATTTTCAGTGCTTTGGTTTAGTATTAAAGCCATAAATGCATCCTTAGTCTGTTACTACATAACATTCCGATTATTTATGGATATCAAATTTAAGTGATGTAACTAATAGTTATCTTCTAGTCTATATACTAACTGATAGACTGGGAGCCATGGAGGCTGCATAAAGAGGGGTAACCCAGTACTTATTTGTGAGAATCACCCTTGAATCATTTTCCTCTCTATCAGGCATTCAAAAGCAGAATATTACATCTGACATGTAATACAGACTCATGCATTGCTGGTAAAAGAAGAGGCATGAAAAAACAGCAAGAGAAATAAGGTATATGAAGATCTCCCTTAGGGGAATTAATCAGTGACAATTATTGAAAAAATGATGAAAGTATTATCTTGTATATTGGTTGCCTTGGTGATCAATTTGTATTGGTTTTAGATAGATTGGTGAATTCAATGTTAAATGTTCTGCTTGTAATTCCTGACCATGAAACAGTAAGTCAATTATCATAATCATCTAAGGGTAATGACTTTCCAATGGATACTTCTAAAAGAACTTGATATGTTGGTTTGTCTTAGAATAGATTGCTGACAAAACCTACTTAAAATAGTAATTGACAGGTCAGTTTGTCTGAGAAAGGATTACTGGCACTGCTTCCTTCAAATAACGCTTGAATAGCTGGAAAAGACTACTTGTAATAGCACTTTGCTTGAGAATATATCACTGGCTATGCTCACTTCAAATGGTACTTGACAGGTCAGTTTGTCTAAGAATTTAACACTGGCTATGATAATTTCAAATAGTACTTGACAGGTCAGTTTTTCTAAGAATTTATCACTGGCTATGATAATTTCAAATAGTACTTGACAGGTCAGTTTTTCTAAGAATGTATCACTGGCTATGATAATTTCAAATAGTACTTGACATGCCAGTTTATCATAGAATGAGTCAGTGGCAATCTCCACTTCAAATAGAACTAATAGGTCAGTTTGTCTCAGAATGTATCAGTGCCTATTCTCACGTCAAATAGCTCTTGACGCGTCAGTTTGTATGAGAATGGATTGCTGGCAATGCCCAGTTCAATTAGCACTTGTCAAGTCAGTTTATTGGAGGTGTAAATGCACATCCAAATAGCACTTGACAGGTCAGTTTGTCCGATAGTTGATTTCTGGAAATGACCACTTCAAATAGCACTTGACAGGTCTGTTCATTTAGAAAGTGGATTGCTGGCTTTGTCGACTTCAAATTGCACTTGACAGGTCAGATTTTCTTAGAGTGGATTGCTGAAAATGCCCACTTCAAATAGCACTTGGTGGGTCATTTTGAGATGCTATATAGTATCAATTTCTTGGTCAATGAGGATGAAACAAACCCATTCCCACACAGTGACGCTTTTTGAGGCCCCTCAAAAAAAGCAATTGTGAAAATTGTGAAAATATTTACAATATTTTCTATCCAGAAATTTGAAAAAATCTGAAATTTCATCAATTTTAAATAGTCGACTGCAACTCCTTCCAGTTTGGACCAGTCTCAAATATTGCTGTCTGGTAATAGGTTTAGATGTATAAAAGATACTTACAATAATTATATTCCCAAAAACTATGGGGGCTTAGAGACAAGTTGTCAGTCAGATGGTTCATCCCTCAGTCCATAGCTTTTCCTGGTCTCCAATTTCACATAAACTACTTGATAGGTTAGATTCAAATTTCCATACATATACTCAGTATCAAGCAATTCAACCTATGCTGCATTGACTAAGCATAGAAAAATAAATAGTTGATTTATGTGGCCAGCCATTTTGAACACAATATGCTTGGGTGAGCTAAAATTAACTAAGAGATGAACTTGAAGTCATAGATTGTAATATTCCTGTAATATACAAGACATATTTAGTTGTAGACATTCAGTGTATTTAGTGGTTAAGCCTCCATTGGCAGTTTGCACTCAATGAACTCTGAGAAGACTTGTTAACTTAACCTATCAAAGCTGACACTTTGCTAGCTAAAAATCTTATCCCCTCACTTTCTCTTGTACTACTAAATGATTTAAGACATGCAGTACCAAGCAAGGATGTCAAATTTTAATTGTAAGTCCATATTTTTCTGGAGTTAAGGCCTTTTGTTGAAAAATATAAAAAATAGACTATTATGATGACAAGATAATGTATCAGTGACATTTCTTAGAATGTTGTTGTCTCGGGTAAAGGGTTAATACAATATGTAAGATAAGAAAAATTGCTTTTCACAGCATGACAAAAAAAGAATTTTAACCCTTGTCATGCTGAGCCCAGAAAATTCTGGTTTTAGCTGGAGGTATAGAAGTGCAGTCTGATCTTATTCTACTCCCCCTGACTGTCCTTTTGAAACCAGAGTTGTTTATGAAATTAATTTTCAAAAGAAGTATTGACGATTGAACAAGTTCTACCAATGCTTTCAGTCCTTTGATTTTTACACAATTCTGAAAAGGATTTTATTCAGCATGACATGGGTTGATTCTTCACAAATCAATAAGTTTTCTGCCTCTTATTGGCATTTCTGATTTATTGATGTATATTATTAATGATCTGGTTCAATGTCACTTAGAATCATGCTGTGTCAGGTTTTCTTCCTTTGGAAGATGAAAATTCTTATTTTCCATTAGTCTTTTTATCAAGAGGACGAATGAGCAGAAATTACAAGGGTTTAGTAGCCATCTAGGGCTAGATTTTGGCTGATATACAATAAGTTGTTGAGCCATTTTAAATTTAGTGTGAGGCTCTTTAACCCAACACACCTTTTGACACCCCTTAAGAAAAAACAATTGAGAAAAGATTGTATGAAATGTAATTATTTGATTGATTCATTGATTGATTGGGGTTTAACCCCACTTTTAATAGTACTTCAGTCATACCACGGCAGCTTGAGCACCCAACAATGGTTTCCTGGTATTTCTCACACCAGTACTACCATTACATCCTTTCTTAGCCTCCAGCTCCTATCCCGCTTATATTTTAGATTATCTACACATTTGTAAGAGACATAATTATGTCAAAAAGGATATGTGATGCTGTCGGGGATCAAACCCATGGCATCCAATGATTAAAGATTTGAGTCTGATGCGCTACCAACTGTGCTATGATGTTCTGTTATTTTTTTATCCAGGCAATTTCTCTATTACCCACAGAAATTTTACCCCAACAGTAAGAATAACCCCAAAATTTCATAAGCTTTAAATTGTGGTCTTCTCCGACACCTTGCACCTTGGACCAGTCTAAAATTTTGCTGTCTGGTAATGGGTTATAAGGTGACATCCCTTCATTTAGGTCTTTGACTATAGTTTTTTGTGACCTTGACCATTTTAACAAAAGCTTTATTCCAAAATTTCCAAAAAAATTAATGCTTATTTCTATGACCTTTGTAATACTAAATACTGGTAGTATTATTTCATTTGGTGATAGGCTTTCAAGTGACCCCAAGTTCCTTTACCCTGTGACTTTAAACTTTTTTAAAACATAAATAAAAAACCCTAAAAACTAGCCTTGAAATTTTACCATATTAGATTTCTTCGAAATCTTTATATTCATAGGACCATCATAACTTACTTCATGATATACACAAATCAGTTGATGAACTTCACTTAACCCTTGTCATGCTGAATAAAAATTCTGTTTAGAATCACACCAAAATAAAAGAACTATAATCACTCAAAGTGCTAGTTGCAGGTCAAAGTGATTCTATAAACAATTCTGGCTTGAAAGGGACAACCACGTGGTGTAGACTATGATCAGACTGCACATATGTGCAGGCTGATCTTTGTGTATACCTCCTGCCGAAACTAGAATAGTCCGGGTTCAGCATGACAAGGGTTAATAATTAACTTAGAATTGTCATCTACAACTCTTTTGAATTTTTGATCAGTCAAAAACCTTTATGTTCCCTGAATAAAAACATCAGTGCATATTGTTATACTGATGGTCTTCTGTTGATCTTTCTGTTAATGAAGAGTAAATTTGACCCTTGTCATGCTGAATAAACATCCTCCACAGAACTGCATTAAAATCAAAGGACTGAAAGTACTGGATGTGCTAATTTTAGGCTAATCATTATTTTGAAAATCATTTTATAAACCACTCTGACTTTAAAGAGACAAGCAGGTGGTGTAGACTAAGATCAGACTGAGCATATGTGCAGGCTGATCTTTGACTATACCTCCTGCCAACACAGGAATATTCAAGGTTCAGCGTGACAAGGGTAAATATTTTGCCCTAATTCAAAACTTGGCTCATGTTTGAAGTATAGGTTTCTTGCATTGATAAGCATCAGTTGGTCGTAAGGTCAAGGTCATCCATGACAGTCAAGGTCACTTATCAAGCTAGGGACATGTCCTATTTCATCCTGTAATAGGTTAGATTTTAGATTGAGAATGGGGGAGAAGAAAAAAGAAGACAAAATAAATCAAGATTTCAACATGGTATAATAATAAAAGGACAATCAGGGGTCAATGACTTTAGTATCCCTAATAAAATATTCATGTAGGATGATTGACCTGGATTTCCATTGAAAGGTTTAAATCTAATTGATTTGATTGCTCTTTTTTCTTCAAATTTAACATGCAGTTTTAGTTTTAATATTGTTTTTTAAATCACACATCAATTAGTGGAAAGGAATAAAAATCACAGTGAGATATTATTTACCTCTTTGTTGCAAAATGGAACCATGCATCTTGCAGTTGTGAAAAGTTATGATGGATATTTTACACTTCTCAGGAATAGGAACCATGTTTGAAGTGAATTAAAGCTTTAGCTCTGGTTTAGTTTTTACAATCTGGCTATGGTCAATACAATTTGGAGTCTGAGTTTATCCTCATTCCCACACAATGATGCTTTTGGACGCCCCTCAAGAAAAACAATTGGGAAACATTTTGTAAGATGAAGAAATTGCTTGTGACAAGCAATTTCTTCATTTTACACAATGTTTTCTATCCAGAAAATTGAAAAAATCTAAAATTTCATAGACTTTAAATTGTTGTCTGCATCTCCTTTCATTTTGGACCAGTCTAAAATGTTGTAGTCTGGTAATGGGTTTAGACTGTCCAAATTCAAAAAAGTTACAGTCCACTTTTTCAAATTGAGGAAATTTTGAAAATCTATGTCTTCTGGGATAGAAATTATTGTGGATAATGTAGAATTTGCTTGTAACAAGCAATTCCTTCATTATCCACAATAATATAAAGGTTTTGTTCTTGAGCCAAAAAAACGTGGTTTGTATGGGAATGAGTTAGCCCTTTACATGATATAACAAACGGTAGGCTGATTGAAATTCTAGGAGTTTACAGATGACAAATTTAAGTAATTATAGAAATTGAATATGTCCGTCTTTCTAGATAGAAAACTATAATGAAAAAAATGTTAATAACAAGCAATTTCACCAATTTCCACATTATTACCCAGACCCTTTTGTGATGGTTCTAATAAAAGTTTATGAAATTTAAAGCAGTGTTTTTGCCCTCTTGTTCTAGTATTTGTTAAAACCTAGTATCCAGTGGGTCTAAAATTAACTGAATTGGACAAAAAATCACAGATCTACCGTGAATAATGTCATCTGATCAGTATAGTCATCATAGATGTACAAGTTATGGTGAGGAATTAAAAGTCAATTTTGTCAATGCTTGATTGATTGAATGGGTTTAACGCCACTTTTAACAGTATTTCAGTTATATGGCGGTGGCTGGAGCATCTAACAATGGATTCCTGGTATTTCTCACCAGTACTACCACTACATACTTTCCTAGCCTCCAGCTGCTATCCCACTTAGGTTTAGGATTATCCACCCATAGGTGAGAGACAGAAAGAATATGTGCCGCCGCCGGGGATTGAACCCATGACATCCCATTATTGAAGATTAGGAGTCTGATGCGCTACCGACTGTGCTGACGGCGGCATTTTGTCTATACAGGTATAGGCAAAATTGACCCTTTATCACTCATTATAACTTGTACATCTATAGATTGGTCTAATCAAAATGTTTTGTTATTTTAGAAGATAATTGTATGAGGTAGTATTGATATGTTAATCTTTAAATCCTTTGTTTATTTTGTTTAAAACTCTGGATTAGTTATTAAATACCTGAATAGCTGTATTTCATCTGTATTCAACGGACCAGTGCCAAGGGATTTGGAAATTTTACAAAATGAAAGAATCAAATGTCATTAAACATACCATTGTACTTGAAGCACTGTGCCATAAAGTATTCTGTTTGGTTTTCAGCAAATGCAGGCCAAAATCTCTAAATCAGCTACAAAGATCTGTATGCTATCACACATATCTATAGATTGATATATATTACATTAAATTTTTATGTTGACCTATTACCAGACAATATATGTACGTAGACCCATTGATTCTATTACACTAGTATCTTATGTCTTGGTGACGTAGACAAGTAGGGAAAATTGAGAATATTGCAAACCTGAAATAGGTAGTCACAAATATTCATATATTACCATATAGATGGGTCAGTGCAAAACATCTGTTTTGCTCTGACCCATGGATATAAGGAAAGTAATATATTAGGAAAAGAATATGCAACTTGAATTCTTTTCAGACAAAAAAATTCTTTAAGTAGCTCTTTTTGGTGAATAATATTCATGTTATTCATTGTAGGGGAAAAAAAATGTTTAGGCATATTATCAAATTATAACTTATATGATACAGTGTTAACTGACTGCATTAATATTGTTAAGGGTACACAGCAATAAAATTCATCAATATAATATATTCAACAAGGTTTTTCAATTAATGAAGGTCAAGGTCAAACATTAATAGATTCCAAAATTTCATTAAAGGATGATACTTGTGAAAGAACTAGGAGCCTATTTTGCATTATTGTGTGAATTTATGATGATATTTTGTTTGTTTCAAAGGTGCTTGTTCAACCTGAACCAGATGAGAAAAACTTTAGACTGGTCCTTATTGAAAAAAGGCCTGGAGCAGCAATTCATTGACAACATTTCATAGTAACTCATTGTTACTGATATAAAAACAATGAAAAATAAATAATTCTGGTTTATACTCTGGTTTAACCCTTTCCTGTTCAATCCTGTTTATACATCTCTATTATACTGAGAAAACTTTGTAGAAAAGAAGAAAATTGCCTTTTCCACAATCTTTTCTACTCTACTGAATGGTAATATTTATCAAAATTAATCAGCTTTAAATTTTCGTCTGCAAAACCTTTGAATTTGGACAGGTTTAACACTTTGAAAATCAGGAAAGGGTTAAGAGGTACAAGTAGGTGGTGTAAACTAAGAGCAGACAACAAAAATTGATAGATTGTCGCTGTCAATCAAAAATTGGCCAATCAACTCATTCATTTAGAATGTGACCTTTGAACTCCATCATTTTTTTAACAATCCCTTCTTTTTTACACCCTCAAGAAAAAACTTTCGAAAACATGGTGGAAAATGAAGAAATTGCTTGTAACAATTTCTTCATTATCCACAATGTTTTCCACAATGTTTTCCAAAGCTTTTTTCTTCATTTTCCACAATGTTTTCCAAAGCTTTTTTCTCGAGGGCGTAAAAAGGAGGGATTGAGTTGGAATGGGTTAAATTTTGTTGTGTGAGAATGGGTAAAAGCATTTTTGATGATTTAGTGACTTAAACTCCATAACTACAGCTTTTTGAAGCAGCCAGTACATTAAGTATGCATTTTATTGTATATCACTGGCCAGGTATTGTGCAAAATAACATTGTTTGATTATTACCTCAGTGAAACTGCTATGTTACAGGTCAGTCAGTAGTCACTAGAATTCATCAATTTAACCCATAACCATTTAATCTCGCATTTTTACGCATTGAGGAAGTACAGATTTTATAACATTGTGGGAAAAGGAATGATAGCTTGCAACAAACAATTTCTCCATTTCTCACAATGTTTTCTGTCCTATTTTTCTCTTATTTTCCAAAATTAGTGCAATTTGAAATTTCATCTGTAAATTCTACCATTTTGGACCGGTCTAGAATTTTGTGTTGTGTGAAAGGGTTAAATTGCTTATTGTGCACAAGAAAACATGAGTTAGATGTAAGTGTTGTGGAAGATTATTTGACAAGGAAAGAACAAAAAGCAAATGATTTTGTGTTGGAATTTGAACCCATTACCACACAAGGATGCTTTCTGGTGCACTGAAGTAACATGATTGTGGAAATCTTTGTGGGAAAAAGAGAAATTGCTTGTGACAAAGAATTTCTCCTTTCTCACAATATTTTCTTCCCCTTTTGACACTTAATTTCCAGTTTTAACACAAGTGGAATTGTCATCTGCAACTGCTTGTGAGCCAGTCTAAAATTTTGTTGTCTTGAAATGGATCAATTGGTCAGTCCATATTTTCACTGACAGCAGTAACAACTTGACAGTTACTTCTTGCTGAGGGTCATTATTAAGTCAGTTTGTTTTATATGGGAAGATTTTAAGTGATCACTTGACATAATGGGTTATACAGGATATTTAGGAATAGTTTTCCTCATTTTGATAAAAGAATGGTTAACTGTGATATGATTGTGATACGGATTTACAGCCTGATTAGCAGATGGCAAAATTCTAGACTGGTCCAAATTGAAAGAAGCTGCAGACGACAATATCAAGTTGATGAAATTTAAGGTTTTTTTTGTCTTTTTGGATAGAAAAAAATGTTGTTAATAAAGAAATTGCTTGTAACAATTTTCATTTTCCAAAATGTTTTCAAAAGCTTTATTCTTGAGGGATGTAAAAAAGAGGGATAATGTTTGGGAATGTGTAAAAAAGATTAATTTGGATAAGAATAGAAATGTTTGAAAAATGCTGATTTTCTATTCACAAATGGTTCTCATCCTGATACTGGGAGATGATTGATGTATTTGCAATATGTTGCTAATAAATGAAACAGCCATTTTAAATGTAGCCACTTGAAGGTTTCATTAGCTAAGCTCCAATGTTTTGGAGCAAAAGTCAAGCTGTCATCCAAACTGTAACCCATTCAAACATAATCCAGCTAAATTCTTAGGCCCCTCAAGAAGCAAGCTTTGGAAAACATTGTGAAAAAATTAAAAAAAACTTGTTACATTTCATCATCATTCATCATATTTTCAAACTTGGCATATGTTACTAGTAATTTAAAACAGCAATTTATATTATCCTGTGAAAGAATTCTAGAATCATTTTTGGCTCAGCTATTTTCATAGAAAACTGCAGGTTTGCTATAGCCAGATTGTTGTCTGCATGGAAATCCTTGTCTGAAAGCTTAAACCCTTTCCTGGACAAACCCGGGATTTTACGTCACTGTGATTTTATACTTGAGAAAACATTGTGGAAAAAGGAGAAATTGCTTGTATCAAGCAATTTCTCCTTTTCCCACAATATTTTCTACCACATAGGATGGTCAGATTTCAAATTGCATGCATGTTTCATTGTTGTCTGCAACCTCTTTCAAATTGGACCAGTCTAAAATTTCATAAAACAGGAAAGGGTTAACATTTCAAAATACTTCTGGTAATACTGAACACATTCACCTTAAACTGGGAATGTATGTTCATGTAACATGTGGCGATTCTAATGAGTGTGAAAAATATAAGATTGAGTAAGATCTCTGCAACAGCTAAATGATCGATCATGATAATGTCTCAAAAAATGTTTTCAGTGACGATTCTCTTCAGCGATCACTTTTTAACACAAACGAAAATTATAGCTCATGACTGCTGTACACTAGATGATTTGTCAATCTTACACTGAAACAAACAATTATCCTCTCTAACCTTTAATCCTTTCTTGTATGATCACTGGTTTTTGTATCCGTTAAATTTTGTTTTGTGGAAAAAGAATAAAATCTATTTTCAAAAGATCATTGCTTTCAAATTTCATTTACAGTAAGTCTTGTATTAATTAATCAACCACTGAATGGATGACAAAAAAGTGGTGACTAAAATACTGTTTTGTGAATTATATGAATGATTGATTCAATTGCGTAGACAATTAATAATAGAATTCTCGCTAAACCCTATGTTGTTCGGACTCATTTGAATCATGATCCACTGAGACAATTCTGATGGATTCCAACAACATTGAATTTAGGCAGGATAAGGTTTTAGCAAATACAATCATTTTGTCATCAGAGCTTTTGATTTTGAAATGGAAATTTTGAATATGGTCGTTGAATTGTTGTTTTGATCTTCAACTTCTTTCAATGTCGGCAAGGTCAAAAAGTTAATGGAAATAGTTGAATTTTAAGTGCTCTAGTCTTAAAGGGACTTTTATTAACCAAGTCTGAGATGGAAGAATGGTTAAGTGTCTAAACTTGTGATATTGTCTGACAGTCCATCATATTAAAATACCAAGGGACTAACATATTCTGGAGAAAAAAATGTGACAAACTCCTGTTTAGAAAGTGAAGTGAGGATTGCAAAATTTGTGGTGAACTAGAACAGTTTAACACTTTAAATTTGTCAAAATGTTATCAAAGAAACTTTTAGCGAAAACTAACTCTGATTCAGAGCATTTTGAAGTTCCAGAAAAAATGAGGAATTTGACAGAGGAAGATTTTATCAAAAAGGCCCAAGCTGGCCGTAAACGCCATAGTGTTCAGTTGGATAAAAGTGTAAAACAAACATTGTTGGAACTGAAAGTTGATCGTAGATCAAGTAATGCCAGCTCTCAGGGTAGTAATGAGTCTCTGTGTAAGTTTAGAAAAATATCTTTTTTTACCATCTAAGTCATTTCAATGCCAAAAATGAAATGTGAGCAGAGTTACAAAAAAAAAAAAAAAAAATACAGAAAAACAATATATGTTATTTGTTTTGCAGCTGTATTTTGTGTTACTGATAATGAATAGTAATTCTGTGGATGCTTAAATTCAACTTGTCTGATAAAGCAACAGATATCAATGAAATGTGAGACTTGGTTAAAAATCCTAGGGATTTTACAGCTACAATTACAGGAATTTTCAGTACAACTAAACTTAGTGTAGGCAATGTCCTCTTTGATGGTCCATAAAAATTAATGTTCTGCATCTATTGGGTATCACTGAATTTAAACCATAAGTCAGTTTTTGTCGGGCCCGCTTGCGGTGAGCGAGACATAGTTGTCACTAAGACAATTTGGTGTATGTGCGTGAGTGCCTTAGTACGATAGTCCGTTCATATGTCCGAATTTGTTTGGACAATTATTCCTACATTTATAGATGGATTTCAAAATAACTTGGCACAATTATTCTCCATCATGAGTAGATGTGCCATTTGAAAGAATTTTTAAGATAGTTCTAATGTCAAGGTCACAGCTTAAGATCAAACACTTAAATTGTGTTTGTCTGGACAATTACTCCTACATTTATGGATGCATTTCAAAATAACTTGGCACAATTATTCTCCACCATGAGTAGATGTGCCATTTGAAAGAACTTTTGGGATAGTTCTAATGTCAAGGTCACAGCTCAAGGTCAACTTGGCACAATTATTCTCCATCATGAGTTGGTGTGCCATTTGAAAGAATTTTTGGGATAGTTCTAATGTCAAAGTCACAACTCAAGGTCAAACACTTAAATTGTAATTGTCAAGAGCATTTCTCCTACAATTATTGATAGATTTCAAAATAGATTGGCACAATTATTCTCCATCATGGGTAGATGTGCCATTTGAAAGAATTTTTTGGATAGCTTCAAGTTCAAGGTCAAAGCTCAAGGTCAAACACTAAAATTGATGGTCAAGGTCAAGTTGATGGTCAAATCTTTGGGGTCTCGATAGCAGTTGTCCTGGGACAACAATCTAGTTATGATCCAAAGCCACAATGTCGAGATATTAAGGGCCAGTATGTACCTCATGTTAGTATGTGGAGATAAAAAAAAAAAATTAACAAGCAACCTACAGGTCTGATGCAGGATATCACTGCTTCTCCTTTTAAAAGCTTGTGTCTTGTTCAAGGCAATTGAATAGTCTGAAAAGAATCAGTTGGTTATAATTATACTTCAAAATTCTGGTGGATAAAAAGGAGTTAGCTTATCTGTCAGTCCAACCATTGGTCAGTTTGTATTGTAGCGTTTCATTGTCTGCTTGTCAACAATTCAGTGTCACCATGCTAGAGGTCACAAGTACAGCTCAATCCTCAAATTTGCCGAAAAAGTTTGTATGCTAGGAAAGTTCCTAAGTAATATTGTGACATTCTGATAGAAATCAAGGGAAAAGGGGCATTATTGACATTTACATTGTACTTTTTTACTGCTGTAAAGGTCACAATTTTAGCTTAATCTTTTTCAAATCTGCTGAAAATGTTTGTATAGGCATAAGGAAGATCCATATTGAATATGGTGACATTCTTATCAATATCAAGGGAAAGCGAACCTTAATGACAATTACTTTAAAACTGTTTTAGAGGTCACAATTTTGGCGCAATCTTTCTGTTTTAGGATCCTCAAGAGAAAGATATGGATAAACATTACGTGGAAAAGGATGAAATTGTTTGAAACAGGCAATATCTTTATTTCAGACAATTCTTTTCACCTAGAAAGAGAAAAACTTTTAAAATTAAAATTCTATGTACTGTGTACTTCAAAATGTTATCAACTATATACTTCTTCCGTTTTGCTCATGTCAAAAATTCTGTTGCCTGGAAATGAGTTAAAAAGGCTTTACACTTTGTATTTTCAGCTTCTTATACTGGAAGTTCATCAGATGAAGAAGATGAAGTCAACCCTCGGGACAAACAACAGGTAAGTCACTTCATCATAGCTTATATTATTCACTAGCCCAACTTAGATGTTCAAAATTATCTATCAAGCAGTCTGGCTGGATAAGACATTCTGTCTTGGAAATTATGATTGTTTGTTTTGAAAATTCAATTAAATTTGGTTAAACTCATGTAGGGTTGCATGAGGACATTTCATTTCTGTACTAAATTGGTGAATTCACAAGCTGCTGGCCATTAATAGCACAATGATAAATTTCATATCAAAAAGCAATGATAGAAAAATAAATTAAAATTTGAGTACTGTTTCTTTATTTTTGACCTTGAATAAAGGAATTGCTTATAAAAAGTTGTTTGTGTTTACTAAGATCAGACTGCACATGTGTAGGCTGATTTCAGTCTATTAAACTCATGCCAAAGTAGAAATATTCCAGATTCAGAGTGGCAAGGGTATATGTGACTGAATTTGCTTTCCAATTGCTGTTGTTGATAACAGTAGATGCTCAAGTAAAGAATGAATTTAGATCTTTGCCAAGAAAATGTCTCATTATCTAGGAAATTGTAATTGATCTTATTACAATATATTCTTGAGATTCTGTCGCAGTCTAGAGAAGCATTTTTTGTAACAAACAAGATTTCTGTTACTGGTGATTATTGCCTTATAAGGATGGAAGATTTTATGATATGCAGACTTTGTTTCATTTATCTTCTTGTTAACAGTTACTGATGATAGGCTGTTAGTTCAAATAAGGGGCAAAATTACAAAGAAATAAGTGTCGTAGATACAGATGTCTTCAAACAATTGTCTCAACTTTCGACAGTGACTTTTAGGAGATTGATGAAAATATCTTTTTGTATGATATTCTAGGGCCCATAATTCAACTTTAAGCCAAATTTTTTTTCAAACATGAAATTGCACATAAACTACCACAGCTTGATTTTACATCTACACATGCCATGGTTTGACACAAACTTATTTACACATATTCATGCAGGACCAATTACTGGTCCTCCTCGATTAGAATAGATTTTCTTCATGTTAGATCTGCACTTCCTAGTTAGCTGAGATCCCCTGCCAAAAAGTGTTTGAGAACTTCAATTCTAGAATGTTTTAGAACTTCAGTTCTAGAGCATTCAAGATCATTTAATGGATCATTAAATTAAACATAAACTAATATAAATGGCATTTGAAGAACTCTTTTTCAGCTCCAATGGCTGAAATCTGGTGAGCTATTGTCATGGCATTGTGGCTGTCATGGTTGCGTCCAGTCTTCCATCTGTCCGTCCATCCATCTGTCCGTCAATGAAATTTTATTTTGAAAATCTTCTCCTCAGAAAGTTATGAACAGATTTCAACCAAATTTCACAGAAATGAGCCTTTGGTGACCCTATATCAGATTCCTTCAAAGAATTTTGATAACATGAAAAACATGGCCTTAAATGGGCGAGGCTTAATTTCCATATATGATAAATGCTTTGAAATTCTTCTTCTCAGAAACCAATGGCTGGATTCCAACCAAATTTCATAGAAATGATCCTATGGTAAACCTCTATCAGGTTCTTATAAAGAATTTTGATCAGATGAAAAACATGGCTTTAATGGGCATGGTTAATTTTCATACATGGTAAAAGCTTTGAAATTCCTTTTCTCAGAAACCAGTGGATGAATTTCAACCAAATTTCACAGAAATGATCCTATGGTGAACCTTTATCAGATTCCTTCAAAGAATTTTGATCACATGAAAAACATGGCTTAAATGGGCATGGTTAATTTCCATATATGGTAAAAGCTTTGAAATGCTTCTTCTCAGAAACCAGTGAATGAATTTCAACCAAATTTCACAGAAATGATCCTATGGTTAACCTCTTTCAGATTCCTTCAAAGAATTTTGATTAGATGAAAAACATGGCTCTAATGGGCAGGGCTATTTTTCATTTGTTGTAAAACCTTTGAAATGCTTCTTCTGAGAAACCAGAGGATGGATTTCAACCAAATTTGACCAATCCTTGTGTGACCTTTTATCAGATAATAAAAAAGAATTTTGATTGGATGAAAAATATGGCTTTAATGGGCAGGGCTAATTTCCATATATGTTATATACTGAAAACTTTGTAAATTTCTCAGAAACCTATTGATTGGTTCACTGGAATGATAACAAGATGACTGTTTGTCAGATTCCTTCATATAATTTTGATTTGTTGGAAAACATGGCTATTATGGTGGTGGGTTATGTCCATATATGGTGAAAATTTTACATAATGAAATTTACATAACTTGACTTGACTTTTGTAAAAGCAATCAAAAGTTTGAAATGGTTAAAAAATTTCAATGATTTAAGTCTTAAGTCATCACGCCATATGTTGTTAGTCTAGAACCGTGGGCAAATTACAAGTAGTGTGACTTCAAGTAGGATGATAGACTGGTGGTTGAGATAGAATATTGTGGTTGTGCTGGGTTGAGAAACCAAAGAAGCTATGGTCAGGTGCATCAGCTAGTGATTTGCATATCTTTGCTAATTACCATGCCATCTTGCTTATAATCTGCCCAAGCATTGATAGGATCAGGGGCAAATTGTCTTGCAGATCCCCATCTGCACATCTGTATGTGGGAAGTAAACTTAACTCAACAGCATAGCATTTTTGCTGTTATTCAAACATCATTTAAAATACATGGCTTGTGGACATATTAGGTTCCTTGTATTGATAGGCATCAATCTGTTGTAAGGCTAAGGTCATCCATCAAGGTCATCATCACTTACAAAAGTTTTTTTGGTATTGGGTATAACTTAAGGTCATTGATCAAGAAAAACAACCAGCCTAACAAGTAATAAATAGTATATTATGGTCATATATCAAGTCTAAGGTCACTTATTAATGTCACTTATTTTGTAAACTTCATGCAAAAACTAAACATTTTGCTTTTATTCAATCACCTTTCAAGATACATGGCTTATATTTGGGAAACAGGATCTTTACATTAACAGGCGTCATTTGGTTTTGAGTTCAAGGTCATCCATCAATGTTACTTATCAAGGTCAACTAATTGCCCTTACTTAAAATCTTCATGGCTCTCGTAGCGACAAGATTTCTCATCAAAAGGAACCCTAAAATGGTCATTAAAATTGTTTATTTGGCGTAAATTGAAAAGATTACACCAAATAGAATACAAAGCATAATGAGAAAAGGAGGGAATTGCTTGTTTTGATTCTATGAGAGAAAAGTTAGCTTTGTTCAGTGTCTAAAGGCATCCAATTATCTTGTGAATTCTTGTTTATTAGACATCTGAACATAAACAGCTGGATTGGTTAACTAAAAGATGCCTAAAGCTCTAGGTTGGCTCTGATGTGTACAAAAAAAACTTTGAGGAAATATAGGATCTGAACAAACAGCAACAACACTGGCACCAGAGGAATTTAAGTTGTGTAAAATTGTTTAAACCAATTAACACATAACAGAGTTTTGAGACTTGTTCAAATTGAAAGATGTTGCAGAAGACAATTCAAAGTGTGTTGTAATTAAAAAAAAGTAACAAATAGATTAGAAATTATTTCTCACAATGTTTCCTGAGCTATTTTTCTTTGGCGTTAAAAATGCGGGATTATTTGTGTGGTAATTGGTTAAATCCTTTCCCACACACACTATCTTTTATATGATTTGGAAAACATTGTGTAAAATGAAGAAAAAAATCGTATTATAAACCCCTTACAAACAAACCTCCTAATGTGTTAATATGTTAACCCATTCCTACACAATGATGCTTTTGGACGCCCAACAATAAAAACAATTGGGAAAACATTGTAGAAAATGAAGAAATTGCTTGTAACAAAGTTGAAAAAAAAATTAAAATTTCATAAACTTTCATAGTCTCGTTTGCAACTCCTTACAATTTTGACCAGTTTAAAATGTTCTTTTCCGGTAATAGGTTTAATCTGTGTAATTGCTGTTTGCAACTCCCTTTAATTTGTATCAGTCTAAAACAGGTTTACTAATGGGTTAAATTGATTTGACACATTTCAGTGTAGTTTGGTCCAATGAGATATTGCAGAAAATTTTGAGAAAAGGAGAAATTGCTTGTTTCAAGAATTTATCGTTTACTCAATATATTGTTCTTTAAAGCCTAAAAAACATCGGATTATTCATCAGATAAACCTATTATACAAGACAACAAAATTTAGAATCAAATATGTAGTCGGCAATTCAGTGGCAAACAAAAAGTTGTTGGGAAAGAAGAATTTGGTTCAAAATACCAATGAGTTCATGAATAAAGATGGATTACTCTAGAAATATAACTTAGCTAGTAGATTCTTATTGTCATTTCAGAAAAATTCCAAAGGGTTTTCTGATTTTTGTGTCAAGAACATTGATCATGCTGCATTTGGAAGACGAGAAATTGAGATTGCAGAACAAGGTTTGTTATTGACCTGTTACCAAACTTTAAAACTTTAGAAGAATCCTTATTTACAAAGTTCTCAGATGACAATGATACTAAATTAAGACTGATATAAAAATGGAAGAATCCTCTTCACATTTCTAAATGGACTTTTTAAGCAATTACAAAACAACAAAAATTCTAACTGGTCCAAATTGAAAAAAATTGCAGATCATAATTCCAATGGTGCTAAAATTTGAAAATAAAGGGTAGGAAATATATGTGAGGAAATGAGAAATTGCTTGTTACAAGCAATTTCTCCTTTTCACACAAGGTTTTCAATGACCATATTTCTTAGGGGAATCAGAAAGCGTCATTGTGTGGTAATGAATAACTTTAGAAATAAAACTGGAATACCTTCCATTTTTCCAATTGAAATTGAACTGACTGTTAGGAAGGGCTTGGTCCCTTTAAAAGAATAAATAAATTCGAAACCTATGAATCTGTGATTGGGTTCAAAACAAGGGATTCTGTGTGGTTAAAGATTAACAAAGGTTTTGTTCCCTTTCATCCAATCTTGGTTTATTTAACCCTTTCCTGTACAAACCGGGGATTTTTCTTTACTGTGATTTTATACTTGAGAAAACATTGTGAAAAAACAAGAAATTGCTTTTTACAAGCAATTTCTTCTTTTGTCACAATGTTTTCTATCCCACTGAATGATTATTTTCCAAATCAAAATTTTCGTCTTCAAAACTTTTGAATTTGGACAGGTCTAAAAAATTTTGAAACAGGAAAGGGTTAATGAAAGTATAATAGCTCCTTAACCCATTAACACACAATCCTGCTTTTTGATGTCCCTTAAAAAAAAAAGCCTAAGAAAACATTTGGACAATGAAAAAATAACTTGTTACAAGTAATTTCTTCAATGTCCTTGACTATTCAAAGAATTGAGAGGCTATTCTATTCATTTAGATGTTGGTCTACCTAATGTTTTGGTTTAAGTTTTACATGCAAGTCCCAAATCTCTGTTTCTTCTTATACTATTGCTCTGAACTTTTTCCAGGCTTTGTGACCCAACATATCATCCCCTAGACAAAGATTCATAACTCTGACATTAATTTTAGAGAAAATATTAACCCTTTTCTCAACTTACACATTTGGTTAAAGTTTTATGTGAATGTCTCAAATTTCTGTTTCTACTAATTCTATCCAGAATTGAAACTGACAGAGCTATGTTTCTACCGTTATAGGCAAAGTTTCTCTAAATTCATCTAACTTGAAATTGTGGTCATTAACTTCAATTTGTACCAGTCTAAAATTTTCTTGGGTGCAAATCTTGGTTTATTAACCTATGTCAGGCTGAATAAAATCCTATTTCATAAATGCGCAAAAGTCAAATGTCAGAAAGTACTGAAAGGTCCTAATTTTTGGTCAAATTTTTATAATTTTATACACAACTCTGGCTTTAAACATCAAGCAGGTGGTGTAGATTTAGATCAGACTGCACATATGTGCAGGCTGATCTTAGTCTATACCACCTGCCATTACAAGAATTGATTGAAGTATTATTTCCACTTAAATCCTCCCATTGTAGTACTACATAATCGTATGACCAAAATTCTCTATAGAAAACATTTCACAGAAGATTCTGCAGGTCATGATTAAAGAGATTTACTTCACTGGACGCAAACCAAATCCTAAATCTGAGAGAAAAACAAATTAATTGAGACCTTTATTGCTCTAGACTTATCATTATCTCCAAGGAACCAAATTCCTGTCTGATGAGAGATCATTCTCAAGTCTGCAGACAATGCTTGAAGTTTGATGAAGGAGAAATCTATGAGAAAAAAGGAGACAATTTTTCCATTGCATTTTTATTTCAAATCAACTCCACACGATGAAATAGTGTTAATTGAATACTATTTGATCAATTAACCCATTCCCACTCAGAGACGCTTTTAAAAGCCCCAAGGGAAAAAAAGCTTTGGAAAACATAGTGGAAAATTAACCCTTGTCATGCTTTATGAAATCCCTTACGGACTTGCATTAAAATCAAAGGGCTGAGAGCACCAAAAGTACTTGTTGTTCAATAATCAATATTTCTTTTAAAAATCAATTGCATAACTGCTCTTGCTAAAAAGTACAAGCAGGATGTGTAGATCAAGATCAGACTGCACTTATGTGCAGGCTTATCTTGGTCTACACCTCCTGCCAAAACCATCCGGGTTCAGCATGACAAGGGTTAAGAAATTGCTTATGACAAGCAATTTCTTCATTTTCAACAATGTTTTCTACCCAAAAAGCTGAAAAAAATTAAAATTCTATTAGCTTGAAATTGTCATCTGCAGCTTCTTTTAATTTGGACCAGTCTAAAATTTTGTTGTGTGTGAATGGGTTAAAAAGCATAGATTTATTATGTCATTAATTACTAAGTACACATTATGGCTGATAGGTACAGTAAATAATCTTCACTTTCAAATTGGACCAAAATGTTTGTTATCTAGTAATGGATTAATACATTATTTGAGTTGTCTGGCTTTTTGTGGATCAAAATCTATTGGAAATGAAAATCTGAACCCTTGTCAGGCTGGATGAAATTCAAAGTTGCAGGAAAAGCAAAAAGTTTAACACACTGCAAGTAGTCCAATTGTAGGTTAACCCATTCCCACACAATCACGCTTTTTTATGCTTCTTGTAAAATGCAATTTCTTCATTTTTCAGAAGTTTTGCTACCATGCAAGGCAAAGATTTTTAATATTCCACCAACTGAAATTGTTGTCTCCAACACTTTGTTTTGGACCAGTCTAAAATATTGTAATTTGGGAATGGGTTGATATTTTAACATATGACCTTTTGCTTTGAGGTAGTGAGTACGGTTTAAGGTTATATTTCAAGGGTAGATGTTTACTTAACTCATTACCAAAAGACAATATTTTTGACTGGTCAAAAATGAAAAAAGCTGCAGATGACAATTTAAAATTGATGTAATTTTTTAAGCCTTTGTCTTTTTGGGTAGAAAATGTTGTGGATAATGAAAAAATTGCTTGTAACAAGCAATATATTCACTATCCACAATGTTTTTCAAAGCTTTTATATTGAGGGTAATTTAAAAGCGTCATTGAGTGGTAATAGGTTAAAGAAAAACATGTGTGTTGGCAATTCAAGATTATGTTTCTTAAAAAATTGGTCGTTCCTAATCAAGAAGTCCTTTTACCTGAAAGTTAATTATTAGGTTGATACTGTAAAATAAATATCTCCCACCATATTTACTAAATTACTAGGAGAAACTTAAAGGTTGAAACTATTATATCCATATATAGACTTGTAATTGTCTAAAGACATTGAAGATTCTATTGGCTTATTGATCATACAAATTTCAAGGCATATTAAGTGT
Organism: Fragum fragum; assembly: GCA_946902895.1. Taxonomy (NCBI): domain Eukaryota; kingdom Metazoa; phylum Mollusca; class Bivalvia; order Cardiida; family Cardiidae; genus Fragum; species Fragum fragum. The sequence continues at coordinate 39,421,215 of OX336371.1, forward strand.
AAAGTTGAGTGATATTTAATGTTCCGAAGTTGTTTTGTTTGTCTTACTATCTCAAATTGGAAAGAAACATGTAAACTAGCCATTGCAAAGCATAATCATGGACTTTGAGCAAAAAACATAGTATGGGTCTATACATTGTATAGATCCATACTATGTTTGTGCTCCAAGCCCTCTAAATTGCAAAGCATTCAATATGTTTTAAGAAATATACTGATTGAATTCTCTATTTGATTACCCCTTTCCTGTTTTACAAAATTTTAAACCTGTCAAAATTTAAAGGTTTTACAAATGAAAATTTAAAGAGGGTTTTATTTAAAAAATAATCATACAATAGGGTAGAAAATATTGTAGAAAAAGAAGAAATTGCTTTTCACAAGTAATTTCTCCTTTTTCTACAATATTTTCTTAATTATAAAATAAAAAGGACGTAAAAACCAGGGATTGAACAGGAAAGGGTTAAGCCATTGCCTCAAGAAATAGATATTCTACTCCTAGTCTCTAGAAGCATAATGTATGAGATGATTATAGGTATTTTATGACTTATTATCTTCTCCTCAACAATGAGACGGCAATAATTCGCACTCAGATGGCACATTAAATGTGAAATAAAGCCTGTAATGAGACACAAGACTGTAAATATCAAATCGAAAGCAAGGTCCTAAGCTTCATCAAAAATTTAAATAACTATAAATTTGTGTAAGAAGCTTCTAAAACAAATCAAGATTCAAGGTCTAATTTAGCAAATACATGATCAACCTTGTCAAGTGTTTTTGTATGCTAATCCAGTTCACGTTGTATATCGTCATATTTGAATTTTTTGAATGAAAAATATTGTGGATAATATAGAAATTATTCTGTAATGATAATTGTAAACCTAAATGTGATAACCAGCTGGAGGCTCGGAAAGGATATAGTGGTAGTACTGGTGTAAGAAATGCCAGGATTCCATGGTTAGGTTCTCCAGCAGCCATGATATGACTGAAATACTGATCAATAGATCAATCCTTTTCCACTATGGTTTCCAAATATTTTTTCTTTTGGGTGTTAAAGACAGTTTCTATATCTATTTCTTTAGAGTGTAAAAGCAGGATTGTGTGAGAATGGGTTATAGGTCAAACTAATAGCTATGGCTGTTCTGTAAATGAAGAACTGATTGATGTAAATTTTCGTTCTGTCTAAATTTTCTTGCCTTATAGAATGCATTTTCTCGAATTCTAAAGGATTACAGTTTCTTGCATAGACCATGCCAATCAAGAACATTAATAACTCGGGTGAATGTCCTATTTTGAGTGCCAATAAACCTTTCTATCATTTTAATCCTTTCCTGCACAATCCCTTGATTTTATGTCCTAGTGATTTTATACTTAAGAAAAATTGTGGGAAAAGAAGAAATTGCTTGTCACAATATTTTCTACCCTATCAATTGGTTACTTTTCAAATTGCACTCACTTGTAATTGTCGTCTGCAACTTCTTTCAAATTGGACAAGTCCAAAACTTTGAAAACAGGAGAGGGATGAAAAAGTTATGTAAGATTTCATCTTCTATTTCAGATGACAATATTTTTCCCAGCAGACCATGAAAATATTGGTCAATTATTTCTCTCTAAGTTGCCATTTATTTATATCGGCAATAAATATTGTCTTGGGAAGCAGCACAATTGTGCTTCTTTAGAAATAATAGTCTATGCATATACAGAGCTGATTCTACTATATAAGCATAGATAATCAGCAGATTTTTCTGTTTTCAATTACTTGTGAATCATTAAAAAGAAAAAAAAAGAAATAAGGACAAATTAATTAATTTTGACCATGCAATGTCTGTAGAACTAAATGAGGTTATCAGTAGCTTTGTCACACAATTGAAGTCCAATCAATTAACAAACTACCAGACGACAAAATTTTAAACTGGTACACGTCCAAGGTGCTGCAGACTACAATTTTTGGTATCAGCTCTTGAAATATTAACAATCTTTGCTTTATGAGTAGGAAGCATTGTAGATAATAAAGAATTTGCTTTCAAGAAGGAGTTTCTTCATTGTCTATAATGTTTCCAAAGCTTTTTTTCTTTTGGCAACAATAAGCATTATTGTGTAGGAATAGGTTAAGATCAATCAGACAATCTTTTCCTACTTCTTTAAAAAAAATTACTTAACTATTTTGTATGTTTGCACACAAAGTAGTAACATAAAAAAATCAGTCTAAAGCTGGTGAAATCTTTGCTTAACCCATTCCTACACACTCCCTCCTTTTTAGGCCATTCAAGGAAAAGGCTTTGGAAAAAATTGTGGAAAATGATGTTTTCTATCCAAAAAGATAGAAAAATGAATTTCATCAACTTGAAATTTTTGTCTGAAACTTCTTTCAATTTGGAGCAGTCTTGAATTCAGTTGTGTTGGAATTTGTTAAGGCAAAATTTTAGACTTAAGTCCAAATTCAAAGAAGTTGAGGATAACATTTTAAATGTGGCAAAATCTTTAAATTTTGTATTAGAAAAAGTAAGTTGAACATTTGTGGGAGAAGAAAATTATTAGTTATCAACATTTTCTCCTCCCCCTCCATGTTTTCCATAGTTAAATTTCTTTATGTCACATTGGGTGGATATTGGTTAACTGACATCTTTGATGACTACTTTGAAGTAGTGAAATCTATGAAGAATTTTGGTTTCCATGGCAACTGAGTAAAAGAAAGTAAAAAAATTCTTCTCCTCCCAAACCACAAGGCCTAAGAGCTTTAATATTTGTTTTATATCATCACCTCTTGGCCCTTACTAAAATACTTTAAGGAATAACCATCTACTTCCAAACCACAAGGCCTAAAGCTTCGGTATTTGATATGTATCAATAATTATTAACCTGATATCAAAATACTTCAAAGAATTAACATATTCTGAAAATAAGCCCTTTTCTCTGTTTGAAAATCTTCTTCTCCCAAGCTGTAAGGCCTAGATATTTGATATTTGGTATATATCAACACCTAATAGGATGGTCAGATTTCAAATTGCATGCATTTTTCATTGTCGTCTGCAAACTCTTTCAAATTGGACCAGTCTAAAATTTCATTAAACAAGAAAGGGTTAAAGAACTTCTTCTACAAATCTAAAGGCATATAACTTTGATATTTGGTATCTATCATCAGTGTACTATAACCCTTTACCAAAATACTGTAAAGAGTGACTCATCTCTTAAAATTAACCCTATGTTGTGTGATCTTGAATTTACATAGGATCAAAGGAGAAAGTCTTTAAAAAATCATCCCCAGAAGCGTTAGGTGTACACCTTCAATATTTTAATTATGATAACTTTGAGCCATCATACTCAGATGATTAAAAAATTCTCCCACCGTGGTCCGCTTGTTTATGACATATGCCTCCACTTTCTATAACTATAAGAAATGAATAGAATATTTGTTTACATAAAGGTATTAATTAACCCTTGTCATGCTGAACCCGGAATATTCCGGTTTTGGCAAGAGGAGTAGACCAAGATCAGCCTGCACATAAGTGCAGTCTGATCTTGGTCTACACCTCCTTCTTGTACTTTTCCTGCCAGAGTTGTTTATGAAATTGATTTCTAAGAGAAATATTGATTTTTGAACAAGGTCTATCAGTGCTTTCAGCCCTTTGATTTTACACCAATTCAGCATGACTAGGGTTATAATCCTTTACACTTCTATATGGATCCTGTTCATGGAGGCTTCAAATGGTATGATACGTTTTTATATTCTCTTAATTTCTCAAATGACAGGCTGGTCACACTGATATAGAACATCCATTGATTGAGAGGGGATCTGTCAGAGGTTCAACTTCTATGATCAATAACCTAATTCGGAAATGCAAATCTGGTTCAATGCCATGATTAAGAGAAAATCTGAAGATCTTTATTCCTTTGCTATTTTCTTACCTTATTGTCATATCCAAGTTGGCAGATATACAGCAAATTGTTTTCACAGCCTCTTCAAGATTTGATATTTTGAACAATGTCTCATTTATATCATTTATATCGCCAAATTGATGTATCAGATTTCGATCAGATCATTCATTTAGACTAGAAGTATATTCAGAACTCAGACACTGATCACTATTTATATGAACATTTTAGTTGGGTTGCTGACTTATTAACGTCATCACTACAGCTTTTTTGCTCACCTGAGCACAAAGTGCGAGGTGAGCTATTCTGATTGGTCGTTGTCCGTAGTCCGTCCGTCTGTCCGTCCATCCACAATTTCTTTAAAAATCTTATCCTCCTAAACCAGCAGGCCAATCAAGCTGAAACTTTGCAGGAATGTTCCTTGGGTGAAGTTCTATGAAAGTTGTTAAAAGAATTTAATTCTGTCAAAAACTCTGGTTGTTAAAGTTGTTAAAAAATCTAATTTTGTAAAAAACTCTGGTTGCCACGGCATTTGAAAATGGGAACCTAAAGAAAATTTTTAAAAATCTTTAAAAATCTTATCCGCCTAAACCAGTAGGCCAATCAAGCTGAAACTTTGCAGGAATGTTCCTTGGGTGAAGTTCTATGAAAGTTGTTAAAAGAATTTAATTCTGTCAAAAACTCTGGTTGCCGCGGCATTTGAAAATGGGAATCTTTAGTGAATCTTTAAAAATCTTTAAAAATCTTCTCCTCCTAAACCAGTAGGCCAATCAAGCTGAAACTTTGCAGGAGTGTTCCTTGGGTAAAGTTCTTCGAAAGTTGTTAAAAGAATTTAATTCCGTGAAAAACTCTTGTAACCGCGGCATATGAAAATTGGAAATTTTAGAAAATCTTTGTTGTCTTTTTTTTCACAGACTACAAGGCCAAAGGTATTTATTTTTTATATAGAGCTTAATCATATGGTTTTCCACCAAATTTTTAAATATTTAATCTCTTAGGTCAAAAATGGCCCCTCCCCTGAGGTCCGAAGTTTGGAAAAATGCTTAATTAGAGCAATTTCAAAAGACTTTTTCTCTCAAACTATAAGGTCTAGGATATTCATATTTGGTATGTAGCATAACTAGATGGTTTTGTACTATATTACAAAAAGTTATCTTCCTCGGGTCGAAAAATGCCCAGCACTAGGGATCCAAAATTGGGAAAAACACAAAATTTGAGTATGCAAAAAAAAAAAAAATTCTTTGTTTTAAGGAGGAGGGCATTTATATTTTGAGTGTAGCATAGCCTGGCTGTTAAATTATGCCTGTAGGTTAATAAACACCCCTTCCCTGGGTGTCAAAAGTTTGTAAAAATGCTCAAGTAGACCATTTCTCTACCACGTTAGCTAAAATCTTAGCCCTGGGATAAAACATGGTACTGCTCCAGAGGTCAAAAATTTTTGAAAACACCCAATTAGAGCAACATCAAAAGTTTCACCTTCTGAGATATAAGGTGATGGGCATACATAACTGGTATGTAAAATGACTAAATAATTTTGTACTATGTAACAGGAAAATATGCTCTTAAGATAAAAAATGTCTCTGCTCCTGGGGTCGAAAATTGCGTAAATCGCATTGAAAGAGTTCTTCTTCTTAAATATAGGTTCTAGAGTATTTACATTAAAAACATAGGATAACATTATTGTTATTTACCATGATTATATCCTTTGGAAAAACATGGCCCTTCCAAAGGCATCCAAAGATATGAAAACGCTCAATAAGAGCATGTTCAAATATCTTCCACTCCTCATGTATAAGTTGTAATGCATTCATATTTTGATTTATAGTACATCCAGATTGTTCTCTACCAAGGTTGCTAAAATTACACCCATTGAAGTATCAGACAGAAATTAGAGTTTGATTGAAATCTAAATACAAAGAATTTCAGGTAGAAAACACTGTGAGAAATGGATAAATTGCTTGTCACTCCCTTTCTCACTATGTTTTTTTTCAAACTTATTTTCCCTGAGGGTGACAAATTCTTGGATAGTTTGGTAGATCTAATGGATTAAACTATAAAGCCAAAGGAATTCATTCTTATTGTAAAGCATTACTGGATTGTTTCGTACAAAGCCCAAAATCTTATATTTGTTTTATTTATCTTGCTCAAGTTGTGTCTTTTTTATACTAAAAAGTACTGTAATTTGCAGATGCCTCAGGTGAGCGATTTAGGACCATCATGGTCCTCTTGTTCAAGGATTTTATTCAGCATGACTAGGGATAGTTATTTTGATAGCAAAAGTTGTTTTATCATCACCTATAATGGTAAGAACAGGAAATTCTGACGGATGATTTCAGTTGAAATGATGAAATAAGCAATTTGAACTAAGCTCCTTTTTCTATGACACTGCCTGATATAGGAATATATTTTGAAAACAAGGTATTATGAAATGCCTTCTGATAGACAACAAGAACTGGTAGTTTCATCAAACTCAGTGCAATAGTAAAAGAGATATTGATGAAAAGATAACTTAGATAACTATAATTAAGCTCACATCTTCTTTAGCACAACCAAGAAAGTCCATTACAAGATAACAAAATTCTAGGTTGGTCCAAATTCAAAGGAGTTGTAGTTGACAATTTTCAATTAGTCAAATATCTGTATTTCACAGTAAAAAAAGCCAACATGGAAAATGCAGATATTGCTTGAAACAAGCAATTTCAACATTTTTCACATTCTTTTCCTGAATCTTTATCTTCTAGGGTGTCAGAAAGCAGGACTGTGTGAAAATGGGTTAAGAGGAGAAAAAAGCTGTTGTCATTCTCAGACAGGAAAATTTTAAAGTGGTCCAAGCTGAAAGGAGTTTCAGTTAGATTCTTTTGATTTTCTCAATAGAAAATAGGTGTGAAATGAAGAAATAGCTTGTGACAAGCAATTTCTTCATTTTACACAATATTTTCCCCATTGTTTTTGTTGAGGGGCATTCAAATGCATTACTCTGTGGTAATGGGTTTAGAGGGGAAAAGGCTTTTGTGGGACTCATATATAAAGTTTAATTAAATTCTTCTTAGTGAAGATATTGGTAGACAGACAGACAGACAGACAGATGGACAGTGCCAAAATTTCATAGCCTACTCAATTCAGATTCAATTTACTGGATGAAGTTTTGCATTAAAATGGAACTCTTATTTTAATGGGATTGAAGAGCTTGAGAAAGCAGTAAGAAATCTTTGCATCACTATCAAAGACTGTCAAATTGTATCCCTTCAAATTTATCTGGTGAACTGTCCATCAAATGTCTATATGGTACAATTTTATTTGTCTGGATTTATACAACTTAGTTACTGAAATAAACTTGTTTGTCTGACAGTTACACTTTTAAAGCCGTGATGAATTGTCCATTTTTCTTCAATCTTTATGGAGTCTTTAATATCATCGAGTCTTTGATATCATCAACCCAAACAAAAAGATATTGTCTGTTGATGCATTTTTCTGCAGCTCTTCCTATTTTTAGCTCACTTCAGCACACATGCTCATTGTGAGCTTTCGTGATCCTTGAATGTCTGTTGTGCTTTGTCCAACACCAAACACCAACAATTTAAGTGTTTGAAATCTAGGGCCAAAATTTTTACTCTATCTTGAATGAACTTGATCAGAATGATTATAAATCAACCCAATTGAAAATGGGATGGTTCCATTGAAAAACATGGGAAAGGGCCTTTATTACAATTACTTTGATTGAACTAGAGGAGCCACAATTTTGGCCAAATTTTAATGGAACTTGATCACATTGATATAGGTAATAATGAATTTAACCCTCTTGAAATGGGAAGGTTTTCAAAAAAAAAGTAGCCTTTACAACATTTTCTTCATTACCCTTCTTTTAGCTCAAATATTTTCCCAATTTTGAAACTTTATATGGTATTTGATAAAGCCTATTAAAAATGTGGTGGTTTCATTAAAAACATAGAGAAAGGGACATAATATTTATTTTATGACTCTAGTGAGCCATAAATTTGACCCAATTTTACTGAAACTTGGAGTGAATGGTTATTCGATTGTAATAATGAACTTTATTTAACACAGGAAAGTTCTGTTGGAATACATTGGGAAGTTATGGCTCAAACTTGAAAAGACAAGAGCACTCAGTATCAAGCAAAGATATGTGCACATTCATTCATTCACTTTTAGCTCACCTGAGCACAACATGCTCAAGCTGAACTATTGAAATCTGTAAATGTCCGGCGCCTGTCTGTCCACTGTAAAACAATTGTAAAATCAAACTTCTGAAAGTACTGTAAGCTAGCAAAGTATGGGTTTTTTTTTTTAAGAAATCTTTGTCAAAGGTTATCATGATAAATAAACGAGATTAAAGCAACCAAGGATTTAACCCATTTCAACATGACAACATCTTAGACTTGTTCAAATGAAAAGAAGTTGCAGACAATAATTTCAAGTTGATAGATTTCAGAAAACCTTTGCCTTGTAGGGTAGAAAACGTTGTGGACAATGAAGAAATTGCTTGTTACAAGCAATTTCTTCATTGTCCACATTGTTCTCCAAATACTCAAGTGAGCTAAAAATACCAAAGGAGATGAACTTGCAGGCTGAGTTTGCAATATTCCTGAGATACATAAGAGCTTCTTTTTATGGAGTAGGCTTTCAATAGATTTAGTGGTTAAGCCTCCAGAGGCAGTTTGCACTCATTGACTCTGAGAAGGCCTCAAATTTACTAGCTGAAAATTTCTACTCGTAAACCACAGAGTCCAGACTTTTACCCCTTTTCATGCTGAATTATAATCCCTAACAAAATTGCTTCAAAATCAAAGGACCAACAGTACTGGAAGGTTTTAATGAGGGTCAATGTTCCTTTTGAAAATTGATTATTTAGACATCTCTGGAATGAAAGGGGATAAGCAGGAGGTGTAGGCCAAGATCAGACTACACTTATGTGCAGGCTGATCTATGTGTATACCAATTGCCGAATAGGAATATGCGAGGTTCAGCATGACAAGGGTTAATACATGGTATATATTATCACCATTTGACCCTCTATCAAAATACTTCAAAGAATAACGGTACTCTGAAAATTAGCCATTTTCTTCACAATACCTGATTTTACAAGGAATTCATTGAAAACCTTATCATCCCAAACCATGAGGCCTAGAGCTTTGAAATTTGGTATGTGTCAATGCCTATTGACCCTATACCAAAATACTTCAAAGAATGATACAACTCTTAAAATCAGCCCTATGCTGTTGGATCTTCGATTTACATAGGATTAAAAGGAGAAAACTTTTAAAAAAATATTCTCCAAAACTGTTAGATGTAGAATTTTGATATTTTGTACATGAGCCATCATATTCATGTGAGCCATATAAGACCCTCATCGACTTCATTTTCTCTTCAGCTTTGATTCAAATTTAACATGTATCACTCAGTATCAACCAAAGGTGTGCATATTCTATTTTGGTTATATTCAATAACTGTTCTTTGAATTATGGCCCTTTGTTGATAAAATACTTTATTCAATTGACAAAATGTTTTTTGTGTGACAAGAAGCTGCTGAGGGAGGGGCAATTAATCACATTTATTCAAATTTAGTGATAGCATAGTAGTCAACAACTTTGACAACAAGCTTTTCAATACAATGCAGGGTAAAATTAGCTCTCACTGTTGCAAAACTTAACTTATTCCCACACAGTGACACTTTTTAACACCCCTCTAGAAAAGCAATTGGGAACAAGCAATTTTTTCACTTAACACACAATGTTTTCTACTCTGGTAGTTGAAAAAATCATATATTTCATAAACATTTAATTGTCATCTTCAACTCCTTTGAATTTAGACTAGTCTAAAAGTTTCCATGTGGTAATGGTTTAATAAGATGACAAACAACAAATTATAAAAGAAGGCTCAACAAGATTTGTAATGAATTCCAGGAATTCAGAAACACAACTCTCTGTTTGCTTCAAACTTTTTCTGATTTATTGTAAATTTATTGTTATTTTTTTCTTTTCTTATAGAAATGCCTGGGCTAATGGCCCTCAGAAAGAGGGCAGAGTCAGATAAACCACCACTTCAGGGGGCCAAGATAGTAGGATGTACCCATATAACAGCACAGACTGCAGTAAGTACAAATCAAAGTACTGAAAGTACTGTTAGCTAGCAAAGCATGGTTTTCTCTATCAAAGGTCAACATGATAATCAAACGAGGTTAAAGTAACTAAGGAGTAACACATTACAATATGACAAAATCTTAGACTGGTTCAAATTGAAAGAACTTGCAGATGACAATTTCAAAGTGGTGAAATTTAGAAAATCTTTGCCTTGTAAGGTTGTCAACATTGTGTTCATGGTGTTTTCCAAAGTTCTTTCTTGAGATGCGTAAAAAACAGGATTAGGTCGGAATGGGTTGAATAGCATTCTTTTGAAGGAGTTCTGTATAATTTGAATAAAGATAATTCATGTGACCATACATTCATATGTGCAATATTCCTGAAATACATAAGAACTACTTTTAATGGTGTAGGCATTCAATGGATTTAGTTGTTAAGCCTCCAGTGGCAGTTTGCACCCATTGAACTGTGAGAAGACCTCAAAATTCTGTCTGTTAACTTAAGCTATCAATGCTGATGCTTTGGTAGCAAAGCTGATGCTTTGCTAGCTAAAAATACTCTAGTCTTGATGCCCTTCACCACAGTTTCAGTAATTCTAAGTTCAAGTTAGGTTAAACCCATCACAGCACAATCCTGCAATTTGCAAATTTTTACTTTGGAGGATATTATGAGGAAAAGAAAAGTTGCTTGTTAGAAGCATTTTACTCAGAATGATTTGTACACAATAAGCTTCTTATCTGTTTTTATCAATTTAACCTATTCCCACACAATGACTATTTTTGACACCATTCAAGAAAAACAATTAGGAAAGCATTGTGTAAAATGAAGAAATGGCTTGCAACAAGCTATTTCTTCATTTCCAGAATGTTTCTATTCAGAATGTTGAACAAAACAAAATTTGATAAAATTTTTATTGCTGTCTACAACTTCTTTCAATTGGACCAGTTTAAAATTTTCCATATGGTAATTGGTTAAATCCTGTTTACAAAATTGTCTTCATCTTTTTTTGCAATTTGGACCCAAGTCTACTCGTCAGTTAGTTACACCATACACTGAACAATGTACCAATATTTGCTAGTGGGGATGTCATTTCATTTTGATAACAGGAGTAATGCTTTACAAAATCAGGTGAAAAGACCCTTTTGAAAATTAGTCTAAGTCCTGGTTCACAAATAATTCTACCTTATTTTCTTGATTGGGTAATTCTTATTGCTGATGTCAAGACTGCCTGGATGGCCAAATGGTATAGGTAGTAGTTTTATGACCTAAAGGTCCCCAAAGTCACCAGTGTGTGTTCATGGGTAACTTACTTAACCCATTCCCACACAGTGACTCTTTTTGACATCCCTCAAGAAAATCAATTGGTAAAATTTTGTAGCAGGCAGTTTCTTCATTTTCCACAATGTTTTCTATTAAGAAGCTTGAGAAAGTGTAAAATTTCATATACTTTAACCCATTCCAACATAAGAAAATTTTAGACCAGTCCAAATTGAAAGAAGCTGCAGACGACAATTTCAAGTTGATGGAATTTCAATTTTTTTCGTCTTTTGGGATAGAAAACATTGTGGATAATGAAGAAATTGCTTGTTGCAAGCAATTTCTTCATTGTCCACAATGTTTTCCAAAGCTTTTTTCTTGTGGGGCGTAAAAAGGAGGGCTTGAGTTGGAATGGGTTAAATTGTCGTCTGTAACTCCTTTCAATTTAGACCAGTCCAAAAAAAAAATCTGCCTGGTAATGTTTTAATAGCCATTCCGGTCTACCAAGCTGTAAAATTGTGGGCTTATGCCACTGCCTCTTTTAAAGTGTGCCTGAAAACATCTAGACTGTGAGTGTTCCAGAGCTTCTGTCACAATCAAACTAAGAAAAAGCATGAACTTATCTTTTGTTTGCTACTTTGAATTTTGGTAAAGATACCATAGATTTACATGGATTAAAATGTCAGAGCAAAATAAAGTCATACATAAAAATGCCAAAAATGCCAGAGAAAAAAGTAATGTAAGTGAAAATGCCAGTGGTAGAAATTCTTAGACATACATGTCAGAGGGTATGTGATGAAAAAGCAGTAGGTATTTACCCTAGTCATGCTGATTAAAGTCACCTTCAGAATTGCATGAAAATCAAAGGGCTGACAGTACTGGGTGCAATTGTTGTGAGTTGATAATTCATTTGAAAATTTGTCTTATAACAACTCTGGCTTAAAAGGGACAAGCTGGAGGTGTAGACTAAAATCAGACTGCACATATGTGCAGGTTGATCTTTGTCTATACCTCCTGGTATAAAAAGAAAATATTCCAGGCTCAGCATTGCAAGGGTTAACGCAAAATATGGAATAAAAATACCATAGGTAAAATTTGCACAAAATATTTTGAAATCAAAGAAATGACACAAATGTTACACAACTATTATTTCATTTGCATGGCATAATACAAATGTAATACCATTTACTTTGTATTAACTCATTTCAAGACAATAAATTTTTAGACTGGTCAAAATTGAAAGGAGTTGCAGAAGACAATTTAAAGTTTATGAAATGTTAGATTTTTTCAGCCTTCTAGACAATTGTGTAAAATGGAGAAATTGCTTGTCACAAGCAATTTCTTCATTTTACACAATGTTTTCCTAACTGGTTCTCTTGAAGGGTGTCCAAAAGCGTCGCTGTGTGGGAATGGGTTAATTGTAACTCTACTACAATTTATTGACCATATGATGACAAGAATCCCAATATCCCAGTAACATCTATTACCATAGATAAGCTTCATCACAAGTTTAGTAGTGCAGAAATGACATGCTCAAAGACAAAATCTGTACGGCTGAATAGCCGTGTTGATAGTGAGAGAAATCAATAAAAGTTAATCAGGGTAAGATCATATCATCTCTTACAGGAAATGGACCTGGGGGATATGTAGTACAAACTTTGTAAAGTGAATTTGGACGGAAATCGGAAATCGTCAGTTTTTAAATCAAAGATCTGCATCAAATATCTCCTTTCAGAATTAACCCTTGTCATACTGAACAAAACCTTTTTCAAAACAGCCTGAAAATCAAAGGGCTGAAAGCACTGAAACTCCTAGTTGCAATGAATATTATATTTCATACACATTATTTCTTAACAGGAACAAGCAGGTGGTGCAGTCTTCACTTTGTCTATTCCTCCTGCCAAAACAGGAATATTCTGGGTTCAGCATGACAAGGGTTGATATATTACACTAAAAGAGTTTATATTTTTTAACTTTGAGGTAAACATTAAATTCTTGAAATTGAATAGCAATTGTTGATATCAACCTTTAAGAAGCTTTAAACATGTCCTTAGATAGAAGATTTTGAATGATAATGTTGCACATTAATTTCTGTTAATTTTGTAAGTCTGTGTGTTTAAAAAAATCCCGCTTTTTGATGTAGAATTAATGAAATATCCATTTAATGTTGTAAAAGTTTTTAGCTCCACTGGTCTACAGTTTTGTCGTTTGGTTGAATGGCACCAAAGTTCTTACAAAATATCATATTTTTACACAACATATCACAACATCGAAACAGTGAGGGACATGTTGTGATATGTTGTGTAAAATTATGATATTTTGTAAGAACTTTATTGTTATTCAACCAGACGACAAAACTTTAGACCAGTCCAAATTGAAAGGAATTACAATTTTCAAATTTCAGTGTAAAAAATTGAAACTGTTCATAATTAGATCTCTACCTATTCCTAAACAATTCCGCTTTTTTACACTCCAAAAGAAAAAAGCTTTAGAAAACATGGTGGAAAATGAAGAAATTGCTAAATACAAAGTGAGTATCATCAACCAAAGATTGGCTGCAAAGCCTTCAATTTGGAGTATTCTTAAATTTTATTGACTGGTAAAGGATTGGCTGCAAAGCCTTCAGTTTGGCGTATTCTTAAATTTTATTTGCTGGTAAAGGCTTAAGAAACTGTTTTGTCCCTTCTGTACCCTTTTACTGTTTTTCAAAATTTTAGACCTGTCCAAATTGAAAGGTTTTTCAGACAGCAATTTAAAGTTCATTTCATATGAAAAATGATTTTTCAGCAGGGTAGAAAATATTGTGGGAAAAAAAGGAATTGCTTGTTACAAGCAATTTCTTCTTTTTCCACAATGCTTTCTGCAGTATAAAACACAGGGAAGTAAAAACCAGGGATTGAACAGGAAAGGGTTAAAATACTTCCTGACATTTTAAATTCTCTGTGATAGATTGTTGAAAGGGTATCAGGTTTACTCAACCTTGCTTAGAAAGAAAGAAATCCAATTCATTAAGAATAGGATACCCCAAGCTCCTAGATTCAATATATATAAATCAAGGTGTAATAAAATTGTAGTTCAAAGATAGTTTATATAAGTAATCTTCTCATAAAGTTGATGTAATATTCAAGTTATTTAGATGTATTGCCTGATAAATTTACAATAGGTCTTTTTGTTAAACCCTTGATATAAGATCCTGACCCCCCAAATATTTCTCTTCTTGGAGATTCATTCAGGCTTTAAAAAGTTCATATTATCCCGAAGTAATATTTATCATTTATTGTTTAATCTTTAACCCTTCTCATGCTGAGCCTGGAATAATCCTTGGTAGGAGGTGCATAAGTGCAGGCTTTTATTTGTCTATACCATCTGTTTTTCTCTTTCAAGCATGACAGCTGTTTTCAGAATTTTTTCACAAAAGATATATTTACTCATAAATAGTGAATCCAGTGTTTTCTGCCCTTTCATATTGATACATTTTTGGGAACAATTTTTATTCAGCATGACAAGGGGGTAAATTTTAGGTTATCATTGCAACATCCATTTTTATGCCCCAACATTGAATATATTTTGCCCCCAATTTTTTTTTTTTTTTTTAAATTCCCCAAAATGTCTTTCAACTTAACCTGAATGATCATTTGCTGACTTACTAATCAGAAATTTTGGACAGTTGCAAAGTATGACTTTAAAATATTTATCTCTTTCCATTAATTGTTAAAAACATGAGCCGGCATAAATGAGACATTAAGTTCTGAATCTATTAACCCTTGTCATGCTGTATAAATTACCTCACTGAAATGCTGTAAATCAAAGGGCTGAAAGCACTGATAGATCTTGTTGTTCAAAAATAAATATTCCTTTTAGAAATCAATTTCATAAACAACTCTGGCAGCAAAAAACAAGCAGGAGGTGTAGACTAAGATCAGACTGCACTTATGCACCTCCTGCCATTCCGGGTTCAGCATGACAAGGGTTAATAGATTTTCAACAACACTGACAATTTCCGTGTTACTATTCTAAAACTCACAATTTTGGTTCAATATTCTTTCTCAAATTTGCACAAAGTATTTCATGTTGATATGAGAAAGAGTCCTGCTGCTAAAGAAAATGATGACATTTCATTATGTATCAAGCAAAAAGGGAACTTAGAGTCAATTATAATGTTAAAGTCTTTCTAATCAAAATATTATGCCTTCACATTTATTGAACTTTCAAGAAATATTTGTTTGGTCATCAGAATGACACCTTAACTCAAGTTTTTTTTTTAATTTGAGTTGATAAATTGCATAGTGAAGTCATTTAGTTCAGGTGAGCAACAAATACCCATCCTCACCCTCTTCTTGAATTTGGGAAATTTTATTTGTTTTTTTCCCCATGTATCATCAAAACAGACAATTGCATGACAATAATCTGACAATAAAATGGAATTAAACTTGAAATTTAATTTGATCGGTTGGAGGGGATAACAAAAAAATAGTTGTGAATGTGTTTAACCCTTTCCTGTTTTTCAAAATGTTTGTTTTGTCCAATTTGAAAGAAGTTGCAGACAACAAATAAAACCGAGTTCAATTTGAAAAGTAACTAAAAGGGTAGGAAATATTGTCAGAAAAGAAGAAATTGCTTGTCACATGCAATTTCGTCTTTTTCAACAATATTTTCTCAAGTATAAAACCATAGGGCCTTAAAACCAGGGGATGTACTGGAAAGGGTTAAAACAATTACTAATTCTCAACATATGTTATGCTATTTGGGTCAATATTCAATTTTCATGCATCATACATTACATTATTTTGTCAATGTGAGTTGGATATTAAGGGACTGCATGAAACTGAAGTTTCATTTTGTTGAAAATCTCAATTTAATGATGATAAGATAATTTATTGATATTTCCTATAATAATTTATCATAATATTTACCTAATTCTAAAACTGTTGAGGATCAATTCTTTTTCATTGCTTTAACCCATTACCAGACAACAAAATTTTAGACGTACAAATTGAAAGAAGTTGCAGTGGACAATTTAGCCCAACAGTGAGCTGTTGTCCTGGCATAGTGAGTCATCTGTGCGTCTGGTTGTTCATAAACTTTTATTAGCTCACTTGAAAATCAGCCCTTTTCTGTGTGATCCTTGATTTAACATAGGAATGAAGAAGGATATCTTTGAAAATCTTCTTCTCCCAAATCATAAGGCAAAGAGCTTTGATATTTGGTATGTATCAAAACCTATTGACGCTCTTCCAAAATACTTCAAAGAGTTACTGTTGTCTGAAAATGAGCCCTTTTCTGGGTGATCCCTGATTTTACATAGTAATAAAGAAGGCAATCTTCGAAAATCATCTCCTCCTAAACCAATAGGCCTAGAGCTTTGATATTTGGTATGTATCAATGCCTATTGACCCTCTACCAAAACACTTGAAAGAATTACTGTACTCTGAAAATGAGCCCTTTTCTAGGCAATCCCTGATTTTATTATACATAGTAATAAAGAAGGAAATCTTTGGAAATATTCTACTCCTAAAGTAGTAGGCCTAGAGCTTTAATATTTGGTATGTATCAATACCTACTGACCTTCTACCAAATTACTTCAAAGAATTATGTGCTCTGAAAATGAGTCCTTTTCTGTGTAATTCCTGATTTTACTCAGTAATAAAGAAGGTAATTTTCCCCTCCTTAACCAATAGACCTAGAGCTTTGATATTTGGTATGTATCAATGCCTATTGACCCTCCACCAAAATCTTCAAGAAATTACTTTTCCTTGGAAATTAGGGCTATATTGTGGGATCTTTGATATACCTATGATTAAAGGAGAAAATCTTTAAAAATCTCTCTCCAAAATAATCAGGCATAAACCTTTGATACTTGTATATATCATAAAGCCCTAAGCCATCATACTCAGGGAGCAATATAGGACCATCATAGTCTTCTTGTTCTTCCGGCCGTCGTCATAGCACAGTAGATAGCTAACCAGATTCCCTATCTTCAATCATGGGGTGTCATTGGTTCAATTCCTGGTGGCAGCACATATCCTTTCAGACAATTATCTCACACCAATGGATGTATAATTGTTAACCTAAGTGGGATAACAGCTGGAGGCTAAGAAAGGATGTAGTGGTAGTACTGGTGTGAGAAATACCAGGAATCCATTGTTAGGTGCTCCAGTCCCTGTGATATAACTGAAAAATTGTTAAAAGCAGCGTTAAACCCCATTCAATCAAACAAATTTTAAAAACTTTTCCTAAGAAATTAGTACTGAACAGAGTTGAATCACATTTCACAGAAATGAGTCTTGGGTGATTCCTAGTAAAAATTTTGAAATCTTATTCCCGGAAAATACCTTTGTGATATTAGTTAATTCAGGCAGATAGAGATTAGTGCCTCTAGTTATTTGATGAAGGTTGAAAAAATCTTTGTCTTTATGGGTAGAAAACTGAAAAAATTGCTTGATGTATTGACATCCTCTTGTTTTGGACAATTTTCATTGATAAAATGACAAAATTAATTAAGGGAAAAAAAAGGACACATAATAGTTTTAATTTCTCTACCTTGGTATACAATTATCTACAATTATCCGAAGTAATTACACAGAAAATATAGGAAATTGCTGATTTGGTATGATGGCAACTAATGACTTTAAGATCAATATAATCTTTTATTAACCCTTTCCTTTACAAACCTTGGATT
Organism: Fragum fragum; assembly: GCA_946902895.1. Taxonomy (NCBI): domain Eukaryota; kingdom Metazoa; phylum Mollusca; class Bivalvia; order Cardiida; family Cardiidae; genus Fragum; species Fragum fragum. The sequence continues at coordinate 39,439,115 of OX336371.1, forward strand.
TTACATCACTGTGATTTTATACTTGAGAAAATACTGTGGAAAAAGAAGAAATTGCTTATAACAAGCAAATTGCATCCAATTTTCAATGGCGTCTGCAACCTCTTTCAATTCATACTCTTCTAAAATTTTAAAAAATGGGAAAGGGTTAATCGAGTTGTGTCTGGGTAACTTTTCTACAAAGAGAGAGTGTTGCATTTCTGCTAAATCAAACTTAACATATTTTCCTGATAACATATCCATAAAGTACCTCCTTTGTGATATTCACAATGATTTTTTCTTAATATGTGGATTAATTCCCCTGAACAATTAGTTTAATGGTTGATTAGGGGGAATTATCCTGTTATCGGAGGTACAGAGAAAATAAATAGAGAAATATATATGTACTTGACTGAATTATATCTTAGAAAATTTGGTACAAGTTTTCACTTTGAATTGCTCATGGGAGTGTTTATTAACAGAAATACAATAATTGAAATAATTACAGAAGCAAACAGCCACAAGTAAACACCACACAATGATTTTACATCTGTGCAGGCTGATCTTTGTCACTGTTGCACTAGTTGCAATGACAGAATATTAACCCTTTCATGTTATGCTAAACACTGTTTTTGGCAGGAAACACGGATAATATTCAACCTGCACATACATGCATACATTTCCATTTGCCCGTTTTAATCCATTCCCACACAATGACGCTTTTGGATGCCTCTCAAGAAAAACAAAGTGGGAAAATATTTTGGAAAATGAAGAAATTGCTTGCAACAAGCAATTTCTTCTTTTTCCACAATGTTTTCTATCGAGAAATTTGAAAAAATCTAAAATTTCATAAACTTAGAATTGTTGTCTGCTACCCCTTTGAATTTTAACCAGCCTAAATATTTGCCTTCTGGTAATGGGTTTAACAAATTTTGATAAATTGGATTATCACAAGAAATAGTGACTCACTATCATCCCTTTCAGTGCTTTCAGCCCTGTGATTTCAACCCTTTTCTCTTGTTTTCACGTCCCTGTGATTTTATAATTGAGAAAAAATTGTAGAAAAAGAAGAAATTGCTTGTAACAAGCAATTTCTTATTTTTCCACAATGTTTTCATCACTACTGAATGGTAATTTTTCAAATTAGATCCACTTTGAATTTTGGTCCGCAAAACCTTTGAATTTGGACAAGTCTAAAATTATGCCAAACATGAAAGGGTTAATGCATATCTGGAAAAAGAGTTTTGTTCAGTATAACAAGGTTTAATGTCCAAATCAGGGGAAGGAGGTTAAATTGGCTTTAATTTGTTACCTACAACTTCTTTGAATTTTGTTGCATTGCAATTGGTTGAATAGTTTAATGATAGGGTGATGTTATTTTGTAATTTCAGGTATTGTTGGAGACTTTAGCCCACCTTGGTGCCCAGGTGAGATGGGCTGCCTGTAACATTTACTCCACACAGGTAGGTTATAGGTGATTACATGTTGTATGGATAATCTATTAGTTACCTGCACTCTGGCATTTAGGATTATCACAACAAGGTTGTTCTAGTTCTTGATACACATTTCAAGTCTACAGAATAAAGGTCTTTCTGCTAGATCTTAACCCATTCCACCACAATCCTGCTTTTTGAAACCCCTCAAGAAAAAAGCTTTAGAAAATATTGTGTACGATGAAGAGATTTTTCAAAATTCCATTTCAAAATTACTTATAATTGACCAAATGCAGATCTGATATCAACCACTTAAATAAACGGCCATTTAAGTCATTCATGTAGATTGAAAGTGGACCTTGAACTCCATTTGTGTTGTTTTTGTGACTTGGATACTGAAACTAGTTTATTTAAGCTGTAGTTACAATGTTTAGGTGCTAACCAACCATTCTACATTTTTATTACATACTACTGGCACAAAATTTTGCACAATAGATCCATTTAAAATCTAAGTGAATTTCTGATCAGAGTCAATGGGCAAGAAAAATAGAGTATGTGGGCAGAGCCAGCGATTGGCAAAATTTTAGACTTACAAAATGAAACAAGTGGAAGACATTTCAATTTTTGCTAGAATTCAAAAATAAGTGCCAAGTAGGGTAAAAAACATTAAGAGAAAAGGAGAAATTGCTTGTTTCATGCAATTTCTCCTTTTCTAACAAAGTTCTGCATGGTCTTCATTCTGTAAAGCATTAGAAAGTGACACTTTGTGGTAATTGGTAAACTACTGTAAGGATGCAACATTAGAGGTTCTTCATTTGAATGACTACATGCATAATGGTAGGAAAAGGATAAGCTTAAATTTAAAAAAAAAGTTTTAGCTCTCCAGAATTTTCGTGTTAAAGTGGATAGTTGATTTCCTTTGAAACTTTAAATATAATTAATTTGCTGCATTCCATTAAAAAGATGCATAATGGAAGTCAGAGTCATTCCAACAGAAAAACAACTTCATAGCTTTATAAATCTTTGAGTGCAAAAGGCACTCTTTTTAACCCATTCCCACACAATGACACTTTCTAATGCCCTCTAAGAAAAACCATTGGGAAAAACATTGTGTGAAATGAAGAAATTGCTTGCAACAAGCAATTTCTTCATTATCCCCTGATGTTTCGACGAAGGGGATATAGTAATGGTCTCTGTCCGAGCACTAAACTTGAGCATATCTCCTAAAGTATAAATGCTATCAACTTAGAAATTCATAAGTGGATAGATCTCATTTAGATGAAGTGCAGTGTTTAAGAACCACAACTCTTGCTGATTGCCCTTTGTTGTTTTAAAGACTAAGATTTTGTCAAGAGCATATCTCTGAAAGTATAATAGCTATAAATTAGAAACGTCATAGGTGGATAGATCTTGTTAAGGAGAAGTGCAGTGCACAAGAACCACAACTCTTGCTTGCATAATTTTCGAGTTATTGCCCTTTGTTGTTTTAAAGACATAGATTTTGTCCAGAGCATATCTCTGAAAGTATAATAGCTATAATTTGAAACTTCATAGGTGGATAGATCTCGTTGAGGAGAAGTGCAGTGCACAAGACCCACAACTCTTGCTTGCATAATTTTGGAGTTGTTGCCCTTTGTTGTTTTTAAGGCATAGATTTTGTCCAGACTATATCTCTGAAAGTATAATAGCTTATATCAAACTGATTGAGAAGAAATGCAGTGCACAAGAAGCCTTAATCTAACTAGCTTCAGTTTACTATCAAGCTTTTACGGCGGGGAATGGTCATGTCTGACATGCTTTAAACAATGTTTTCCATACAGAATTTATAAAAAATGAAAAATATCATAAACTTAAAATTGCCTGAACTTGTTGACCAGCCAGTCTAACAATATTCACTTGCTCTTGCTTTGATCTTTAATAATTTGTTTGATGTCTCAAGTTACAAGATAGTTCTTTTTGGCTTGACAGGTCAGCAGTTATTTCTTTAACCCATTTCACATAATACTGCTTTTTAATCAACAGTTCAGAAAAACAATGTTTAAAATGAAGAAATTGCTCTCAAGCAATTTCTTCATATTCTACATTGTTTTCTACCCAGAGAGATGGAGATATTTGAAATAATAACAACCTGTAACTGTTGTCTGCAGCTTACTTAAATTTGGACCAGTCTTTAATTTTGCTGTTTGGTAATTGGTTAACAAAATACCATTCTTGTGAAGGTACAGAGGTCTGATTTGTTTCACTTCCTGTTTTCTACCTATCCCAAAGATTATCTGATATTTAGCTTGGATGTTTTCGGACATATCCAATGTTTTTGGAAATAACCTGAGGTATTGATTCTCAGGCTTGTCATATTAACCCATTCCCACACAGTGACACTTTCTGATGCCTTTCAAGTGAAACAATTGGGAAAACATTGTGTAAAATGAAGAAAGAAATTGCTCATAACAAGCAATTTCTTCATTTTCCACAATGTTTTCTACAGGAAAGATGAAAAAATCCTAACTTTCATCAACTTTAAAAATTGTCGTCTTCAACTCCTTTCAATTTGGACCAGTGTAAGACTTTGCCATTTGGTAAAGGGTTAAACTTTAGCATTTCGTAATGTTTCTGGTATTACTGATCTCATTCACTTGAAACTCCCAATACACCTTCTCTATCAATGAAGTGATCTATACTAACAAAGGGGATTATCATTCATTTATTCTTTAACAAATTAATCCCCTTAATGACTGACAAATTATCAAATACTTGAACAGGAGAGTGTTGGCATCAGCATGCCGTGCTCTTGTTCAAGTTTCAAGTTGGTCCCTTTTCACACGACAGGCTGACTGTATGGACAGTATTTTGTTCAATAAAAAAACGGTGTTAAAGACAGAGAGAGTTGATGTCACTTACAGTTTCCTTCTACATCTCAAAGAATTCCATTAACCCTAATCTGTCCCTTCAAATTCCTATTTATCTAATGGACATTGTGTTCACAAACTGTGAGAGGGAAATTGATTCAGAAATGGGGAAATGTCAGACTGAGGGATGCTTGTGATTTGGCCTACTGCAGTTATTCTACTATATTACTGGCTTTATATATATCTTAGAGATACTTTGATACATTTTACCATTCTTTGATAAGACACAAAAATTCCTCATTCTGTATTATTTTTTTTCTCTGAAATTCCTCCAACAGTGAATCCTATTACTAATAGAGGCTATTTAAGGTCTTGTTGAATTAGTTTTAAAATGTTTTGAAACTAATTATCTATCAATGTATAAAAATTGATGTTTTAAGCTCACCTGAGCACAAAATTCTCAAAGCTTTTGTAATCATGCTGTGTCCCCCATCTGTCAACATCTTGTGTTCACTCTAGAGGCCACATTTTTGGCTCAAATATCTTGATTTTTTTTTCAGAATGTTTGTCTCTGTGAAATCTCGATCAAGTTCAATATTGGGTCAAATGGGATTAGAGAAATAGGTCACAAGGTCAAATCTTAGCAGACCCCCAGAATTTGGGGAGAAGTCACTTCTCACTAGTCTAAGAATTGGGAGAAGTTTTTCAAAATGGGGAGAAGTGGTGAGTCTTTCAGGAGAAGTGGATCGCGTTAAAAATTAAGTTTTTGCGCATATTCCTCATTTCTATCAGAAAATAAAATAGCTTTACAACCAAGTAGTTGCATTTATATTATGTATCATGCAATAAAGATAGAAAATACTGCCTATCCTTTCAGTCTTCAATAAAGATCTTATTCCTGTGAACAAATACTTTTGTATTTCTCTTTTTTTAGGTTTGAGAATTCAAGAGTTTGATTCTGAATTTATTTTTCTTTAATATTTCATAATAGATTTATATATGATAAAAAGTCAACTAATAAAAAAATGCAAATAGTGTATAGGAAGCTTGAATGAAATGAGTAGTGTTTCTATTTGAGGCAGAAAATGAGAAAAGATTTTATTGTAACAACATGTATTTAATCAAACTATTACCAGAAGAAAAAAATCAGACTGGTACAAATTGAAAGAAGCTAAATAAGACATTTCACAGTGAGTTTAAATAAGAAAGAATGTGCCAAAGAGGGTAGAAACATGTGGGGAAAGGATAAATAGCTTGCTGCAAACATTTCCTCCTTTTTCCACAGTTTCCCATAAAAACATTTCAAGATGTCAAAATGGGGGATTGTTGGTAATGAGTTAAAGTCTGTGCACTTTACCTGGTAACATATAATTGGATAGAAATTGTCATTAATTGGTCAAAAAAGGTCTTCTGTGATTAAGTCAGTTATAGTGTGTAAAGGATAAGGGTTACTGCTCAGTACACAAAACCAGACTCTGTACATGCAGAGGTTTAAAGTTAACACAGGATAATTTGCTCCATTTTATAGGATTGCATGTTATTTAAAGGAATTATTACTAACACAAGTAAGTGAAATTTAGTTTTTGGATAGAATGTATCATAACAAGAATCTCAGGAAAAGATCGTAGCAGCCTTTAAATTGTTTGCCATAATTTTCTTCACTTGTTAAAATTAAAGCAGATAACTCAAATTGAAGGATTCTAATGAAAAATGAAATTACTCTACGTAGATTTTCGGCAGAATTATTTTTCATCAAGATTTCAATTCTTTTTTTAAAAAACTGACTTCTGGTAAATGACACGGCGTCCGTAAATGTCGGCCATTATTCTCATTATTTGAAAGTAAGCAACAAATTTCGTAGACTGATGATAACTTAATTTACAGAAATAATTAAAACTTAAGAAGGAAAAGGATTTTAAATAAAGATTTTTAGTGCCGAGAATATACACAGCATTGCCGAAACCAATCAGCGTAGGTGTGAATGAAGCAAGCATGTTGACTTTAGCTGCCAGAACATACCCCTATTTCTGATAATCTGCTGGCCTCGCGACTACAGTATCGATACACGCTTGAATTACGTGAATTACGATCAAAGGGCTTCCGACCGACAGTTGTATAATTGCACACTGTCCCCTACTTTTATAGCCACTGGGCGAGATTTTGTTATCACCTATCGTATCCAGGCGACTTCCCGAAAATTCCAGGCGACTTCGACTTCGCTTTGATCAGCAAATCAGGCGAAGTTTTATGAAACCAGGCGACTTTTTCGCCTGAGTCGCCCTCTCTGCAGAGCCCTGGTTTTAAGCTCACCTGAGCACAAAATTCTCAAAGCTTTTGTAATCATGCTGTGTCCCCCATCTGTCAACATCTTGTGTTCACTCTAGAGGCCACATTTTTGGCTCAAATATCTTGATTTTTTTTTTCAGAATGTTTGTCTCTGTGAAATCTCGATCAAGTTCAATATTGGGTCAAATGGGATTAGAAAAATAGGTCACAAGGTCAAATCTTAGAAAAACCTTATATGCATTCTAGAGGCCACATTTTTAGCTCATATGTCTTTATTTTTGGTCAGAATATTTATTTATAAAATCTTGGTCAATTTCCCTATTTGGTCATATTGGGTCAAAAACTAGGTCACTAGGACAAATATTGGAAAAACCTTTGGTGCACTCTAGAATCCACATTTATGGCTCAAATATCTTGATATTTGGTCAGAATGCTTGTCTCTATGAAATTTCAGTCAAGATTGATATGGGGTCAAAACTGGGTCCCTAGGTCAAATCTTTTAAAAGTCCCTGTATGCATTCTAGAGGATACATTTTAGCTGAAATGACTTGATATTTAGTCAGAATGTCCTTCTCCGTCAAATCTCGGTCAAATTTGATATTGAGACACATTGGGTCAAAAATTAGGTCAGAACTTTAAATCTTTGAAAAACTTATTGTCACTCTAAAGGCCACATTTATGGCTGAAATGTTTTGACATTGAGTCAGAATGTTTGTTCTTGGCAAGTTTGGTTACTTAGAGGTCAATAACTAGGTCACTTGGTCAAATCTAAAAAAAAAAAAAAATTTGTGCTCTCTAGAGGTAAAATTGAGGGCTCAAATGTCTGAATAACTGGTCAGAAAGTTTGTCTTCTTAATATCTTGGTAAAGTTGGATAATGAGTCACATAGCGTCAATAACTAGGTCACTAGGTCAAATCTTAGATAAGCATGTTTGCACTCTAGAGGCCATATTGTTTTCTTAAATGTCTTGATATTTGTTCAGAATGTATGTGTCTATTATTTCTATGTTAGAATTTATATTTGATCATTAAGGGGTCAAAAACAGGTAACTCGGTTAAACATCAAGGAATGATTGTGTTTTCTCTAGATAGCACATATTTAGCTTGATTGCCTTCATATTGAATAAATATGTTTGTTCTCCATATCTTATCTAGGGGCACAAAAATTCTGAATCTTTGTAAGAATGTGTTTTTGTTTCTAATTTCTTTTAAAAGATATTGCTCACAGGTGACTTTTGTCCAAATTTAGGTCACTGGCACTTTGATTACCTCTGCAATCAACAACTTGGGTGAGCACTTTAGGGCCAATGGCCCTCTTGTTTAGAAGTGATGTTCTTCTGTTGTCAGTAGTTAATAAGTTACTCCTACTGACTTTTTACGCACCTCAAATAAAACTATCTTTGGAAAACAAAGATGAAAATCCTTAAAACTACTTCTTTGAAACAAGACGGCCAATGGAATTGGTATTTGCTATGTTGCATGTTTGTAATTGGACCTCTACCAATTTTTGTCAAACGGTGTCCAGTGTCCAGTGGTCCTGGGATAAAGGGAGCTAAGGTGAGCAATGCACATGATGGTCCTCTTGTTATCAAAAAATTAAATTTTATTTTTGATCAAGCTAAGGATACTCTTAAGTTAGGGTTGATTTATTTCCTTTGAGATGGCTCTCATTCTAGTTGTTGAAATAATTCCCCCTCAAAATGGCTCCAAATAACTTGAAGTCTACAAAATATTTTTGCCAGAAATAAATTAAAATTGCTTCTATTTCATGAAGTCTACAATATCTTATACAGCTTAACCATTTACCAGACAAAATTTTAAAACTGGTCAATAATTCAAACGACTTGCAAATGACAATTTAAAGTTTATGAATCTTTGGGTAGAAAAAAATAAGTAAAATTTTTTGCAAGTATTTTTTTCATTTTACACAATGTTTTTCCAATTGCTTTTTTCTTAACAGGCTTCAAAAGCATCATTGTATGGGAATGGGTTAATAGAAAATTACTTCAGTTTAATGAAGTCTACAAGATGGCTGCAATTCTGATATAAAGCAACTAAAAATTGCTTTAAACTCAAGAAGTCTACAGTACTTTAATCAGGTAGAAGGCGCTTAGTATAGCATATTTTATGGAATCCGGAGAAAGAGAAGTTTAATTAAGGTCTTATGTTTCTGGTTAAATACATTAACTTGAAATCTCTCTAATTTTCCTGAAATAATTAGAAACCCAAGTAAGGCAGATTCTTGGTGTCTTCTTCGTATTAGTTCATGGAGATGATTGTTGGCAATATTTTGCAAGATCTGTAGGTTGATTGAAATGCTGTGACATTTAAACTTCAATATGAAAAATGAGAAGCATACAGTGATTTTTTGGGGGAAAAAGCAGGATTAAAGTTTAATAAAGTTTAAAAATTATTCTCATAACAATTTTTTCATGTCTTCAAAAGGAAATGCAGCCTTTGAAACGAGACTAACATGCTGGTATTGGAGAGATACTTTAAAAATAGATTAAGATCCACAATTTTGCTTTTTATGCCTTTTTAACCCTTTTCTATTCAACAAAATTTTAGACTTTTCCAAATTCAAAGAAGTTGCGCACAATGATATTAAGTTGGTGAAGAAATGAAACATTTTTGTCTTTCAGTGTAGATAACACTGTTGGAAATGAAGAAATTGCTTTTCACACTGGTTAAATCAATTCCCACATAATACTGCTTTATTTAGCCCCTGATGAAAAAAGCTTGGAAAAACATTGCTAAGAAGTTGCTTATAATTGATTTGGTCATTGTCCAAAATGATTAATATTGTTATCTGCACCTTCTTTCAATTTGAAAGCAATTTTAAGTTGGTAAAATTTCTTCTCATTTTCAGTAGAAAACATTGATAGTAATGTTACAAGCAATTTCTTCATTATCCACATACATGTCATTTTCTGCACATAGGAACATGGATATTAAACATTCTATTAAGTTGAAATTGTTGTCTGTACTGAATTCAACCCATTCCAAAACAATGACCCATTTTGATGCCCCTCAAGAAAATAAATTTAGAAAACATAATGCAGAAGGAAGAAATTGCTTGCAACAAGCAATTTCTTTTTTTTATACAATATTTTCCCGAGAAAGTTATGAAAATCTGAAGATTTCATAAACTTAAAATTGTCATCTGGGGAAATTCTGTTATTTTGGACCAGTCTGATGGTTAAGTTTGGTCTAAATCTTTGTTGTCTGAGAAAGAGTCAATCCTTTTAAGTGTTAACACACTCTTCAAGAAATTGAAAAAAAGAATTTATTAATTTTTCTTGCTTAAAGACTTCTTAGATTTTCTTTCAAGTTAAATGTCATGCTTCCCAAAGCAACACTTTATAAAAAGAAAAAACATGTTTTTCTGTTTTCAAGTTAGGCCTTATGTGCAAAACCTGATGTTTGTCTGGCTTAATACTCCCATCAATTTTATTCCCTCATGACCTTTTGAGCATTTTCTCATCAGTGTTTATTGGATTTGGTTACAAAATACAGGCCTTCATTGGGTTTATTTTGTTTAAAACTCCTTGAAATCTTTTCAGTCTGTGACTTGTGACCAACCACAGGAAAAGAAAACATCTTGAAAATCTATTTACACATTTACAGACAACTAAATCTTAGACTTGTCACAATTCAAAGAAGATGTTACAGATAACAAGTTTTAGTTGATGAAATTTTAAAAATCTTTGCCTTTTGGGGTAGACCACTTAATATATAAGATAGAAATTTTCCTGTAACAAGAAAATTCTTTATTTTACACGATATTTTCAAAAGCTTTTTAGCTCACCTGAGCACATAGTGGGGAACTATTGTGATTACTCAATGTCTGTTGTCTGTCTGTGAAAACAACTTAAAAGATCTTCTCCTGTACTTACCATCAGATTTCAATGAAACTTTAGAGAAATTATCCTTAACTGTAATAAATAATCCCTTTCCTCCTAAACTGTAAGGCCAAGAGCATTGAAATTTTGCATGTAGCATTGCCTCATTGAGCTCAACCAAAATACTTGAAATTATGATAATGTGATTTATATAAGCCCTATTTTGAGAGTGGTTTACAAGGAAAACTAGCTCAAAGGGTACTGATATTAGTTCTTCAAAAAAGATTGTTGTCATTTGTGCCTAATTTCAGTTGAGATCGGTAATCATTCTCATGCTGTAAATAATACCTTACTGAATTGTTGTAAAATCAAGGGCTAAAAGCACTGATAAAATTTGTTGTTCAAAAATCCATATTTGTTTTAGAAATCAATTTCATAAACAACTCTGAGAGGAAAAGTACAATCAGGGGGTGTAAACCAAGATCAGACTTAACTTATGTGCAGGCTGATCTTGGTCTACATCTACTGCAAAAAGCGGAATATTCCGGGCTCAGCATGACAAGGGTTTAAAGAAAACAATATGGGGACAAAAATTGAAAAAATATATAAATTGCCTATGTATGGACTTTTGCAGTATCTCAGGTTTTCGATCCACAGTCATCATGGCCCTCTTTTCTTAGAGGCATCCAAAAAAAAAAAAAAAAAAAAACATGATTGTGTGGGAATGATTTAAAAGATATTTCAAGAGTTTGGTTACAGCACTGGAGAATCTGTGTTGGTATTTGGAAATTGAATAAACCTTTGTGAGAAATTTCAAACAAATTACATTTGAACTAAGCTGTACTGTACAGGTTTGACTCTGTGAGAAATGAAGAGACTTTTTTTAGCTCACCTGAGCACGTAGTGCTCAAGAGAGCTGTTGTGATCCCCTTTTGTCCAGCGTCCGTCCTCCGGCGTGCGTCGTGTGTCATGCGTCGTCCGTCAACAATTTCTTTAAACAACATCTCCTCCCAAACCACTGGGCCAATTTGAACCAAATTTGGCAGAAATATTCCATAGGTGGTCCCCTTCAAAAATAGCTAAAAGAATTGGAATCCGTTAAAAACTCTGGTTGCCATGGCAACAAAAGTGAAATTTAAAAAAAAATCTTTAAAAATCTTCTCCTCCTGACCCAGAAGGCGTAGAGCCTTGATATTTGGCATGAAGCATCAGTATATTGACCTCTTTCTAAATAGCTAAAATCATGATCCTCGGGTCCCCAGGAGCGGAGCCCCAGGGGGGTGGGGTTTATATAGAAATAAAGAACGATTTTTTAAACAACATCTCCTCCCAAACCACTGGGCCAATTTGAACCAAATTTGGCAGAAATGTTCCTTAGGTGGTCCCCTTCAAAAATAGCTAAAAGAATTGGAATCCGTTAAAAACTCTGGTTGCCATGGCAACAAAAGTAAAATTTTAATATAACCTTTAAAAATCTTCTCCTCCTGACCCAGAAAGTGAAGAGCCTTGATATTTTGCATGAAGCATCAGTATATTGACCTCTTTCAAAATAGCTAAAATCATGATCCTTGGGTCCCCAGGGGCGGAGCCCCAGGGGGGTGGGGTTTATATAGAAATAAAGAACAATTTTTTAAATGACATCTCCTCCCAAACCACTGGGCCAATTTGAACCAAATCTGGCAGAAATGTTCCTTAGGTGGTCCCCTTCAAAAATAGCTAAAAGAATTGGAATCCGTTAAAAACTCTGGTTGCCATGGCAACAAAAGTGAAATTTCAAAATAATCTTAGCTAAAAGAATTGAAATCCGTTTAAAACTCTGGTTGCAATGGCAACAAAAGTGAAATTTCAAAAAACAAAAGTAAAATTTTAATATAATCTTTAAAAATCTTCTCCTCTTGACCCAGAAAGTGTAGAGCCTTGATATTTGGCATGAAAGTGGGGGGGGGGGTGTTATAAAGAAATAAAGAACGATTTTTAAATGACATCTCCTCCCAAACCACTGGGCCAATTTGAACCAAATTTGGCAGAAATGTTCCTTAGGTGGTCCCCCTTAAAATTAGCTAAAAGAATTGAAATCCGTTTAAAACTCTGGTTGCCATGGCAACAAAAGTGAAATTTCAAAATAATCTTTAAGAATCTTCTCCTCCTGACCCAGAGGGAGTAGAGCCTTGATATTTTGCATGAAGCATCAGTATATTGATCTCTTACAAAAAAGCTAAAATCATGATCCTAGGGTTTCCAGGGGCAGACCCGGGTTGGGGTGGGGGGTATAGGCATGAAGCATCAGTTCACAGACTTCTTTCTTATTTCTGAAATTATAACCCATGGAAAAAGTTTTTTCCTTCTTTCAAATCAGCACTAAGGCCTTGGAATTTATAATTTAGACTTTTGGATCCCCAGGTTCATAGTCTTTATATTTAATTGTGGCCCACTTGTTTCATAATCCTCACCTTAACATGAAATTAGACTGTTGAAAGAAAAAGAGCCTTTATCTCAGGTGAGCGCCCCAGGGCCAACGGCCCTCTTGTTGAGAGCTGTGTTTGTTCAACAACAATGGTTTTCATTTCAGAATGAGGTTGCTGCTGCTCTCGCTGAGGCTGGTTTCCCGATATTTGCCTGGAAAGGGGAGACAGAGGAAGATTTCTGGTGGAGCATTGACAAGTGTCTGAATGCAGATGGATGGCAGCCTAACATGGTAGGTTTTCTCATCTCTCTGTTTTAGAAGAATTAGATCATAACTGCTACTGTGGTCAATAGTCTGACTATAGGTATAAAACTTGGCATGTGGTGTTATGATTTATTTTTACTAAAATTATTTAACCGATTCCCACACATTCCCTCCTTTTCACGCCCCTTGAGAAAATAGTTCAAGCACATTGTTATTCTCTATAATTATTTATGTATGCAATTAAATGAATTCTTTTTATATTTTGTAATAATGTGTTTTAAGTGACCATTTTTGTTAGGGTCCACTTTTTGAAAATAGTTCAAGCGCTTTATTGATTTACCACATTGTCATCTTCCCAGAATGATACTTGAAATTTTGTTAACTTGAAATTGTTGTCTGCAGCTTCTTTGAGCTTTGTCCCATCTAAAATTTTGTTGTTTAGTATTGGATTAACCTGTTAACATTTGGGACTGGCCCAAATTCAAATAAGTTTTTCAGATGACATTTTCAGGTTTGTTGAATTTTTAATAAACTTTTTCTTTCTTGGTATAAAGTTTTGTGGAAAATTTAGTCCACACAATTTTTTTTCCCACAATTGTTTTCTTAAGCTTTTTATGCCCCTCTTTGATAAGGTCTAGAGGAATATTGTGTCTGTCTGTCAACAAATTTGCCTCTGCTATGCAAAAACTTAACATTTTGCTCTTATGCAAATACTCTTTAACTCTTTCCTGTTTCTCGAAATATATGACTGGTCCAATTTGAAACATGTTGGAGATGACAATGAAAAGTGTGTACAATTTGAAACAAAACCATTGTATTTGGTAGAAAATATTGTGATAAAAGAAGACATTGCTTGTATCAAGCAATTTCTTCTTTAATCGCAATATTTTCTTAAGTATAAAATTGCATGGAAGTAAAAACCAGTGATTATACAGTAAAGAGTTAAGATACATGGCTCATATTTGGAATATAAGTTTGTGGCATTGATAGGTATCAGTTGGTTGTCATCATCCATCAAGGTCAATTACTCATTACTCATCAAGGTTACTCATCAGGTCAAAATTTTGTAAACTTAATGCAAAAACTTCACATTTTGATTTTATTCATCACCATTGCAGATAAATTGCTCATTAATAGGCATTAGCTGATTATAATTGTCAAGGTCATCAATGAAAGTCAAAGTTATTTATCAAGGTCACATTAACAAAAAAAATGTTAAGGAGGCATGGTGTTTCACAAACACATCATATTTTCTTCAGGGTTGTTTAAAGTAGAAATAGTTTAACCTATTCCCACACAATGACGCTTTTTGATGTCCCTCAAGAAAAAGACCTTGGAAAAAATTGTGGAAAATGAAGAAGTTGATTGAAACAAGCAATTTCTTCATTATCGACAATGTTTTCTGCTCCTTGAGACAAAGATTTTTAAAATTTCATCAACTTGAAATTGTCTTATGCAAATCTTTATACCTGTCTACTTATCACAAGGTCTAAGTCATCTGACAAGGTCAAGTAATCTATTTTTATGCACCGGCATTGAAAAATCGAGGGCACATTGATTAACTGCTGTCTGTCTGTACATCATATTTGGCGTATTGATAGATCAAATTGAAAGAAATCTGCAAATACTAAGGTCCAGGTCTTGTGACAAGATTAAATTGATATATCAAGATCAAACTTATGCAAAACCAAATAAGGCTGTTTATCTAGGCATGGTGTTTCATAAACACATCTTGGTTTTAAAGTCTACTTATAAAAATTCACTAAATAGATTTAACAAAGAGATCTTAGCTCAAGTGTTTTCATTTGAGCAAAGCAATGAGATGAAAAAATATTTTCCCCAGAAATATTGTTATTAGAGAAATTGGTGCAACTCCTGAGATACTATATTAGGCAAGTGACCTTTCACAATTATTTGGGTGATAAATTGTCTGCACAGGGGAGGAAGAAAAATGCTTTGTGCTAGAGGCGACAAAATATTTATTGATTTAAACAATTACCACTCGATCTCGCATTTTCACACCACCAATAGAATCCTTATTTGGACTGAAAGTGAACTTTGAACTCCAACACTGGCAGATATTTATGTGAAACTTTTTTGTTGGTTTGGCAATTTAAAAGTCGTTAGTACAGCTTATGGAATCAATGGCTATGACATGATTTAGGTTGCCAACCAATCATTAAACTGTTTTGTTACATGTTAATGGCCATAAATATTGCAAAACAAAGCCGTTAAACATTGAAGTGGAACATTCTGTTGGAGCTCCATGGCCGTAGACAGATATCTATCATTTATATGATAACAAATAAGTTTTTTCGAATAATTTTCTAAAACTTTGGACAACATAACACCTTGTGGAGAGGGAAGGAGAATGAAGGACTAAGCATTGTATTATCTATATGCATATGACTTGTAATCCAGCATTTCTCTATTTCCTATTATGTTTTTCGAATCTGTCATTTGCAAATTCTGTAAATTCAAGATATATTTAGCTGCAGTTAGATCTGTTAACCCTTGTCATGCTGAACCCGGAATATTCCAGTTTAGGCAGGAGGTGTAGACCAAGATCAGCCTGCACATAAGTGCAGTCTGATCTTGGTCTACACATCCTGCTTATACTTTTCCTACAAGAGTTGTTTATGAAATCAATTTTCAAAAGAAATATTGATCATTGAACAACAAGATCTATCAGTGCTTTCAGCCCTTTGATTTTAGAGCAATTATATTCGATCTTGCTTGAGAAACTACCTCTACTATGTGATCAGTTCCATTAAGTGACCACAATCAAAATCCCCCCTTTCAAATTAAAAAGCTCTCATTATATATTAACCCATTCTTACACAACAAAATTTAGACTGGTTCAAATTGAAAGAAGCTGCAGACAACACTTTTAAGTTGATTGAATTTTAAATTTTTTCATCTTTAAGGAAAAGAAACATTGTGGATAATAAAGAAATTGCTTGTAACAAGCAATTTCTTCATTATCCACAATGTTTTCCAAAGCTTTTTTTCTTGAGGGGCGTAGAAAGGATGGGATTGTGTGGGAATGGGTTAAAGATCTCATAAAAAAGTGGTCATATCTGCTAAAAACGTATACTTAAATCCTATGTTGTTGGGACTCATTAGAATTGTCTCACTTAGTCCCAACAACATAGGATTTACCTAGAACTCTGTAATTATTTATGTATGTTATTAAATGAATTCTTCATATATTTCATAATAATATGTTTTAACCCATTCCCAGTCACAGTGACGCTATTTGACGCCCCTCAAGAACTATTGCTTTTGTGTTTCTTATCCAGTGAGTTGAAAATCATAAGTTTTAAAACTTTAAATTGTAGCCTGCAACTCCTTTAAATTTGAACCAGTCTAAAATTTTGTCACGTGGTAATGGGTTAAGCGACTATTTTCATCAGGGTCCACTTTTTACTCATCCCCAGAGTTGTCCCTTGATTCAAGATTTACTGTATATAATGAATAAATGGATTACAAGAAAACAAAATATTTTGACTGATGCAAATTCAAAGACACTTCAGACATCATTTCAAAGTGCTTTTAGATTAGATATATATTATCTACAAAATAGTGTAGAAATCATTGTGAGGAAAAGGAAAGTTTAAGCTTTTTCACCATTTCCCAGAATGTTTCCATCAGTGCATATCAAATACAGGGTTATAAGGTGATATGATTATTAACTCTGCTTTTTCATAAAAATCACAAGGTATAGCTCATCAATGCCGTCATTGTTGGCTTGCTGTTTGGTGTGCACAAACAAATTCAGACATTTCTGATGTTAATGGACATATTTACTTGAAACTGTAAACCCTTGTCATGCTGAACCTGGAATACTCCAGTTTTGACTGGAAGTATAGACAAAGATCTGCCTGCACATATGTGCAGTCTGATCTTTGTCTATACCTCCTGTGGCTGCCATCATAGCGCAGTCAGTAGCGCATAAGACTCCTAATCTCCAATCATAAGATGTCATGGGTTCGATCCCAGTTGGCGGCACATATCCTTTCCAACATTAGTCTCTCACCAATGAGTTGATAATCGTAAACCTAAGTGGGATAGCAACTGGAGGCTAGGAAATGATGAAGTTGTAGTACTGGTGTGAGAAATACCAGGAATCAATTTTTAGGTGCTCCAGTCACCGCAATATGACTGAAATACTGTTAAAAGTGGCCTTAAATCCCATTCAATCAATATACCTCCTGTATGTTTCATTCAAGTCAGTATTGTTCATGTTATTAATGTTCGAAAGAAATTATGGCCCGTAACTAGTGCTTCACTGCTTTCATCCTTTGGACTTTAATGCAATTTTGAAAAAGGATACAGCATGACAAGGGTTAATATTTCTTCAGTAGAACAATCTATACTTCTAAGAGATGTAGCTGTAAAAATGATTTTTTTGCACAAATTATTGTCATTTGATTTTTGTCTTTTTCATTCAATATCTAGCACCAAACAGTCAGGCACAAGGCATCTGCATGCACCTGAGATTGGAGGTTACTTTAGTTTGCTGTCTGCAACTATCCTTGGGTCTGAATTTGTCTACAATTTAATTGCATGTAAATGGGTTGAATATTTGAGTTAGAATTCTTGAAAAAGCCAAAACAAAAATTCCCACTGGCGTCTGATGTATTATGCAGGTTTTATAAATATCCATAAATAACCCTCACAAAAATCAGAATTTCAGCAATATTTTTACAAATCTGCAATCTTTGGCTGCATGAAGCCCAGTTTAATACAGCATATCTCTATTTATAATACCCTATGAATCCAAATAAACGAGTAAAAAACAGACATTGACAAATGAGTTGTTTTAACATTTATCAAAAAGTCTTTGCTATTTTTTTCTAAATCAGAAATTTCAAAATTCCTGGCTTTTTAGACTGAATTAGTTTATCAAGTTGTACCTTCTTTGTGTGTGGTGCACTTGGTGGGGGCTGGAGGGTCATGAGTTTTTTATACGCCGCCAAGGTAGACATATATTGGAATCATCTTCTTGATCTATCCATAGGTCCTCATGTCTATCCATCCGGAGGTTTGTCCATCCATGTGGCCACATCTTGTAACCACATCCCCATCTTCATTTGTTGAAAGATTTAAATGAAATTTTCATTGAATTTTCTCAGTCACCATATTGTCAGGGTTTGCCATTTTAGCCTGCTTCATGCAAAAAGGGGTCTTAATGCAAAATTTCTTGTTAACCTCCATTTCTGGACAGATTTGAATTAAATTTTTACAAAAGTTAGTAGTTACCTGACCTTGTGTATATTAATAAATTTTTACCATTTTAGGCTATGCCACAGAAAAAGGGACCCACATGCATCTGTGTATATATGACTATAACACACTTGTATGTTTTGAGTATCACTGTCTATCCTATGTAACAATTATTTATTAGTTTTAATGTAATTTAAATTGTTGTTTGCAACTTCTTTCAATTTGGACTAATTTCAATATTTGTCGTCTGATGATGGTATGGAATGTCTTTATTCATTGAGTCTTCTTCAAGTTTCTGTGTCAGAATAATTATGGAACAGATACCCTACTTATACATTTCCAAAATTTCTGTCTATAGACAAGTAAAAAATTCTCCACATCCCTGTGGGTCATCGTTAACAAAGTGTTCAAGAAGATCTTATATTGTCATGCCATTACTCCCAGGAAACACATCACAGTCATTAGTATTCATAGGTTTTATATGTCTGGTGAATAGAATTTTGATTTTTATTACTTTCTATATATTCTTGTCTAGTCTTACAAATTGGCCATAAGCATGCTTCATTGACAATGACATTCTTGTTACTCTTTATGATGCTCATTGATAGCTCGGTCTTTTATGGACACATCCCTTTAATCCATTACCACACGAGAAAATTTTAGACTCGTCCAAATTGAAAGGAGTTGCAGACGACAATTTAAAGTTTATGCAATTATATATTTTTTCAACTGGGCAGAAAACAATGTGTTAAATGAAGAAATTGCATGTTACAAGCAATTTCTTCATTTTTCACGATGTTTTCCCAATTGCGTTCAATTTCCGACGGCGGCACTCATCCTTTCGAACTATTTGTCTCCCACCAATGGGTCGATAATTGTAGACCTATGTGAGATAGCAGCTGGAGGCTAGGAAGGGATGTAATGGTAGTACTGGTTTGAGAACTACCAGGATTCCATTGTTAGGTGCTCCAGCCGCTGCGATATAACTGAAAGATTGTTGAAAGTGGCGTAAAACCCCATTCAAACAAACAATTTCCCAATTGCTTTTCTTGAAGGGCGTCAAAAAGTGTCATTATGTGGAAACGGGTTAGATGTTATCTCTGACCTGAAATCCTCACAATATTTTTATGTAATAAGTAAAATTGGATGAGTTTTGATTTTCTCTAGTTTGTGGATTTTTTCCTGAAAACAAAAAATGAATTAAAAAATCAATTTTCAAAATAATACACTACAATTCATAGAATTTCTATCTGGTTGTATTCTGTTTATGATGTGTACAAAGAAAAGCCTCTTTATTACAACATCCCTAGTGTGTTTTGCTTAGACCATTCAAACACAGTCCTGCTTTTTGTGCCTCTGAAGAAAAATAAATAGGAAAATGAAGATCATTGGGCTTGTCCACAGCATCAGTAATTCATATATGGATAGTTATAAGAATAATTTTGTAGAGTTGTTCTTCATCAAACGAAATGTGCAATATGTAACAAATATTTGGATAATTTCAAAGTCAATATTAATTGTTAAAATTAGGATTGTGCAGAGCATAACTTCAACACTGATGAACTTCAAAATAATTTAGTATGGTTTTATTATCGATAGTAGATGTGCAATTAGAAACAAAAATAGGGATATCATCAAGGTCACAGGTCAAGGTCAAATGTTAAAATGACACCCTTGATGTACAATGCCTATTTTAGTAGAGGTTCTCTGTTCAATAAAGCAGCTTGTTTATGATCTAAGATAAGGAGAAATAGATATTGCTGTATTGATATCACATTTCCTATTTAGTCTGTCTAACAGTAAGTGAAGCAAATATTTTGTTATAATGAAGGTTATTAAAGCAGGGAAATATATCAGGAGAAAAGAGCCTCATTAGAGCTACAGAAGTAGCCTTTGGCTGTAGTATTGTGTCATATTAAAAGGCACTGTCACTTGGCCAAGACAAATCTATTGATGATTTTTTTCTTTGACAGAAACTCTTCATTGAAACTTGTTCTTAAAACCTTTTTTAGTTTCACATCTGAATCACCATATTTACTGTCTTAACCAATAACCAAGCAACACAATTTGGTCAATATTCAAAGAAGTTTTTGTTTACAAATTCTACTTGTTGAAAATTTTAAGAACTTTGTCCTTAGGGTAAGAAATCCTTATGAAATGTTTAAATTGCTCAATACAAACATTTTCTTCATTTTCAATCATATTTTCTGCAGCTTTTTTCTTGAAGCTTGTAGAAATTGGGTTTGTTTGGGAATGCCTTTATTTTTAATTAACACTTGTATGTCCTTTTTTTTGCCCTTACATCAATAAGAATGGGGGCAGGGGGCATATTATTTCCCTGAAGACTGTCCTGATGATATCTCTGTCGATCGATCTGTCTTTCCAAACTTAACCTGCATGCCAACTTAACCCATTCCCACACAATTGCCCTTTTTGTTGCCTATTAAGCAAAATTTTATGGAGATCAATGTTGAAAAGTTAAAAAAAGTATTCTAAAATTTAACTGTTACCTGGTTACTTTTTCTGTAAACTTCAACACTATTCAAGTAACTATGCTAAAGTTTTGTATGAAAGTCCCTAATATCAGTATACATTTTTGTATGACAAAGTCAATGTCATCTGACAGGGTCAAGTTCAACTACCAAGGTCAAACATATGAAAGATTTGCTGCTACATTTCTTGAACTTCTGGTTATGTAGCACCTATTAGTGCTCTTTCTTTTTATTACAACAATGGTATGAAATTTGTCTAGAAAATAATTTGGAAAAGATTTGATTTGATGTGTCCCTCAGTGAGATGTTATGGAACATTTCAGTGTAGGAATTATGTCTTGTGGCATTTATTCGTTATGATAAATTCTGGTAATTTAAAAAGTATTGTATAGGGAATATCAAATCTATGTAATCAGATTCATATTGACAAGATAGATGAGTTTTGTTGTTGAAACGAATGGTGTATCAATTTTCATGTATCCTACAAAAGGTCTAATTATTAAAATATGGTTGGTTTTGTTAGTGATATATTGAATTAATAACTGATCAGTGATTAACAACCAGACAACAAAATTTTAGACTGATCCAAATATAAAGATGTTGCAGAGAACAAATTTCAGTTGATGAAATTTTGGATTTTCTTTACTTATAGGTTTGAAAACATTGTGCTTTTAACAAGCAATTTCTTCATTTTTCTTAATGTATTCAAGTGTTTTTCCTTAGGGCCCCTAATAAGCTGAGGCAGTATGCTTGTATTCTGAGAGGTGTCAAAGGGGCAGGTTGGTATCCTTGCTACAAGTCACATGGATGTGTCCATTTGCAAGGCTTCCACAGCCCCATTTAGTACTTGTTTAACTCATTACCTCACTACGAAATTTTAGTCTGGTAACTTGAGAGAAATTGCAGACTACAATTTCTAGTTGGTGGAATTTAGAAAATCTTGGTCTTTTAGGGAAGAAAAAATTGTGGACAATGAAGAAATTACAAGCAATTGTCTGCAATAGTTTCATGGCTTTTTTGCCAGCAAAGCGACAGCTTTGATGGTTTAAGTTAAAAGACAAAATTTTGAGGTCTTCTCAGATTTCAACGATTGCAAATTTCCACTGGAGGCTTAACCACTTAATATAATGAATGCCTACACCTTAAAGGTAGTTCTTATGTATGTTAGGAATATTGCAAGCAAACTCTGCATTCAAGCTCATCTTAGGCTTACTTGAGCACATTGTAATCAAATTGATTCTGATCAGAGTTTTATAAGAAGTCGCAGACGACAATTTCAAATTGTTGAAAATTCTAGAATATTTATCTTCCTGGATAGAAAACAGTGTGGAAAATGAAGAAATTGCTTGTAAGAAGCAATATCTTCATTTTCGACATTGTTTTCCAGAACTATTATCCTAAGGGGCGTAAAAAGGAGGAGTTGTTTGGGAATTGGTTAACTATTTATCATGATGATATTTGACAAAAAGCTTACTTAACAAAACTGTGCTTTGTTAGCTTACAGTACATGTACCTTCAATACTTTGATTTTTTGTATGAGGGGTTTCAAAGAGCAGGATTGTGTAGGAATGGATAAGCGAAGGAAAATGAACTAAGGAGTTATAACTGGAAAATAGCTCAAAATAGCTTAAACAATTTCTTCTTTTCCAACAATATTGTCATTAGTATTATCATTTTACAGGGATGTCAAACTGTTGACTGATAATGGGTTAGTTTATCCATTCCTGCATGTTTTTCAGATCTTGGATGATGGAGGTGATGCGACCCACTTGATGTTAAAACGGTACCCTGCAATGTTCAACATGGTCAAGGGGATTGTAGAAGAGAGTGTTACCGGTGTACATAGACTGTACCAGCTGTCCAAGTCTGGAAAACTGACTGTTCCTGCAATGAATGTCAATGACTCTGTTACAAAGGTAATGTGCAAGTTTTTTGTTTACTATATTCACCCTCTTGCCTCCTTTTTTATATGCCACCAAAGATGGTCGTATATTGGTTTCATCTTCTCTGTCTGTCCATCCGTTTGTTCGGAAGTCAATCCGCCCATCCAATTACTTTTAACCCATTCCCACTCAATCCCTCCTTTTTACGCCCCTCAATGAAAAGGCTTTGGAAAACATTGTGGAAAATGAAGAAATTGCTTGGATCAAGCAATTTCTTCATTATTCACAATGTTTTCTATCCAAAAAGACGAAAAAATTTAAAATTCAATCAACTTGAAATTGTCGTCTGTAGCTCCTTTCAATTTGGACCGGTCTAAAATTCCACTGTGTTGGAATGGGTTAACACAACTCCTCCAATATCTATGGACGGATTTAAATGAAATTTTCACAGAATGTTCCTAGTCTCCTGACCTTGCGTATATTGTTATTGTTTTGTCATTTTAGGCTATATCAAAGAAAAAGGAGCTTAATGCCAAATTCAATATTAACAAATCTCTTCTTACATTCATGTATATTGATAGGGTTGAATTAAATTTTCATATAATGAATCTAATCACCTGGTCTTGGACATATTGTTGGGGTTTTACCGAAAAGGGGAGCTTAATGCAAAAATTCTTGTAAACACATCACCTCCCACATCTATGGACTGATTTGAATAAAATTTCATAGAATCTCCCTAGTCACTTGATCTTGCACATATTGTCAGGATTTTTTCTTTTTAGACTGTGTCACTGAAAAAGCGAACTTAATGCAAAAGCTTGGCATATATTGTGACTATGGCACTTTTCAGAACAACAGTTACTATGTGATTGACCAATGTTTTAGAGCCCAAATTTGGCCTTGTCTACACAGCAGAATCGCATAATTCTTATGTCCAACTAGGCCTTTTTTTGTCTGGGGATAAATGCATATCCCTAGGGCACGTGTCTGTGGACAATAATTTAGTGGTTCAATGTTTTACACAAATTCCTTAATCCATTATGAAATGACAAAATTTGGGACTGGTCATAATATAGAGACATTGCAGGCAACATTTCAATGTGCATCTAATTTGAATAGTTATGACTGAATAGGGTAGAAAACATTGTGAGAAAAGGAGAAATGGCTTGTTACAGGCCGTTTCTCCTTTTCCCACAATGTTTTGTTTTATTATTTTATAGAGGCGTAGTAAGGCATGAGTGGTAATGGGTTAACTCACTACTATGAGTACATACTTTTAGACTGATCAATCTTGAAAGTGGTTGCTGATGACTTCAAATTGGCTTTCAAATTTGACAATATTAGTGCTATATTGGGTAGAAAGCATGTAAAATGTGCAAGTGTGTAGTAATGGGTGAAAAATTCATTAATTTTATTGAGTCTTTCATCATAGGAAAGGGATATTAAGAAACATATCTGAAAATTTGGGCAACAACATTTTAAACTCGGCCAAGTTGAAGTTTGTTGTTTGGAAATTGGTTAATGATAGTCAAAATAATAATTTCAGTATTTCTACCCTTTAACCAATATACAATCTAAATAAAAGTGAGTTGTCTGTTACTTCTAAGTCTAAAATTTTGTTATGTGGTAATAGGTTAAATGTTTTTACTTTGCAGACAAAGTTTGACAACTTGTATAGCTGTAGAGAGAGCATTCTTGATGCGTAAGTCTAGATTTATTGTCAGTTTGTATCGTCAGAAAATGAAATATTGATGAGATTTTGGCAAGTTATTTTTCCCTACAGGATTTTTGGCTGCCAGAGATCTTTAAATGAAACTTGAAATTTATTTTAACCTCTTTGAACAAACTTTTGAGATGAATTTTGTGTGATTTAGCAGATAGACTTGATGCTGTTAACAATCATATTAAAAAGAAATAATTTTCATAGGGAAAACTTTGAATGATTTTGACAAAATTAACGTACCAAAAGCTGAGAGTACAATGAATGTAGTATATTCAGATAAAATAATGTATAGTAACATTAAAAAAACAAGAAGAATAAAGTACTAAAACCAAGTAATGGACACATACACCAGGTATAACAAAAGAGAGGGAGCATATTTTTTATACATGTGAAGGGTAGTATCAGGTTATGGCCCCATTCTTCCATCTGTCTGTCAGTCCATCTGTCTGTTAGGAGTTTTTGTGTGCACAACTCCTCCTATAGTTTCCATAGGAATAAAATGAAATTTGAAATCTATGGAATGTCTAGATGTCCATGACACAAAAATTATTTTGATTTTTCAAGTTATTTCAAAATTATCTGCCTTTTACTTAGCCAAATAGTCTCAAATTGTAATGTTTTTTGAGTCCACAACTCTTCCTACAGTTGAAATAGGATTTTACTAAAATTGAATCTCTATGGTTTGTAGTTGTGCATGAGACAAAATAATTTTGATCCTTCAAGGTGTTTGGAATTATCTGCCCTTGACTTAGCACAATAGTTAACCCATTACAAGATGGCAAAATTTAAGACTGGTCCAAATTGAAAGGAGTTGCAGATGACATTTCAAAGTTTATGAAATTTTAGATTTTTTCAAATTTCTGGGTAGAAAGCATTGTGTAAAATGAAGACATTGCTTGTTACAAGCAATTCCTTCACATTACACAATGTTTTTCCTATTGTTTTCTTAAGGGGTGTCAGAAAGCGTCACTGTGTGGAAATTGGTTAAATTATACATTTTTTCACTGACAAGCCACTTCAGCCATTTATGCTTTGCTCTGCAAAGCCCTTTTTTTCCTATTTTTCTATTAGCCTGTTCTTTTATCAAATTGACTGCTTAAATTTTGAAGTTTAGCAATGACTTGTGAATGGTAGGTCCTATTGATTTAACATATGCATTTAGTAGGGACTTTTTTGTTATACCAAGTTCAAAGTCATGTATGTTAGTCAAAGTCATTTTTCAATGTCATATTTATCCAACAGAAAACCTTTACTTAGGTGTGCTATGATTTATGACAAATTTTAAGCTTTTCAATTTGTTATCTAATTATCAGATTAAAGAGGACCACTGACATGATGTTTGGAGGAAAGCAAGTTCTCATTTGTGGTTACGGAGAGGTAAGACATCATTAACCCTTGTCGTGCTGAATAAAATATATTTAAAAAAAGATACATGTACATCAATGGACTATAAGCAGCTAAGAAGCTCTTACAGAGAACTAATATTTATATTGAAAATTAATTTTGTGAACAACTTCTGCTCAACAGAGACAAACAGGTGGTGTAGACTAAGTTCAGACTGCACATAGCTGATACTGTCTGATCTTTGTCTATGCATCCTGCCAAAACAGGAATATTCATGGTTCAGCATGACAAGGGTTAACCCTTTCCCGTACAAATACGGGATTTTACGTAGCTGTGATTTTATACTGGAGAAAATATTGTAGAAAAAGAAGAAATTGTTTGTTACTAGTAATTCTTCATTTTTCACTTTGTTTTCTTCTCAAAAAGTAAACAAAGTATGTCCTAAAATTTGTCGTCTGCAACATTTTTGAAATTGGACCAGTCTAAAATGTTGTCTGATGGTAATGGGTTACAGTAATGTAAATAATCAATACAAAATAACCATTTACTTATATCTTGGTGTGAGAAATTTTGGGACTACATAGTATGGTGCAAAGATTTTAAAGCCTTAACACTTTCCAGTTTTCTGGATTTTGACACTGGTCCAAATTTAAAGGTTTTGCAGACGACAATTTTAAGTCAATTTTATTGGAAACATAATCATTCAATAGGGTAGAAAATATTGTGGAAAAAGAAGACATTGCTTGTGACAAGCAATGTCTTCTTTTTCCACAATGTTTTCTCAAGTATAAAATTCCAAGGACATAAAAAACAGGGATTAAACAGGAAAGGGTTAAGGTAATAAAACTTTTCTGAGCTATATCACAATTAAATCAAGGCAAGTGTTGCCTCTGTCTGGTTTTGGTTTAGAAATCTAAAGTGTCCTGTCAGACAGTTTAATGACTTATGTAATGTTGATTGACAGTACGTCTTTGATACCTGTTCTTGTTTGTCTACTATATCCTTGATAGGGATCCAGCAATTCTCTGCAAAGTTGAACTAAAAAGTTATGTTTTATTAAAGTGTGGGCAAATATCAGCCATTTATTCTTTTGTATTAATCTATTAACAGACAACAAAATTTTTGACTGGTCCAAATTTTAAAGAATTGCTGACTGCAATTTAAAGTTTATGAAATTCTTAGATTTTCAACTTTTTTTGAAGAAAACATTGTGGATAATGAAGAAACTCCATAATAAGAAGTTTCTTGATTTTGCACAGTTTTTTCCCATTGTTTTCTTTAGGGGGTTCAAAAAGCTTTATTGTGTGTGAATGTGTTAAAAACGTTGTAAATAAATAGATAATGATAAATGTGATTATGTGAGGCACAATACTTATATCAATGGCTTAGTGCAAAAACATCATAGTATAGACAACAAAGTATAGACACTTATTATGAATTTACACTAAGCTAACGATATGTAATATAAATTTCCTTGTACATGTATTTGAAAAAGTTATAATGAGATATCATAATATGGTATGACTTGATATTGAGATAACTTAACATTGAGGAAGCTTTATACTGGATTTGTTTCCAAATTTTTTAGAATGGCATGTGGTTTATTCAGTTTTAACTCTTTTGGATAACGTTTGTATATCCTATCCCCAAATGACAAAGTTCTAGACTGGTCAAAATTGAAATAGGTTGCAGATGTAAACATTGTGAGAAAAGATGAAATTGCTTTTAACAATGTTTCCGCAACTTTATTTCTTTAATTCATGAAATGCTGGATTGTGAGGTGATGGGTTGATTGATCAGACACATTATTTGGACTTAAGGATTATATTTTTTGTTCTTAAGAGTTTCTTAAATTGATTGAGAAAGCTATGTTAGTGTGAAATACTGTCTCATGAAGGTTCTATTTCTTATCCATTTATGTACCGAGTCTGATCCACATTCAACATTCACAAAAGAATTTAAGGCTGGTTCAAACTGAAAGAATTTGCAGACGACATGTTTAGGTTGATAAAATTTTAAAAGTTATGTTATTTTGGAGTAGAAATCATTGTGGAAAATGAAGAATGAAGAAATTTTTCCAAGTTGTTTTAATGTGGTGCATAAAAAAGTTGGATTGTGTGGGAATAGGGTTAACAAGCAATATCTTTATTTTCCACTATGTTTTGCAAAGCTTCTTTCATCAGGATGTAATAAAATTTGGATTGTGAGGGAATGGGTTAATGAATATCTTATTTGATTCCTGAATGAAATATTATTTTCCTCTCATTTCCTAGGTTGGAAAAGGTTGTGCAGCTTCATTAAAGGGTCTTGGTGCTATCGTCATGGTGACAGAAATTGACCCGATCTGTGCACTGCAAGCTAGGTAAGATGGAAATCATCATTTCTCTGTATTGTGTTGAAATTATCATTTCCTTTACAATATTAGCATTGCAAAGTCACAAATTTACCATCTGTCACATTTCAAACTGTTAAAGATAGAAATTGTCACATTATGTTTGAAAATATTCATGTTTTGAATACAGTATCCTTTATTTTAATTTGTGAAAAAAAGTTTCAGGGTTAATTAGTCTAGTCTCCAAAGAAACTAGATTTTCTATGGGTTTTGAGCATCTCATTAGACTTACTTTCTAGTCAATAATGGCGTTAATTAAAGAAAAAATCACCAGGGCCAAATGTCATTAACTCTGTTCTCATACATTGACATTATTAACCTCTCACACTTTTCTACCCATTTGTATGCTGTATTTTAGCCCTTTCCTGTTCAATCACTGGTTTTTACACACCTGTGATTCTTTCTTGAGAAAACATTGTAGAAAAAATACCACAATATTTTCTACCCTACTGAATGTTTATTTTCTATGTTAAATCCACTTTTTAGCGTTTTTTTTAGGAAAAACCGGTATTACATATCGATCAACCGGAAACAAGTTCTCACACATTCCCGCTCATTTCCACGCATGCTCATAAACGTGAAGTGAAAATCTATGTGATTGCCTCCATCTTGTTTCATCGCTGATGAAGAAAATAACTTACTTGTTGAATGCCAACAGCCTCCTTTTAGTCATGAATATCAAGGAAAATGGTTTAAAACTTAATATATCCTTGGTAAATTGTCTAATGAATTGTCTAAATGAGAGAAATAATTTCCTCGCATTTCAAGATAGAATCTAGGTCAGTGGTTGGTGGAGTAGGCGAATACATGTAAACTGTCTGTTAGTGATTTGACCTGGCAGGGCCGGGCAAATTTACACCCTGTATACACAGTATATGTAACACGTTACAGCCCTGTTATAGAGGCGATTGGAGCGCCTATTAACCCCATGAATAAAACACCATTTAGCCTCTCGAATTCGACTAAATCTTTGAAACGTAACTACTTCAATTGTGATAATATGCTCAACGTAAAAAGAATTGAATGTTAGCTTTGATTTCTTGACTTTTTATCATTTAACTTTTTACCACCCAACTACAAATTTACACGCACTTAAGAAGAGAATGTTGCGATTAATTCAAAATAGCGATTTCGGTAAACATTAATGGGTCATGATTGATTGAATAGGCTTTAACGCAACTTTTGATAGTATTTCAGTTATATCGGGGCGGCTGGAGCTCCTGACCATGGATTCCTGGTAGTTCACACACCATTACTACCATTACATCCTTATCGAGACTCCAGCTGCTCCTCCTACTTAGTTGTACGATTTACTCACTCATATTGATGAAATATGTTCGTATTATTGAGCGCGGTTACTGATAAACCAGCAAAACCGCTCTCAGGACATTCAGTCCTTTGATTATTTTCTTCTGCCAAACCTTTGAACGGGGAGAGGTTTAAAATTTTTCAAAACAGGAAAGGATTAAGACAATGAAGAATATAGGCTTGTAATGAAGGAGAAATGGCTGGTAGCAAGCTGTTTTTCTATCTCATATTGTTTCCTACCAAATTTGATTCATTTTTATGCCCCCACATCTATAGATCAGGGGCATATTGTTTTACCTGTGTGCGTCTGTCCGTCCATCTGTCTGTCTGTCTGCAAAACTTCCAACTAAACATTTTCAACCCAAATAAGTTACAATGCTAATATTTGGTATGTAGATAGGTCTCAACAAGGCGCAACTGGAGAAGGTCATTTCATCAAGGTCAAGGTCAAAATTTTAACCCTTTTCCCTAAAACATTACTCAAAAACTTAACCTGCCAACTAAACATTTTCCTATAACTACATACCTAATTAAGATACAATGCTAATATTTGGTATGTAGATAGATCTCAACAAGGCGCTAATTGGGAAGGTCATTTCATCAAGGTCAAGGTCAAAATTTTAAACCTTTTCTCTAAAACATTACTCAAAAACTTAACCTGCCAACTAAACTTTTTTCTATAACTACATACCTAATTAAGATACAATGCTAATATTTGGTATGTAGATAGATCTCAACAAGGCGCTAATTGGGAAGGTCATTTCATCAAGGTCAAGGTCAAAATTTTAAACCTTTTTCTCTAAAACATTACTCAAAAACTTAACCTGCCAACTAAACATTTTCCTATAACTACATACCTAATTAAGATGCAATGCTAATATTTGGTATGTAGATAGATCTCAACAAGGCGCTAATTGGGAAGGTCATTTCATCAAGGTCAAGGTCAAAATTTTAAACCTTTTCTCTAAAACATTACTCAAAAACTTAACCTGCCAACTAAACATTTTCCTATAACTACATACCTAATTAAGATACAATGCTAATATTTGGTATGTAGATAGATCTCAACAAGGGGCTAATTGGGAAGGTCATTTCATCAAGGTCAAGGTCAAAATTTTAAACCTTTTCTCTAAAACATTACTCAAAAACTTAACCTGCCAACTAAACATTTTCCTATAACTACATACCTAATTAAGATACAATGCTAATATTTGGTATGTAGATAGATCTCAACAAGGCGCTAATTGGGAAGGTCATTTCATCAAGGTCAAGGTCAAAATTTTAAACCTTTTCTCTAAAACATTACTCAAAAACTTAACCTGCCAACTAAACATTTTCCTATAACGTCATCCCTAATTAAGTTACAATGCTAATATTTGGTATGTAGTTAGGTCTCAACAAGGTTCAACTGGGGAAGGTCATTTACTCAAGTTCAAGGTCAAAATCTAAAAGTAGGGGTGTGTGGGAATGGGTTAAATAAACAGCATTTAGACTATGATCTGCGATTTCAGATATCAAAATTACATGAACATGTGTTTGTTAACCCATTACCAGACGGCAAAATTTAAGACTGGTCCAAATTGAAAGGAGTTGCAGACGACAATTTAAAGTTTATCAAATTTAGATTTTTTCAACTTTCTGGATAAAAAACATGTAAAATGAAGAAATTGCTTGTTACAAGCAATTTCTTCATTTTACACAATGTTTTCCCAATGTTTTTCCTGGGGGATGTCCAAAGGTATCACTGTGTGGGAATGGGTTAAACATTTTATGGCTTATAGATAATTTCTTTAATATTTCAGTATGGATGGTTTCAAAGTGGTAAGGATTGAGGAACAAGTCAAGAACATCGATGTCCTTATCACTTGTACAGGAAATAAGAATGTCGTTTCAAGGGGTCATCTAGACAGATTAAAGAATGGTTGTATTGTCTGTAACATGGGGCATTCCAATACTGAAATTGATGTAGTAAGTTAATGGAATTCTCTTTTACCACTCTCACACTACAGTAGTAAGCTTACCCTTGTCATGCTGAACCTTGATTATAACTGTTTTGGCAGGAGGTAAAGGTAAAGATAAGCCTGCAAATATGTGCAGTTTGATCATAGCCTACACCACCTGTTCAGCCTATCCAAGCTAGTGTTGTCTATAACTTTAATTTTCAAAAGAAATAATGACCAATTACTAGTACTTCCAATGTTTTCGGCCCTTTGATTTTAATGCATTTCAGAACAGGATTTTATTCAGCATGACAAGAGTTAATGGAATTATTACCAGACAACAAAACTTTAGACTGGTCCAAATAGAAAGAAGGTGCAATGGATAATTTCAAGTTGATCACTTTCTTAAAATCTTTTCCTCTGTGGGTAAAAAACATTATAAGAAATGAAGAATTTTCTTATAAGCAGTTTCTTCATTTATCATGTTGTTTCCCCAAACAGTGTCACAGTGTTCCTTGATGAGGGTCAAAGAGAGGGATTATGTGGTAATGAGTTAAATCAGTTTGATTGATAGCTTTTGAAGGTCAAAGGTTATGGTTAATTGGATGTATCATGTATTATGAATTCTAATATGAATTTTTGTGCTATAGTTGTTGCTTAACCCATTACCAGAGGGCAAAATTTTTACTAGTCCAAATTGAAAGGAGTAGCAGACAACAATTGAAAGTTTATGAAATTTCAGATTTTTTAAGTTTTCTAGGTAGAAAACATTGTGGAAATGAAGAAATTGCTTTGTTCAAGCAATTTCTTCATTTTACACAATGTTTGCCCCATTAATTTTTTGAGAGACGTCAAAAGGCGACACTGAGTGGGAATTGGTTAAACTCCGTCTAGTCTGAACTTTTATTTCATAGCAAGGTAGAATTTTTTCATGAATATACAAAATCCCATGGATAAGGCTAGAACTATATTGTCTCTGTAAGTTGGTGACTTAAAAGTTGTCTATAGTGAATCAGAAGCCACTTAACCCATTCCCACAGTATAAGATTTTAGACCAGTCCAAGTTCAAAGAAGTTGCAGACGACAATTTTAGATTGATGACGTCTTTAAAATCATTATCTTTTGGGGTAGAAAACATTTTGGATAATGAAGAAATTGCTTGTAACAAGCAATTTCTTCATTTTCCACAATTGTTTTCCAAATGGTTCATATTGAGGGGCGTTTAAAAGCATCATTGTGTCGGAATGGGTTAACCAAACCTTTCTGTTTTAATTATTTTAGAATACCGGTAGTTTACAAACACCTGACCCTTTCTGTTTGAATTATTTCAGAATAGTTTACGAACACCTGACCTTACTTGGGAAAAGGTAAGGTCACAGGTTGATCATATCATCTGGCCTGATGGAAAGAGGATTATTCTTCTAGCAGAGGTAGGTTTATCAAATATTTTGGAACAGTTCTTGAACATCTGACCTTATTTAGGAAAAGGTTACAGAGTGATCACATAATTTGGCCTATTGGAAAGAGGGTCATCTGAAGTAAATGTTTTCAACTTGAACTTTGTTGGCTAATTCAAACATGCATATATGTTGGAATGGTTGCTTCATAGACACAAATGTTAAAAATACAATGTATTACCTAATTTCCACAATCCTGCTTTTTTGTACCCTACATGTTACATGTTACATGTAAATTCTTCATTATTCAATCTTTTTTACTCAAAAAGACAAAAGAATTCAAAACTTTATTTTATTTTCTTGAGGGGCATAAAAAGCAGAGTAGTGTTGGAATGGGTTAAACAATCATCAACATTTTTCTGACTTCAGGGCCGTTTAGTTAATTTGAGCTGTTCCAGTGTTCCGTCGTTTGTTGTATCTATCACTGCAGTAACTCAGGTAAGGCTAGACACTATATTGTCTATGTTTATTTTAAGCCTACACCTGAGCACTCAAATTTTTGCCAAAAGCTTCCTTGGTTAAATCTTTTACATGCCAGACTTTTAATCTGTAGCTGACTTCATTTGACTTCATTTGAAGTTTAAACCTTTCCTGTTCAATCCCTGGTTTTTATGTTCCTGTGATTTCATAATTAAGAAAACATTGTAGAAAAAGAAGAAATTGCTTGTTACAACAATATTTTCTACCCTCTTAAATCATGATTTTTCAAATTAAATTCACTAAAAAATTTTGTCTGTAAAACCTTTGAATTTGGACCAGTCTAAAATTTCAAAAATCAGGAAAGGGTTAAAGTCTGTGTCTATTTGTATTTGTGTAATACCTTGTATGAAAAATATTAGCTTGATTTTTCAAGAAATTTGCAAGGGATCCTGCATAAACTTGGTGGTTAGAAATGTGGATGCATAATCTGAGTTGCCATGGAATCCAACCAGGCCACTGATGCCATGTGTTTTGGTCAAGCATTCAGAGTCCTAGCCTAGTACTGGCAGCATGGGAATTAGTGGATTTTGCTGCGATATAAGTGAAAGATTGTTCAAAATGACTTTAAACCCAATTGAGAGACAAACTTGGTTGTGTAATTTCATAAAACTTTATGTGCTAAAAACTTTTCATGGCTGTGATGTGAAAGGTTCAGAGCGGAAAGATTTCAAGATTTACATGATAAAGTGTAAATGTGACTCATGCATCTACAATTAACCCATTCCCACTTTGCAAAATTTTAGACTTGTTCAAATTGAAAGGAGTTGCAGATGACAATATAAAGTGTATGAATTTGGGGATTTTCTCAACTTTCTGGGTAGAAAAACATTGTAGAAAATGAACAAATTGATTGTAACAAGCAATTTCTTCATTTTCCACAATGTTTTCCGAAACATTTTTTTCATGTGGGCGTCTAAAAGCATCACTGAGTTGGAATCGGTAAATGTAATGTCTTCATGTTAATGTACATACTTGACCCATTTCCAAATCCCACCTTAATCCAATCCCACACAACAAATAAGAAGCTGCAGACAACAATTTAGAGTTGAGGGGATTTTAATTTTTTTTCGTCTTTTTGCATAGAAAAAATTGTGGATAATAAAGCAATTTCTTCATTTCCTCAATGTTTTTGAAGCCTTTTCTTGAGGGGCGTATAAAGGAGGGATAGTGTTGGATGGGTTAAGGTAACAGTTAAGGAAAACTATGTGTATAATGAAGAGATAGCTTGTCAAGAGCAGTTTCTGCCTTTTCCACATTGTTCTCTGCCAAGAGAGACAAAGAGATATTTGAAATTCTATTTACATGAAATTGTTAAGAAAAAACTACCATTGTCATAGGACAGTCTGCAGAGTCTGACCAGAGTCAATGCTTTTTCCTCTTGCCAGATGGTCCCTTGCGAGATGGTCTCCTTTTAGTTCTTTTTACCCTTTCCTGATTTTGGAAATTTTAGACTGGTCCAAATTGAAAGAGGTTGCAGATAACAATGAAAGTTGGATTCAATTTGAAATGAAACTATCCTATGTGGTAGAATATATTGTTGGAACAGGAGAAATTGCTTGTTACAAGCAATTTCCCCTGTTCCATAATGTTTTCTCAAGTAGATATCACAGTGACATAAAATCCAGGGTTTGTACAGGAAAGGGTTAAGTTAGTATATTTTTTAAGAAACCTGAGGTATTGCTATGGTAAGGTCTATGTCAGCATCATCGGCATCCAAAAACTTTTACATTTTGTAATATCTCTGTTATTACAAAACATGTTCTCTTGAAACGGCATCAAAATTGCAATCTATGTTAACTCTAAATGTGTTTTAGAATGAACTATGCCCCTTTTTTGACTTAAAAATTTGACCAAGTATCTAAGCACTGAACAGCTTAGTATTGGTATGTGCATGAGATGCTCTTGTTTCACCTGATGGTTCACATTTATACAATATTTCAGGCTCTAGCAATGA
The DNA here is from genome assembly GCA_946902895.1 of Fragum fragum. Lineage (NCBI taxonomy): Eukaryota > Metazoa > Mollusca > Bivalvia > Cardiida > Cardiidae > Fragum > Fragum fragum. The sequence continues at coordinate 39,474,368 of OX336371.1, forward strand.
TCGAGTTGTACAATGCTCCACCAGGCCGCTACAAGCAAGATGTATACCTCCTGCCAAAAAAGATGGGTATGTACGGTGCTTTTTCTTGGTTTCCATTGCAAAACCTTTGACATATTCTAGGTTAAAAAAGATGTTTGCAGTAATACAAGGGAAGGAACTGCATCTCCCATTTGTTTCAGTAGTGCAAGGGAAGAAACTCTGTATTTCCTTCATAGTATCTTTATTTTCATTTTATTTGCTGAAAGAATAAATCAAGCTGGCACTGTCTTAACCTTTTAACAAACAATCCCTTGCTTTTAACCCTCTGAAAATTAGTATTGATGAAAAAACATTGTGAGAAAATTAGAGATTGCTTTTTACTGATGGTTTCTTCTTTTCTTGCAATGTTGTCTTCCTTACTTTTTAGTGTAAATGCAATTCAAATTGTCGTCTGCAGCTTCATTGAAATTGGATCTGTTGAAAATTTAGTTATCTGGTTATGGGTTATGAGAGTCTCATCTCGGGACAGACTCTCTTGCAGTTTGTTTTGTGATTTTTAAATATTTTTCTAAGATTCAGTGTTTTTACTTCACATAATTTCTGAGTTAAAGGAAGAAATATATATTGTCATAGATCTAATTCAAAGCTAAAAAATTGTGAAGCAGGATTATATTCAATTAAACATATTGTTTTGTATTCTTTTTCTCAAGGTAATTACCTCATTACTACACAATGATGCTTTCTGATGCCCCGTAGGAAAAGAGAGTAAGGAAAATATTGTGGAAAATGAAGAAATTGAATGCAGCAAGCAATTTCATCTTTTAACACAATGTTTTCTTCATAGAAAGCTGAAAAAAATCTAAAAATTCATCAACTTGAAATTGTTGTCTGCAACTCCTTTCAATTTAGACCAGTCTAGGATTTTGTTGTGTAGGAGTTGGCTAAAGCTGATCCTCCTGTTAGTACAGGTGGTATCACACTGAGTGTGTCGGTGCAAGAAATTATAAGAAAACATGGTTAGGTGCACCAGCTGCCACAATATTACTGAAATGCTGAAGAGGACATACAATCAAGATCATTAAAACTTAACATTTTAGAGTACTTGCACATATTTAGAAATGGGATTATGGTAAGTTAAGGAAAAATGGTTTTCTCATTTTGGTCTTTATTCAGCCAAATTTCTTTTTGGTTTAAGTCAGAATTGTGTGGAATGATATAAATATCAAGCAATATGTTGTTATATATCCCTTGCAGATGAGTATGTAGCCCTCCTTCATCTACCTACGTTTGATGCTCATCTCACTGAACTGACAGATGAACAAGCCAAATATTTAGGTCTATCAAAGACAGGGCCATTCAAGCCAAACTATTACAGGTTAGTTATTTATACCCTGCCTTAAATGTAGTGTACCGGAACAAGCCAAGTATTTAGGTCTATCAAAGACAGCACATTTCATGCCAAACTATTATAGGTAGTATTTTTTATACCCTGTCCTTAAATGTAGTGTACCTGAACAAGCCAAGTATTTAGGTCTATCAAAGACAGCGCCAAATATTTACAGGTAAGGTATTTATACCCTATCCATAAATGTAGTGCACCTGAACAAGCCAACTATTTAGGTCTATCAAAGATTGCGCCATTCAAGCAAAACTATTACAGGTTATTTTTTGCACCCTGTCCTTATATATAATGTACCTGAACAAGCCAAATGTTTTGTCCCATCAAAGATAGCACCATTCAAGCCAAACTATTATAGGTTGGTTCTTTATACCATGTTCCTAAATTTAGTGTACCTGAACAAGCCAAGTGTTATCAAAGACAGTGCCATTCAAGCCAAACTATTACAGGTTATTTTTTGCACCCTGTCCTTATTTATAGTGTAACTGATCAAGCCAAGTGTTTTGTCCTATCAAAGACTTAGTCATTCAAGCCAAACTATTACAGGCTGGTTCTTTTTACCATGTCCTTATAATGTAGTGTACCTTAAAAAGCAAAATATTTAGGTCTATCAAAGATAGAGCCATTCAAGCCAAACTTTTTATGTCCTTACATGTAGAGTACCTGAACAAGCCAAGTATTTAAGTCTATCAACAAGCAAAATATTTAGGTCTATCAAAGACAGAGATATTCAATGAAAACTATAGTAGTCATCTTCTTTATACCCTTCACATAATTGTTCTGTGCATAAATAAGCCATTTATAATGGTCTACCAAAAACAGAGCCATTTAAGCAATAATTATTACAGGTAACTTCAAATATTCATTTAAATCAAAGTGAGCTCAAAATTTAAGCCAAAAATCTTAGATCTATCATAAGCCTTTTTGTGATCAATTTCAACCAAACAAGCTTTGTGATCAATTTTAACGTTATTCAAAAACTTAACCTACCAACTAAACATTTTCCTATAACTTCATCCCTAATTAAGTTACAATGCTAATATTTATGATGTAGATAGGTCTTAACAGGGCGCAACTGGGGAAGGTCATTTCATCAAGGTCAAGGTCAAAATTTTAACCCTTTTACCTAAAACGTTACTCAAAAACTTAACCTGCCAACTAAACATTTTCCTATAACTTCAACCCTGATTAAGTTACAATGCTAATATTTGGTATGTAGATAAGTCTCAACAAGGCGCAACTGGGGAAGGTCATTTCATCAAGGTCAAGGTCAAAATTTTAACCCTTTTCCCTAAAACGTTACTCCAAAAACTTAACCTGCCAACTAAACATTTTCCTATAACTTCAACCCTAATTAAATTACAATGCTAATATCTGGTATGTAGAAAGGTTTGAACAGGGCGCAACTGGGGAAGGTCATTTCATCAAGGTCAAGGTCAAAATTTTAACCCTTTTCCCTAAAACGTTACTCAAAAACTAAAGAATTCCAGTTTTTAGGCATGGTGTTTCACAAAAAAATCTTGTTTTAAAACTTGTTTTTGAAATTTTAATTCTTGAAAAAACAGGGGTGTGGCAGGGTCAGAAATCATGAAATAATTCTTTTTAAAAGCTTCTCATGAACCTTTTTTGTGAATTTGTAACCAGTTTTTGTAAAATGTTCCTCTGACCTTTTTTCAAAACTTGTTGATGAAATTTTGATTCATGAAAAAATGAAAGTGTGGTAGAGAGGGCTTATCAGACTTATAAGAAATAATGAAAGTCTTCCTTGCTGTAACCATTTAGCCATTTTCAACAAAACTTTGCAGGAATGTTCCTTGGTGTATCTTTTTTCGAAACTTGTTAATGAAATATTGATTTGAAAAAAATTGGGGTGTGGCAGCATCAAGCTAATCAGACTTCAGAGAAAACATGAAACAATTCTTTAAGAATCTTCTTTAAGAATCTTCTTCTCATAAGCCACTGGTTCAATTTATACCAATCTTGGCAAGAATGGTCCTTGGATGATCTTTCTCAAAACGTGTTTGTGGAATTGAGAATGCTAGAATGACTTGCTTGAAAAAGGGACTGTGCTATTGAAAAACACAGGGCCACAATTTGTCTCAATAATTGGTTTAAGTCTGTTCAAGTAATAGGTCTCTAGGTCAAATCATAGATGAATATTAACATCTCTTACAACTCATATACATGTACAATGATTGTGTTTTCAAAAATTAAACTTAGTTGCAGTTTCATGCTTCTTTGTTCATTTAAGAGCTTTGGTGAGCAATCTAGGGCTATCTTTGGCCTCTTGCTTAAAAATTGTATTTGACATGCTTTATTTTCTTACCGGTAACCTATCTTCTCAACCGAAAAGAGTTGCAGGCAACAATTTAAAGTTTATGGAATATAAGAATTTTTTCAACTTTCTGGGTAGGAACTCAAGCAATTTTCTCATTTTCCAAAATGTTTTCCAAATTTTTTTTCTTGGGCATCCAAAAGTGTCATTGTGTGGGAATAGATTAAACTGCAAAACATTTTGATTAAGTTTGGTTTGGAAATACTTTTTTGAACCCATTCCTACACAATGTTTATTTTTGATGCCCCAGAAAAAAAAGATTTAGAAAACATTGTAAAAAATGAAGAAATTGCCTATAAAAAGCATTTTATTTATTTCCCACAAATGGTAAAGATTTTCAAAATTTCATAAACTCATCAGTAACTTCTTTCAACTTGAACCAGTTTAAAATTTTGTTGTCTCGTAATGCATCTTCTTTTGAAAAGGTCATTGTAATGGAGGTCATATTTCCAAAACTGGCTGGTATGCGTTTCAAATCTTATTTCTCATTTCAGATATTAGGATCTATATCTATTCAGTCCGTATTTCTACAATAGATACCACCATTCGTCATTTCTCATTCCAAGACCAGACCTGCCTGTTTGTTACCATGGAAATGACACTGTTTTTGTAGTTGATGTTCAATGTAGTTGTCCTGTTTCAGAAACTACATGTATATTCATCAACAATCATATTCTAAGATTTACATCATCTCATTATTTGATGACAAATTTTAGACTAGTATGAATTCAAAGAAGCTGAAGACAACTATATCCATTTGATGAAATTTTAGAAATCTTAGTTTTTTAGGGTAGAAACATTATGGATAATGAAGAAATTGATTGTAACAAGCAATTTCTTCATTTTCTATAATGTTTTCAAAAAGGTAGAAAATTGAGATTATGTGATAAGATGCTTTTTTTTCTGGAACTCTTCAGAGAATATTGGCCGAATGTTGTATGCACCAACATGATAAATGTAGAAATCATATTGGTCAGAGTATAAGTACCAGCTGATTTTATTGGTTGTTTGAATTTACAAGTGGAATTTTATTCTAAGATTATTGATGAATATAGATGTAAATGTATTTGATTGAAGTTAGGTCATTCCCTGATGTCTTTCAATATCATATCAAAAGTTTACCTATACCAAACATAATCATGTTGGAAAGCAATAGCAAAATTTTCTATCAGAAAAGAAGAAGATTTGACTTTATGAATAAATGCTTAAAAAGAAGTGTAGGTGAAGAAAAGGTTGCACATAGCTGCCTGCCAATTCAGGAATCTGCAAGGAAGGCTGATAACTGGGTTCTGTAAATGGTTAAGTTTCAGAATTTTCATATTATGACCCTTAATTTTTGAAAGACTTATACAATATGAAGTATCTAAAGACAACTATAGTGTCAGTCCTAGATAAACAGATACTTTGAAACTCTAACTTGTATAACCATTTCCCGTTTTTGGAAATTTTAGACTTTTCCAAATTGAAAGAGGCTACACACAACTATGAAAACTTGATGCAATTTGAAATGAAACCATTCTATGTGTTAGAAAATGTTGTGGAAAAAGGAGAAATTGCTTGTTACAAGCAATTTCTCTTTTTTCCACAATGTTTTCTCAAGAATAAAATCACAGGAACGTAGAATCCCGTGTTTGAACGGGAAAGGGTTAAGGATTATTTGAAATGATTATTGACGGTCAGTCACAGAATTAGTTGACCAATCAAAACATTCATTAAGACTGGAAGTGGACTTTGAATTATTACACTTACGAGAAGCATTTTTGTTGGTTTACAACTTAAACATCGTAACTACAGCTTATCAAAGCTGTAGTAACTATGTTTAAGTTGCAAACCAACAACTTTGACTTTTTGTTACTGACCATAAATTTTGCAAAATACATCTGTTAATATCAAAGTGGAACATCCTGTTGGAGTTCAGTGTGTAAGGCCAGCAATCTATCAATTGTTAATTTGTTTTCTTCTTAGTTGAGGACGCCTTACTTCATTAACTATTTCTTGATCCTGAAAGATAGTTGTAAATAGAGAATACAGAAATAAAGACTATCTAGGTGATCAAAAATTTAGTTTTAGAAATACCAAACTAGTAAGAAGGACTTTGTTTTCTGGCTGTTCATTTGATATATTTCCATGGTTCTGAACTAAAAGATTGACTGACACTGTGTATAGAATGAGCATTTACATCCTTTTAGAATTCAGAACTTTCTTCTTTAAAGCATAAACTGTGTTAATTTATGTCTAGTAATTTGTATGTATATAATTAGACAGGAAAGGTTGTTTTGAACGTCAAGACTTGATTAGATTATTTGTTAGAATTTGTTATATGAATTTAAATAGATTCATTTCATCCCTATTACTCGGAAGATTCATCTTGTCGTAAGCTGTGCTTATAAAATTAATTGATAGGGTGTCTGAATTGATTAAGTTATATTTCATAGATTTGGCTCTTTTCAATTTCTCCGTTGATAACAATTACTGATCCCATTTGAATTTGAAACTGTCAAATGAATGACATTTTCAACAATTTCACTTGTGAGCCAAGTAAATATATTTACTCAGATTAGTTTTGAATCTTTGCTTTGTGCACTATTGATATCATTGAAAATGTCATGCTTCAGCTCAAATTATATATACAGCAACAGGAGAGACAGAAAGAGATTTAACATGTTGTTGGCCACACCAAATGAGTTCTGACAGGAAGATCCTTATCAAACAGTGATATTTTGTCAAATCTATGAATGGGTACATATTACAAAAAAGTAAAATGATTATTTGGCGACCTAAACATCATAACTACAGCTTGAAGAAGCTGTAGTTATGATGTTTAAGTTGCCAAACAAAAAAAAATTAGGTCATTGTTGGAGATCAAATTTTACTTCCAGGCTAAATGAGTGATTTGATTGGTTTAATGATTCTGTGATTGACAGCGGTAATTGTAAATGGTATATATTGAGCAGTCTTAATTTACACTCAATTCATTTAGAATATTTGCTGCTTAACAGAAACTTTGAGCCAGTTTCTATCAACAGCGTGCACAGTGAAGAACCTGGAAAGTGTGCCATCAGATCTGAGTTATTACTTGGTACAGATATCAATTTTTTAGCCAACTGAAAACAATATAATGAAAAAAAATGATATAAGATGTAATAAGGACACATACTTTATATGTGTCCTAGAGCATTCATCAAGGTTTCTGTGTACACATTTAATGTAATGAAAAACTGTTGTAAAAGCTCATTTTTACAAGTGCTAATTCTAGCTTTATTTGAGCTCTTTAAAGGTTTTTAAGTAATCTTATGTCATTTTGATATTAGCATTTTCCCCTGACATGCTAGTCATGCTTCACAAAAGTTATTTACTTACTCTTGTTTCTGTAAAATTTCTATTCCAAAATAAGCCCTCCTTTTATGCCCCTCAAGAAAAGTTTTTGAAAACATTGTTGACATAGCAGAAATTGCTTGTTTCAAGCAATTTCTGCAATGTTCACAATCTTTTCTACCCCAAAAAGACAAAGAATTTTAGAATATCATAAACCTAAAATTGTTGTCTGCATCTTCTTTCAATTTGGACCAGTCTTAAATTTACTTTTATGGGAATGGGTTAACATTTTAACTTGTAATGAAATTGGAGACTGGTCCAAATTGGGAGAAATTTCAGCTGACAATTTTAGGTTGATGATATTCTAAAATTCTTTGTCTTTTTGGGTAGAAAAGATTGTGAACATTGATTTTTAGAATAAGTGCCATTTAGTGTAGAAAAGTTTGTTATAGATGAAAAAATATCTTGTTTAAAGCGATTCCTCTGTTTCCACAAAGTTACTGCTAATTTTCATTAAAATACCGGATTGTGAGGTGTTGGTTTAGATTTACCGATTACCAAACAACAAAATTTTAGACAAATCCAAATTTAATGATTATGTAGACAACAATTTTAAGTTCATAATATCTCGTTTTTTGTGTGTGTGTATTTTGAGAAGAAAGGTATGTTGATAATGAAGGAAATTCTTGTAACAAGCAATTTCTTCATTATCCGCAATGACTTTAAACATTGTTTTCTTGAGGGGTGTCCTAAGCGTGATTTTATAGGAATAGGTAAACTCTTTTCTGTAAAATACCTTGTTTAACGTCCATGCAATTTCTTTCTTGAAAAAGCATAATGGGAAAAGAAGAAATTGCTTGCAACAAGCAATTTCTTCTTTTCCAAAAATATTTTCTACCCTGTAGGTTAGTTACCTTTCAAATTGCACTCATTTTAATTGTTGTCTGCGACTTCTTTAAAATTGGACAAGTTTAAAGTTTAAAAAACTGGAATGGGTTAAGGTCCATTACATTGTACTATGTATTTATAACTGTTTAAAAAAACTTGTTTTATATGATATGTACATAAAGAAAAAGAAATAAAGGTTAATGTAATGTACAAAATGTTACCAGGAGAGTTAGTCTTGTTATATCACAGATTATCACCATATATGGAAAAAGAGATGTAAAACTGCAGAATTCTGTGGGCATATGAAAGGGACTACAAATGACTAAAAGTTCCATTGTACAGTAAAACATTAAAACATCAATTTAACAGTTTCCTGTTTTGCACAATTATAGACTTGTTCAAATTCAGATGAAAATTAAAAGTGGATATAATTTGAAAAATAATCTTAAGTAGGATAGAAAATATTGTGGAAAATGAAGATATTGCTTGTTACAAGCAATTTCTTCTTTTTCTACAATATTTTTTCAATTAAAAAATCACAGGGACGTAAAAACCAGGGATTGTACAGGAAAGGGTTAAGGGTTTGTTATTAGAATTGCTAAATATATCGATACAATCGTATATCATCTGGATAAATTCAATGTCTTGTCAGTGATGTGTTTTACTAATATTCCATCGAGAAACTTTAATAAGCCATCAGAAAGTATTACAGAAATGTTATCTGTTAGTCTTTATCTTCCAGAGGTAAAAACTATTTCCAGGTTGAATAAGCCTCATATTTTTCAGGTTTTTCATCTAGTTTTTCTGTATATCTATGTATTTGTATATTGCAATATTTATCAGGAACTGTTTAGAGGTACATACTTTGTTATTTTCTGCAGTTTGTAGTGCATTCCTCATAGATTTATGATCAAAATAAGTTTGTACATTATTTACATTATTGATATAGCAATAACCAGGTTTCTGTAAGGTTGAGTATTAAATAATTCTTACCAGACTACAAAATTTTAGATTGGTCCAAATAAATAGATGTTGCTGACAACTTTTTCAAAAAGTATTTATATTGAAAAAATAAAAGCTGCATTGGGTAGGAAACATTGTGATTAAAGGAGAAATGGCTTCTCCTTTTCCTGCAACTTTCCCAAAACTGTTTTCTTTATGTGTGTCAAAATTAAGGACCGTGTGTAAATGGCTTAACCCATTACAACACAATAACGCTTTTTGAGGTCCTTAAGAAAAACAATTCGGAAAACATTGTGTAAAATAAAGTAATTGCTTTTGCAAGCAATTTTTTTTATTTTACATTTTTTTTTTTACCCAGAATGAAAAAATCTGAAATTTTATGTACTTTAAATTGTCGTCTACAATTACTTTCAATTTTGACCAGTCTAAAATTGTGTTGTCTGATAAAAGGTTAAAACATGAATTCTGAGTCATTTTCAAGATGTACTGATACAATGTTTAACAACTATCACTCGGCATATCCCTTATATGGTAGATATCCAAATTGGTTATTGCAAGTAATTTCTTCTTTGTAAACAATGTTTTTCTAACCATAAATTTTTTTTAAAAAAAATCGAAAATTTAATTAACTTTATATTGTCATCTACAACTCCTTTCAATTTTGATCAGTCTTGAATAGTGCCGTCTGGTAATTGGTTAACAGCATCTATCTGTCATTTAAAGTATTTTCTTCGATTTGATTAAGTATTTGTAAACGAGATCATTTATGAAAGCCACACCAAATCACCTGTTAGAGTTTAAAGTTTGATTTCATTAAATGATTGTTATGCTCTTATTAAACCGATGCAAATCATGTAGGGAAAAAAGTAGTGTCAAAGATTTCAACAATCGTAGAAATTTCCAAGTTCTTTTCCACTAAATACATCATGGTATTAATCATTGTTGGATAGAAGGTTTTTGCATAAAATATCAGCATTAAAAGGAACTCATATTATAGTGTATTTGCTTCATTATATTTAGCCCCAACATAGTTGTGAGATTCATTAATTGGTTGAATGGGGATTAACGCCAGTACTACCACTACATCCTTTCCTAGCCTCCAGCTGCTATTCCACTTAGGTTCACGATTATCCACCCATTGGTGAGAGACAAATGTCGGAAAGAATATGTGCCGCTGCCGGGGATAGAACCCATGCACCCCATGTTTGAAGAATAGGAGTCTGGTGCGCTACCGACTGCGTTATGACGGCGGCACACGACATGATTGATTGTATACTAAACCTGAATATCTTTATCAATCCGGGGCTCATTTGTCCTATACAGCTTGGATCTTCTTTCATGCGCCTACAGGGTCGTATTATGTCATAGCCCCAGTCGCCGTCTGTCTGTCCGTCTGCCTGTCCGTTAGTAATTTTGTTTGTGCGTAACCGTCTTAATTTTCAATTGGAATGAGGTGAACCAATGAACCTCTATGATGTCTAGTTGTGCACGAGACAAAAATATTTTGATCCCTCAGGTCGTTTTGATTTTATCTGCCCTTGACTTAACAAAACAGTTTAAATTTTCCTAACTCTGCACCACTCTGCGAAGCTCTTGTTAACCCATTTCCACACAGTGACGCTTTTAAACGTCCCTAAATATGAAAGCTTTGAAAAACACTGGAGAATGAAGAAATTACTTGTAACAACCAACTGCTTCATTCTTCAAAAATGTTTCTACCCTAAAAGACAAAGGTTTCATCGACTTCAAAGTGTCATCTGCAACTTCTTTGAATTTTGACTTCCAAAATTCTGTCGTGTGGTAATGGGTTAGTTGTTATGAAAATGCTTGTGGGGCATTACAGGCTCACAAGTGCACCAAGTCCAAGTGTTAGATATACACCCGAGTACTCTCATATCACAACATTTAGTAATGACGTGTCACGTACAATACAGGGTTCTAGGGTAAGTCCAGTTATGTTTCGTTCGCTATTCAAGGTGAAAATTGGGTAATTGACTTAAATCTATTGTTCAAGGACGCCAACAAGTACAAATGCTATACAACTTACTGACTTTCTGTTAATGATTTACCGTGTAAACCGCAAGTCCCCCCCCCCCTAAACATTGATAGAATAGAACCTCCCTCCACAAACCATCTTCGGGTGAAAAATGATATGGCAAGCGACAGAAGCGGTAGAAAATAAGCAAAAAAATCTATAACCATAAAGTTCGCTGTTTCATATTTGGTTGACTTTTTGGTCGTATTTTCCGAAAAGTCTATTTCGAGATTTATTCGGTGTCTATATCTGGTACTGCTACTTATTGCAAGCTGTTTCCTACTCGCTGCGATATCGTAGCCCTCTTTCTGATAATCTGCTGGCTATCGCAGCTAATATCCTACAAACACAATTTATACGGATTTAAGAAACGAGCAACTTCTTCATTTACCCTCTACCCTTCGTTCCTTAGAACCAATTTATTCGGAGTAACAATAACTTTGTATTGCCGTCTGTAGTCTCTTTCAAAAATTTCGGTTGACAAAGATAGTAAGTATATAGCAGCTTATAAGTTATTTTTCGTTGAGATCTAACATCTTAAGTAGATTTGACGATGTAAGAAGTTTGTCGTCTTCAAACGATGGATATTCGGAAAGTTGTGCTAGTATTTTAATTCATATCTAATCGTAACAAGTTTTCAAGTTTAGAACATCCTCCAATTCTAGCCTTTCTGGGGTTTTTTTTTTTTTGTTTTTTGTTTTTTTGTTTTTTTTATTTGTGACAAGTAAAACAAAGAATTTGCAAGATGAATTTCTCGAAAAAAGACACAGAATCTAGTACAGGGTATCTAAGTTTAAATTAAAAATGGACAATTAGAAAGTTACCATGTCCACCCTATATTGAGTGATCGCTGGTCACACTCACTGATCTACAAGACAGTTGGAGTGTGATATCAAACGACGTCAGTGGATGCTAAATATATGATCGGGGACATGAAACAAAAAAGCTGTTGGGCGACCTAAACGCCGGAACTAAAGCGTGCATTTTCATTAACTGCCTAACCAATTAATTTACGCCGCCTTTGGCACTCCCAGGCGTTGATCGATAGTCCTTGCACTTCCAAGATGATACCAGTTTGCGTTACGGATCTCAAATGATCCATTCATTTTTGTCCGGTTGGATCCATTCTTATCTAAATGCTTGCCGCGATGATTAAACAGTATATAAAACTTAAGATGTAAAATATAGACTTAGATAAAGAAAAACATGTTTCTGCGATACTTAATCATAAATAAGTTTGATTTATAAAATATTCTAAAACGATAAACTTACAAAGTATCAATAAAGTAAATTAAATATTAACTTAGTGCATGCTAAATAAAATCTTTCTCCAGAATTAGGACCGAAATAACTGTAAATACTTAGATTTGTTCAATATATTTAAGAAACTTAATTTCATAAATAACTCTGATTTAAAAAAAAAAAAGACAAACAAGGGTTGGTGTAGACTAAGATCAGACTGTTCATCGGTCCATGCTGATCTTAGTCTATACTCCACACCAAAGAAGAAATATTTCGGGTTCATCATGACAAAGGTCAATTTTCGATAAGAACATCAGCTTTGATCTAGTCTTTTAGCTATCTGAGGAAGAAAAGAAAAAGTTTTTAACAATCTGCGTTTATAAGCAATAAATACTTGTGTTAAGATTAAACTGTTGTGCCTAACATAAAATCAGTCACATGATTCGTTGGTAATTCCAAATGTAAATATTATATTAGAAAGCCGTCCATAAAGAACATGGCGAGCTCGCCAAATATTTGACCTTGAGATGTGACCTCGATTTGGAGCTATCTTAAAATTTGTTTCAAAGGACACATCTACGCATGGCGGTGAACAAGTGTGTCAAGTTATTTTGAAAGCCTCTATAAATGTAGGGGATGTGTTCTGTATAAGCTCAATCAAAACGTTTGACCTTGAACCGTGGCCTTGACGTTGGAACTTTCCAATATTTTTTTAAATGGCACATCTACTCACGATAAAGAAAATTCATGCCAAGTTCATTTGAAATCCATTCATAAATGTAGGACGGATATTTTCTGAATAAGCTCAATCTGAACGTTTGACCTTGAGCCGCGGCGTTGCCCTTGCAACTTTCAAATCATTTATTTCAAACGACAACTCTCCTTACGATGGAGAACAATTGTGCTTAATTATTTTGAACATCATCAATAAATGTAGGAGATGTCCTCTGGATAAGCTCCATCTGAACGGTTTGACCTTTATCCGTGGCCTTCTATAATTATTATTTTTTATTTATTTTTTTTTTTATATATATATATATTATACATTTTGGACAATAAAGAAATTGCCTGTTACAAGCAATTTCTTCATTTTCACAATGTTTTCCAAAGCATTTTTCTTGGGGGCATCAAAAAAGCGTCATCATAGTGTGTGGAATTGGGATAACCGGCCACTCCCACAAAATTTCGCCTTTTCAAGATACGCTCTGGATGCTTAATAGGCTTTCGAAAACATTGAGGAAAATGAAGAAATTGCTTGTGACAGGCAATTTCTTCATTGTACACAATGACTTAAACCTCAAAAAACAAACACAATCATAACCAGTTCTGAAACGACTGCAACATCATTAACCTATTTATACATAGTGACACTTTTGACGCCCCTCAAGAAAAATAAGTGCGAAAACATTGTGGGAAATGAAGAAATTGCTCGTGACAAGCAATTTCTGCATTTTCTACAATGTTTCCTGCCCAGAAAGTTGAAAAAATCTAAAATTTCATAATCTTTAAATTGTCGTCTGAAACTACTTTCAATTTGGGCGGGCCAGTCTAACATTTCGTTGTTCGGGAACGGGTTAAAGTAAAACGGATGATTTTAAGGAGTTTGTCTCCCGCCAATAGGGGGCTAAATCGGAAGTGGTATGAGTAGTTCATGATATTGGTTTAACTTATTTTCTTTCGTTGATTTTTTGTCCACAATCCGGCATACGTGAATATAGTCACGCAGTGACAACATCCGAATGTTTTAAATTCTAAAATGAATGCTGAACCCCCTACCTAACCTAAAAAGCCTCTCTCCCCCCCCCTCTCTCTCTCTCTCTCTCTCTCTCTCTCTCTCTCTCTCTCTCTCTCTCTCTCTCTCTCTTCAAATGGTTCGCATATAAGTATTGGATGCCCACTATGTTTATGTTGGGGAATTTTTCTTTCAATGGTTTTAGAAACAGCAAAGATGCATTTGTTCAATACTCCGGTTCAAAGTTTGAAAGATGAAAGGCGACTATTGCAATCAAATGGGTCCCTTACCGAACCGCAAAATCTTTAAGAATGTATTGAAAACAATCGTTACTACAACCAAGAAAAACTTCCCATGTGTAAAATATGCAGATCTTTGAAACGGAAAACTGTGCAAAATAGATTGCTTTTAAGATAAGGAATCAAAATTTTATACAAACCAAAAATATTTTATTTTGTTTCCAGATATTTCTTATCGTAGTTGAAATTGTTACTTTTTAGCTAGCAAAGCGTCAGCTTTGATAGCTAAAGTTAATAGACAAAATTTTGAGGTCGTCTCACAATTCAACGAGTGCAAACTACCACTGGCAGATTAACCACTAAATCTGTTTTGCCTACGCCATAAAAAGCAGTTCTTATATATTTAAGGAATATATTTGTCAGCCCGATTAGCTCAGTTGGTAGAGCTTGACTTCAAACCTCAAGATCACGGGTTCGAGCCCTGGGCTGACCATCAACTAGCAAATTAATATTCTTTCGGATGAGACGCTATACCGAGGCCCCGTGTGACGATACAATTCATCGAGCACGTTAAAGAACCAGGCGGAGCTCTCAGGAGTTTCGTCCTGTATCCTTGCACTATCACCTGTAACAACTAACCGTCTTCTGGGGCGTCGCTTATATGGACATGTGCTACGGTAGCGATGATAAATAAACGGAAATTTAAAGAACATTGCAAATTCTGCTTGCAGGTTCATCTACTAGGTAATTTTCGCTCACTTGAGCACATCATGTTAAAAATGACTCTACTCAGAGTCTTCAAAGAAGTTGCAGACGACAACTTCAAATTGTTGAAAATTCTAAAATATTTATCTCTCTAAGTAGAAAAAATGTGGAAAATGAAGAAATTGCTTGTAACAAGCAATTTCTTCATTTTCCACTTTGTTTTCAACAACTCTTTTTTTATGGGCGTCAAAAGGATGGATTGTGTGGGAGTGGGTTAACTTCTTGGTTACTTTAACCTCGTTTCTTTATCATGATTATGTTTGACAAAGAAGATTACTGATTAAAAAATGCTTTGCTAGCTTACAGTACGTTTCCTGATAGGGGTACTTTCGTTTCTATAAACAAATATACACATCGTCTAATATTAAAAGTTATCTCCCTTATTTAAAATATGCGGTAGATTTTGAGATGAGAACATCTACGTGAAATTTCAAATTTTAGTGTCTAAGAGTTCACAATACGTTCACAATATTTATCGCAATGGAAATAAGAGATTAGAAGTTGTATGGGAAAAGGTAGACGACATGAAAAAATTGCCTCTGCTTTCATTTTAATCAGTTCCAACTATTTATTATCGGATCGTTAAATCAAAGAACCCGAAGTTAGTTAAAAACCAGCATAAGCACTTGGTTTCGCGATTTTATTCAAATTTACACTTATTTTGATCATATTAAGTCACATATCAAATAATTAGAACAGTTGGAATACGACCAGAAAACAATTTAAGGTAAGTTCAATAAAATATAACTTCGGTAAATTGATATCCCATTCCCACACAACAAAATTTTAGACTGGTCCAAATTCGAAAAAGCTTCATATGATAATTTCAAGGTGATGGAATTTCAATAATTTTTATATTAATGAAGATATTGCTTAATACAAGCAATTTCTTCATTTTCCACAATGCTTGTAAAGCTTATTCCTTATTTCCTCATGTTGGAAAGGGTTATGTATTAAAATACAGGAGACTTTGATGAGAAGGTAATTATAGTTAAGACTATTTTACAATGACATATGTATCATCCAAAATTGAGACTAATTGTCTCCTAACAAGTAAGGTATGATTTTCGTTTTGTCCAATATTAAATTGAACTTGTTCACTAAAAAGTCGAAAGATGATCGCAGAATTTTGAGAAAAAACATTGTTGTTTAGTCATTCCAAAATGACAAAATTTTAGACCAGGGCTCTGCAGAGAGGGCGACTCAAGCGAAAAAGTCGCCTGGTTTCATAAAGCTTCGCCTGATTTGCTGATCAAAGCGAAGTCGAAGTCGCCTGGAATTTTCGAGAAGTCACCTGGATATGATAGGTGATAACCAAATCTGGCCCAGTGACTATAAAAGATGGGGACAGTGTGCAATTATACATCTGTCAGTCCGAAGCCCCTTGATCGTAATTCAAGCGTGTATCGATAGTCGAGGGGCCAGCAGATTATCAGAAAGAGGGGAATGTTCTGGCAGCTAATAGTCATCATGCTTGCTTCATTCACATCTACGCTGATTGGTTTCGGCAATGCTTTGTATACTATCGTCACTAGAAATCCTTTACCTTCTTAAGTTTTAATTATTTCTGTAAATTAAGTAATCATCAGTCTACGAGATTTGTTGCTTACTTTCACATAATTAGAATAATGGCCGACATTTACAGATGCCGTGTCATTTACCAGAAGTCAAAATTTTGTTAAAAATTTGAAATCTTGATGAAAAATAATTCTCCCGAATATCTACGTAGAGTAGTAAATTCATTTTTCATTAGAATCCTTCAATTTGAATTATCTGCTTTAATTGTAACAAGTGAAGAAAATTATGGCAAACATTTTAAAGGCTGCTACGATCTTTTCCTGAGTTTCTTGTTAGGATACATTCTTTCCAAAAACTAAATTTCACTTACTTGCGTTGGTAATAATTCCTTTAAATAACATGTAATCCTATAAAATGGAGCAAATTATCCTGTGTTAACTTAAAACTTCTGCATGTCGACAGTCTGGTTTTGTGTACTCAGCAGTAACCCTTACCCTTTACACATCATAACTGACTTAATCACAGAGGACCTTTTTTGACCAATTAATGACAATTTTTATCCATTTATATGTTATCAGGTACAGTGGACAGACTTTAACTCATTACCACACAATCCGCCATTTTGACAACTTGAAATGTTTTTATGGGAAACTGTGGAAAAAGGAGGAAATTATTGCAGCAATCAATTTATCCTTTCCCCACATGTTTCTACCCTCTTTGGCACATTCTTTCTTATTTAAGCTCACTTTGAAATGTCTTATTTAGCTTCTTTCAATTTGTACCAGTCTGAATTTTTTCTTCTGGTAATGGTTTGGTTACAATGAAATCTTTTCTCATTTTCTGCTTAAAATAGGAACACTGACTGCCTATACACTATCTGCATTCTTTTTTTATTAGCTGACTTTCTTATCATATATGAATCTATTATGAAATATTAAATAAAAAAATTCAGAATCAAACTCTTGAATTCTCAAACCTAATAAATGAAAAATACAAAAGTATTTGTTCACAGGAATAGGATCTTTATTGAGGACTGAAAGGATAAGCAGTATTCTGATTTCTATGTTTATTGCATAATACATAATATAAAGTTGTAAAGCTATTCTATTTTCTGACAGAAATGAGGAATACACGCAAAAACTTAATTTTCAACGCGATCCACTTCTTCTGAAAGTCTCACCACTTCTCCCCATTTTGAAAAACTTCTCCCAATTCTCAGACTAGTGAGAAGTGACTTCTCCCCAAATTCTGGGAGTCTGCAGAGCCCTGTAGACTGGTCCAAATTGAAAGAGGTTGCAGATAACAAAACAATATTGATTTGAATTGAAAAATAAGGGCCATATGAGGCGGAGAACTTGTGGGAAAAGAAGAAAATGATTGTTACAAGCAATTTCTTCCTTTCTCATAATGTTTTCCCTTACTATATTCTTTAGGTGCATAAAAATGGGGATTGTATGGGAAATGGTCAAATTAAAGAAGAAAATATGCTTTAACCTAAATATTATGATAATTTTCCAATATATACTGAGTTATCTTTTGAGGACTTTTTTGTACCATCCCAAGTTTTGACCAGGTATTCACTTGTCCTTGGGCGAATGCCTTAAAAAATGGACTTGGTTGCAAGTAGAGAAGCCCATGTCAGGCAATAGGGGCATGAAACTTGGCCTAGAGGGAAGAAATCAAAAGTTTTGATAGCATTTAAGTCATAAGGACAAAATTATGTGATTTTCTCACAATGTTTGTGTGTATACATCCTCATGATATTGTACTTGTCCTTAATTGAAATGATTTTTTTTTTTTTTTTGCAAAAAAGATTAATTCATTTACAAGCAATTTCTTTCTTTTGTTTTTCTAAAAAAAATTCCTGAGTGAAATAAAATAGTGGGTTGTGTGGGAATGGGTTAATTAATGTCACACAAAGACTCATATTATTTTGAAAATGATTTTATCAATGGAAAAAGAAAAGACACCCCCTTTATCTTAAAGGTCTTCTGTTTGTTGAAGAAGCATGTCTGTATAGTGTACAATCAAGATGAATGGATGTACAATTCCCAATACGCCTATAGCTGTTGACTTCTGGAAAGTGCGAGATTGCCCACAAGCAAGACTTTTTTTCCTTACACATCTACATGGGGATCATATAGCAGGTATTTATCCCATTACAAGATGGCAACATTTAGACTGGTCCAAATTAAAAGGAGTTGCAGACAACAATTAGAAGCTCATGAAGTTTTAGGTTTTGTTAATTTTCTTGGTTGAAATAATTATTTAAAATGAATTATTGCATGGTTCATTTTAAAAAATGTTCTCCAAAATGTTTTCTTAAGGGGCATCTAAAAGCATCATGTGCTATCATAGATATTTGGCTCAACTGTTTACGGAGAATGCGGAGGTAATGCTATATCCCTGGTATCATGTGCATCAGTGTTTGGACCTTAAACTTTCCACATTTTGTCAATTGTTAGCTCACCCAACCTGAGTACTATGAGCTCTGGACAAGCTATTGTGATTGATCATTGTCCATCCTCCCTCCGTCCGTCCATTCACAATTACAAAAAAATCTTTCCCCCTAAAATAACCATGAAATTTTAATCAAACTTCACAGAAATGATCCTTAGGTCATGCTCTTTCAAAATACTTTACCATATCTTGAAAATTAGCCCTTTCCTGTGTGACCCCCTCATTTAACATAGAAATATAGAAGGGAATGTTTGAAAATCTTCTCCTCCTAAACCATAAGACCTAGAGCTTCGATACTTGATAAAATTCTTAATCTATTGATCCTCTACCAAAAATTCTTCAAAGAATTACCGTACTCTGAAAATGAATCCTTTTCTGTGCAATCCCTGATTTTTCAGGGAAATAAAGAGGAATATCTTTAAAATTCTTCTTCCCCAAAACCATAAGGACTAGAGCTTTTATATTTAGTATAAATCATCAACTATTGTCCCTTTACCAAAATACTTCAAAGAATTACATTATCTTGAAAAATAGCCCTTTTCTGTGTGATCTCTGATTTAAGAAAGTAATAAAGAAGGATATCTTTGAAAGTCTTCTCTTTCTAAATCATTATGTATAGAGCTTTGATTTTTGGTATGTATCAATACCTATTGACTCTATACCAAAATGCTTCAAAGAATTACTGTACTCTTGAAATTAGTGCTATATGGTGCAATCTTCAATATACCTAGGATTTAAGGAAAAAATCTTTAATCATCTTCTTCTCCAAAATAATTAGGTGTAGGACTTTGAAGCCTTGAGCCATCATACTCAGAGAAGTGATATAGGACCATCATGGTCATCTTGTTTTCAATATTCCCTTTGTTGTTTTTCAGATTTCTGTTTTGTCTTAAGCATATCTCTAAAAATATAATAGCTAGTATCTTTAAACTGTATGGGAGGGTAATCTTAATGAGAAGAATAGCAGTGCAGAGGAAATCAATGTAATATTCTGTCTTCCTTTTTTCTGCTTCCTTCATATATATAATGGCAATAGGCATACAGAGTTATCTATGTGGGTGTGTTTGTGGGTGGGTCTGTTAATCTGTGTATGTCCAGTTCTTGTCTGGAGCCAATGTTCTACATTAACCCTTGTCATGCTGATCCCGGAATATTCCTGTTTGACAATAGCTTTGGCAGGTATATAGACTAAGATCGGTCTGCAAAAATGTGCAGTCTGATCTTAGTCTACACTACTTGCTTATTCTGTAGTGTTGAGGAAATATTTGAAGACAAAGCAGCTCTAAATTTAACATAAAATTATAATTTTGAGGAAATAGTATGATAAAAATCCAATCAATTTCAAAATAACATAGTTGCTCCCCTTGAAGAGTGACAGTGTCAAGCATAAAGATTTTTTGATACTAGCAAGAACAAGGTCACAACTAAAGGTCATGTGTCATACAATTATGCTTATTATCCAGATTAATGTTGTTACAGTTTAATCGATTTACACAAATATTTTTCTGTTCTCACAATGTTTTCTACCCTATTTGGCAATAATGTTTCAATATTAGCACTACTTGAAATTTAGTCTTTCTTTTTTTTCCAGTTTTGAGCAGGACTAAATAAATTTTTCTCCAGTGAATTAAATTACTCATTTGTTTTTGGCTCACCTTGAATGTCTGTTGTCTGTCATGAATAATTAAGGCCTCAATTTTGTCTCAATTTTCATGAAATATGGTGAAAATGTTTGTCAGAAATAAGTTGAGTAATATAGGTCCTTCCTGGCCATCTTGTTTCAATAGTAAATTGTCTTAAGCCCATACACCTTTGGGACACATCCTGATGTGTGACAGGGACCAATGTTAAACTATTTCGCTTTAGAATTTATCTCTGGCAAAACCTTTTGAATTGAATTCATGCATGATGCAAGTTGATTTTAACCTAACAAAGCAATCCTGAATTTTGGGAGTCAAGTAGACCCTGCATTATAATAGATTTAGCCCTTTAACAGATAGCACTATAATGGAGTTGCAGTGTATTTTGAATCAGAAATTGAAATTTGTGTCTATTTAACTGAATCAGAAATTGAAATTTGTGTCTATTTAAAGGTTTGTATTTACAGGTCTAACATCCTCATGGTACCATCCAATTTACTGCTCAGAGATAACAGCTCGTCTCTTAAAACACAAATATGAACTGAAAGATGAGCTCATCAAAGTACTGGAGGTAAGGAGATAACAGTCTTAAGGACCTTGAAAGAGGATTAAGACAGAAAGATTCAATATATGTTTACTTTACAAATCATATTTTGTTGGTTTCTGACAATAATTTCACCTTTAACACCCTGTCTCAAACTTTTGAACATGACAATGTGGAATAAAAAATTAACTTTACTTTAATTTCTAATAGAGCTCTATCCTTCAATATGATCGTCCACAACAAACTTTAGCTTTGGAGATTAAAGTTCAAGTTCATCTGATAAGATCAAGGTCACATTCTAAGGACAGTAGATACAAACTTCAACATTGGCTACAGCTTTTGATATTTAAGTCATAGGGTGCTCATATAACCATGTGTGATCCTTGTGGTAGCTCCTTTTTGTTGGTACCAAGTTCAAGTCACCAGCCAAGGTAAGGGTCATTTCTAAGGTCACTCTCAAAACTTTAGCATTTGCCATAAGTTTTGATTGGTACGTGACCACATGACACAGAAAAGAGCTAGGCTCACAAGATTTGGCACATACATTTATCTCAGGGCGTAGATTATTTTCAAATCAATCCACTTAGTTATGGTCAAGGATATAGGATAACCTTGAACTCTGTTACATATTTGTAAAACTTATCAGACCTTGTCAGGATGATAACATGACACAGATCTGATCCTCCTCATATTTTTCAGACAATTTACCAATCATTGCTGTCAAATAACCAGTCAACCAATGATCTGAAATGAGTTTTGAGCTCCTACATTGGCTGCCATTCTTATTAACTTTTTAGCTCACCTGAGCATAAAGTGCATATGGTGAGCTTTTATGATCGCCGAATGTCTGTTGTCCGTCGTGCGGCGTCAACAATTGAAGTGTTTACACTCTAGAGGCCACAGTTTTGACCCAATCTTCATGAAACTTGGTCAGAGTAATAGTTAGGTCATGAGGATGAACCCTATTGATCATGGGAGGGTTTTATTTGAAAACACAGGAAAAGGGGCCTTAATGACAATTTCTTTGTTTACTCTCTAGAGGCCATAATTTGGCTCAATCTTCATGAAACTTGGTCAGAATAATTGTTAGGTCATCAGGATGAACCCTATTGATTATGGAAAGGTTCTATCGGAAAACACAGGCCTTATCGACAATTTTTTTTTTTTACACTCTGGAGACCACAATTTTGGCTCGATTTTCATGAAAAAGAAGAAATTACTGGTTACAAGAAATTTATTCTTTTTCTACAGTGCTTTCTCAAACCAGGGATTGAACAGGAAAAGGTTAAACACAGATCTCTCGTTCACATATATTTCTTATGGTATGACCCTTTAACTTGAGCTGATTTCAAGGTATCAGTCCAGGTCAATGTCATTTTTGCAAGGTCAGCATTAAATCATAATATATTTCCAAAGCAAGCCTTAAAGGTATAGAATGACAATTTAATGTAAAAAGATACAGTATGTTAAGCGGCAATGACAAGTCTATTGTAATACAATGTATATGTCTACAATGTTCTAGACACAAGAACAATTTTGCAGTCACAGTGATCTACCAAAGCTTTGGAAGGAATGGGACAATGTCCTATTGGTCTTAAAAAAAAAGTTTGGACATTTTACAGATTTGATGGATCACACTAATAATCTAGCTACCAGAGCGTTGGAACCAAGGGGACATGGTCTTAGAAAAGTGAGGGCATCTATGGTATTTTGGAGACTATGGTACAAAAGTGTAGACTTGGCAGATCACTGCAATCATAAACAACTAAATTTATAAGGTTGCTGTGAATATTTCTCTATAAATATTCACATTCCACACGGACAAAATCGGACATGTCAGGAAAAAAGATCTGTAACTGACAGTGTCAAGTACGGCTCCATATAAGTAGTCTAAGATGATATCAATTTCATTCTGTAAATGACGTCATAATGCAAATAGACACAATCAGATTGGTAATGGAGGAGGGAAATACCTGTAGAAACACAGATCTCTTTATTATTTCATAGAATTTGATTAATTAAAGAAATAGGTATTATTATATATGAATGCACTACAACATCTTGTATTTTCTTTGAGCTGGGGAGGAAAATTTTTTTTCCACTTGACCTTCAGTCTAGTGAAATATCAAAATTTTTCTCCCCAGCTCAAAGTAAATACAACATGTTGTATCTCTATGGTAACATAATATTCCAAATGTATTACAGGTTGGTACAGCAAGTATTGTATACCTAGATAGAGATAACAAAGAACAAATGACGGTTACAGCACTTGATGCTAACCATTGTCCTGGTGCAGTAATGTTTTTGTTTGAAGGATATTTTGGACGGATTCTACACACTGGGGACTTCAGGTTTAAATCTGAAATGTTTAAACAACCACCACTATCTAACTTGGCAGGTTTGTGATTGATGAATTGTCATTGTCAACCAGAATTGAACTTTGAACTTTAATATTTATGTTGAACATTTTGGTTTTGTCTTTTAACTCTTTCCCACATATTTTTTATGTCCCTATATCTCCTTTCTTTCTATTCATTCACTCATCAAATTTTGATATTTTTGCCAAATTCAGAAAACTCACACGAAAGCTGGCTTTCAAAGAGTCAAATTTCGCCTTTATCCTTCTTGCCTCAATTGGGCGTATCAATTAATACTCGCAGTCGTGTAATTCTGTCCAATCTACTTTCCATGTGGCAGAATATAATATTTATTGCGTTAGATGTGTATACATTAAACTCTGTGTGGGTTGATATTTTCCCGTGTTAACTTAAGCCTAAGAACATAGCATAACTTTATTGTTATCTACCATGTTTATATCCTTTAGACAAAAATAGCTCTTCCAAAGGCATCCAAAGTTATGAAAAATGCTCAATAAGAGCATGTTCAAATATCTTCCTCTCCCAATGTAAAAGTTGTAATGTACTCATATTTGATTTATAGTAAATCCAGATTGTTCTCCACAAAGGTTGCTAAAATTATACCCATTGGGTCAAAATGACCCCACCCCAAGGGCCCCAAGTTTGGTAAAATGCTCAATTAGAGCAATATCAAAGTCTTCTCCTCTTAACACTGGTTCACATTGAAAGAAGTTGCAGACAGTAATTAAAGTTTGATTGAAATCTAAAAACAAGGGATTTTTAGGGTAGAAAACATTGTGAGAAATTGCTTGTAATTAGTAAGTTCTCCCTTTCACACAATATGTTTTTTTTTACCTATTTTCCTTGAGGGCATCAAATGTGGGATAGTTCGATTAGTTAGATTAAATTGTGAAGCCATAAGCGTTCGTATTTATTGTTTATCATTATTTGAATAGTTTTGTACTACACCTAAAATCTTATATTTGATTCATTTATTAGCTCAAGCTGTGTATTTTTTATACAAAAAGTGCTGTTATATGCAGATGCCTCGGGTGACCAATTTAAGGCCATCATGGTCCTCTTGTTTACTTACAGGCAAACATTTTGTCACAAGCCTCAATGAGTACCTGTAAATTAGTAAATACCAGGGCAATGATGAAAAAATTGATCTCAAAAGATAACTCCATATATATTAGAGAATTATCATTTCTAGGTTCCAGCATTTTCTACATGTACAACAATGTTTTCTCAATTTCTAGCTCCGCTGTTTTTGGAGAAAACCCAAGGTATTGCTATAGCCTTGGTGTTAACATTGGTGGTGTTGTTGTCTTAGTCATGCGAAAACTTCTACATTTTGTGATATCTCTGGTTCTACCAAAGGCATTCACTTGAAACTTGGCACACTTATTCACTATCAAAAGAGCAACCTATACTATCAAGGGGGATAACTTTAGATGTATTTTGTCCACTATCCAGCATCCAACAGCTGAGCTTAGGCACCTGTTTGCGGTGCTCTTGTTTTCTTAAGGAGTAGAAAATCATGTCCTTCTTGTCTGGGGACAAGGGAAGCAAATCTGTATTTCCACACAAATGATAAAGCAATAAGTACAAACAGTGAAACCTTCTCATGCAATCATGTTCAATGGCAACCAACCAAGACATGTGTATTTCACTTCACCATGAATGTTGTCACATATGCTCTGGAGCAAACGGGCCCCTACTGATATCCAAAGTTACTCCGCTTAGTTTTAGTATTAGAGTGACCTCTCTTAAATCTTTGGGTAGTTCCGGTAAAAAAATCGATGATATCGGTATCGAAAAGATTAACAGGTTGTTCCCAGCTCTTACTACGTGTCATCAATGTTGAAACCTTAGATGATCTAGAGACTACTTTTTTTTAACAGCTGAGCTTAATTTTTAAAGCAAAGTGACGTTTTACGTGTTTATAATTGTAAATGAGTCGGTATGAAAGTGTATTTTTTGGATAAATCCTAATTCCGGATATACGTATGAATTACCATAAAAAGAGCTTTTTTATTCGAAATAAATACAATGATACTCACGGAAATACATTCCGTTATTTCCTTTTTTATAAAATGTTTTCACATGTCAAGCGGGGCTTTGAATTTATAAAATATCTTGTCATTTTACAAACGGGAACTGTTACAAAGAAGCTCTCCATAAGTCTTCATTTCATGACCATGGGAATTTACCAAATACCCTTTTCATTTATGAATATGAAATGAATTTAACTAGAATTTCACTGCATGATCCCCAACAAGCTTTGTAAAGTGTCTGAAGGCTTGTGGAAAAGATTGTTGCCTCTGTAGGTCCTCCCAAGATATATGATTCATTTCTTACCAATGGCAAGTAAGAATACATTTGAAATTCGATGTTTTCATCTTATAAAAATTTTCTACCCCATTCTTGTAATTGTTAAAGTTTCGTGGGGAGCTTATTTGAAAGTTTAATCACTTAAGGTAACATAATTATCATAAGTTACCATGATAGGTGTGACCGGCTATTGTCACCTTGTTAGTAAAATAAGCGTATATACCCCTTGCAAATACCTTTATTCCAAAACATTAAGAAATTTCATAAGTCCATAGAGTAAATTATGTTTTTGTTTGTATACATGCTTATTCCGTATACGTATAAACTGTTTGTATGATTTTGGCACTGACATGGACCGGGTAAGTACATGTCGATCTAATTTTGAATGGTAATAGAGTTTTTACTGTAGATTTTAAAATCTCCGATTGCGACCGAAACCCGTAACTACAGCTTTTTAAGCTATACCTTAGAAGTTTATGTTGCCCGCAGACGAAATGCTTCTTCAAGTTTTCGAATTGTGTATTTCAGTATTTGAAAAAAAGTGAGAAATAAAAAAAGTATAAAAGAGATGACCGTAATAAGTGTTACAAAGACCAAACTAAGACAATCTTTTTGAACGTGTTATTCCATTTAGTTGATACCAAATTCTTATTAGTATATTGAGATATATCATGCAATAACATATATGATACAATGTGTATATACTAAAAATTCAAATTTTTTGTTGTAAAAAATTGAACTTAAACTTTTTTTTTCAGATTTTTCTTACCAAAATATTTTTTCCAAATTTTTCTGAATGAGAAACGTTTTAAAATATATTTCCTTTACCCCTTGAATTTATAATCCTATTTAAAATGTACAAACTAGTAATTTCATTAGAATTAGATGGAATAGCAAACGACTTCCTTTGTTACTTGTAATAAGGGGATATCGGGCAAAAATCAAAAGCAAATAGCCGATCATTACGAGATATATCCAGTGTTTATCCAAAATACCACCCGTGGTCTATTACGCAATCAGAGATACCGATCAGAAGCATGTAAGTTACTTGGATTAAAACAGCAGTTTATAAGAGGACATCGTTAACTTTTAAATTTGATTTTCCATTTAACCCTTTACAAAAAAAAATCTCAGAACGAAAGAGGATACAAATGAAATTTTAATTGCAATGTGTACCGAAAATAATAGATCTTTCAGATGTGGAGAATATCGGCGTAAAAAGTACTCATTATCGCAATATTGTTATTCTTGGTTGTTGTTGTGTGGTTTCCTTGTTTTAATAAGTCTTTTCAAGTTAAAGAAGTAGACGCAATGATTTCCTACAAAGGACGCCTTTGCTAATTTTGTTTCGAAAATAAGAAGTTAAATATGAAAACTGGACGAGAATGAAATTGGTTCCTAGGTCAGGAGAGAACAACGATTAAAACATGTCAATGTTAATATAAACTACCACAACAATTCCACATTCTAAAAGTATTTTAAGAGTACTCAACATTCCTCTGTATGAAATTCTGAAAAAAAAATCTGATTCTACGCAAAATAGGAGCATTTAGTCTCAGCCCTTATATACTCTATATAGCAAATTTAAACAGGAACTACCCAGTCAAGTCAAGGGAGTTAATTAAAAGGCAATTTTCAGGACAACTCCGTATATCGGTAGGGGCCCATTACATTAAATTTGAATAGCAACATAAGTTGGAAATGAAATAAATAACGTAAGTGAACATCTGTTCTACTGTGTAATAGCTAGGCTGTTTAACCCATTACCAGACAGCAGAATTTTAGACTGGTCCATATTGAAAGGTGTTGCAGACAACAAATTAAAAGTTGATGAAACTTTAGATTTTTTCGACTTTCCAGGTAGAAAACATTGTGTAAAATGAAGAAATTGCCTGTTACAAGCAATCCCTTTATTTTACACAATTTTTTCTCAATTGTTTGTCTTGGGGGGCGTCCAAAAGCGTCACTGTATGGGAATGGGTGAAGGAGAAAACCTGTGGTATTTCTATAGCCCTGTATCAGCATTCGAAAAACTTTGACATTTTGTAAAATCTTGTGTACTACTGAACATATTCACTTGAAACTCGGAATATAGGTTTCACTATTAAAGGTGCAATTTATACCAACAAGGGAAATGACTCTAAATAGCTGATTTTTTAATCCATTTTTATTTAGAAGTTTTACTCAATATCAAGCACTTGAACAGCCGAGCAGTGGCATCCAGATGCTGTGCTCTTTTTTAAAGTTACCATAAAAAACTGAGCTAAGTTTCTGCATGTAGGATACAACCTTTTTTTTGTAAAAGAAAAACATAATTGTTTCATACTGTATGATTAATAGGAACATATAAATTGTTTAGTATATACCACTCTTTTCATATCTTTTTCTATAAATATTGTCTTTTCCCCCTAGCTAAAGATAATGTGATATAATCATTATAATAATTTTGAATGAGGTTATACTCTTTATAAATAATAGCAGTTGTGATCAACAACAGTCTTTCAAATCTTATTGACAGTACATTCTTGTCTGTTGCTGGGGACCCCTTCTGAAATAAATTTCACTGTGGCATTTCTGGCGAATGGGCCTCTACCAATATACAAAATTTCCTTGAATCAACTCCTTTGACTAGACTTGGGAATTCTGATTAAAATATCTTACAAAGAGTGTTTTAGAGCTGAGATTAATTACTTATGCTTTTAACAAAATCAGAATTTCTTTACTATTTTACACAATGAAAAAGAGATTTTTTTTTTTAACCCTTGTCATGCTGAATAAAAATCCTCTGCAGAACAGCATTAAAATCAAAGGGCTGACAGCACCAGATGCACTAATTTTAGGATAATCTTTATTTTCAGAAATCATTCTATAAACAACTTTTGCTTAAATGAGACAAGCAGGTGGTGTAGACATAGATCAGACTGCACAATTGTGCAGGCTGATCTTTGTCTATACCTTCTGCCAAAACAGGAATATTCCGGGTTCAGCATGAAAGCATTATTTGAATATGAAACTATTGTAGTGTTTTGTGGGCACTAGAATACATTTTAATTCTCTTCTGTTCTTAGGAAAACATTTTATTCTCATCCACCTTTGATATTTATTTACATAAAATTAGCAACAGTGTTTTTAATGTAATACTGTTTATGGTTCCATGGCTTGAAAAGATTTTAGTTTTTCCATTTGTCAATTTACCCTCAATCGATATATAAAACGCTTATTATCTAGCTTGGAAGGCCAGTTACTGACTCAATCAATCAACAATTATGACCTATCTAGAAAACTTCTGTCTGGTAATTGGTAAATCCATTTCCACACAATGACGCATTTAAACCCCCCTCAATATGAAAACTTTGGAAAACATTGTGTTACAAGTAATTTCTTCATTATCTACAATGTTTTCTACCCAAATGACAAAGATTTTAAAGATTTCACCAACTTGTTGTCTGCAACTTCTTTGAATTTGGACTGGTCTAAAATTTAATGTTTTCTTTTCAGGTAAGATAGACACCTTGTATCTAGACAACACCTACTGCTCCCCAAAGTGTGTTTTTCCTGACAGAGATAAAGCAACAAAGGAAATTATCCGTATTGTACAATCTCATCCCAACCATGATGTTGTAATATGCATGAGAAGCCTAGGGAAAGAAGACCTCCTTCAGGAAATAGCCCTTCAGTGTAAAACCTGGATCTCTGTCCCATCATCCTATTACAAAACACTTTCACTGATAGAGGCAAAAAATGTGTTCAAAAACAGCTGTGAAGAGTGCAGAGTTAGAATTGTGCCGTTTCATATGATGAGTAACAGATTTGTGACAAGGCTGAATGAATGTACTCCCACTATTGTAATTATTCCCACAGCTTTATATGTTGGGATAGATGCTGAGCCATATTGTAATCAAGATAATGTAGCCGTAGTACCTTATTCTGATCACAGCTCTTATGCAGAATTACAGAAATTTGTGTCATTCTTAAAACCTTGCTCAATCATACCCATCGTGAAATCAAAAACAAGAGGTCCTTTTGGTGTGTGTCTAGCTGATAGGTCAGATATGTCCTGTTTTAACCAATTTATCAGCAAGCATAGTAAAACAGAAATATGTATTCCTGCATCTGTGAAATCATTTATGACTAGTAATAGAGCCAATCCACTTAATTTTGTCAAGCCTGGAAGGGGACAAGTGAAAAAGATGAAGGCTAGGAGACCAAATGAGAGAGGCATTGTATACCTATCACCAAGTAAGGATTGTACACCAACCGCAGATAGTAATGTCCACCCCAATAGTATGACTTATAAAGCAATAAATAGGGGTAAAAGTACAGAAACAGTTGTAGGCAAACACTCCAGAGTCTCTGATAACTCTGTAATTGGGAGCACAAACTTGATTCTAGATGAACACTGTGACAAAGGTGAGATTGAGGATGAGCATGCGGAGAGAAGAAGTGTAATGAATCATTGTGATAAAGATTTTACAGGTGCAAAAAGACAAAAAGAAAAAATAAATTGTGCAGAAATGAATGGCTGTAAGATAATGGATGTTTCTTCAAAAAATGTGCATCATCCTTCAAGTCGAAGAGACAGAAGAGTAAATATTAGTAGAGAACTAGATAAATCAATAAACATGGTTGTAGAATCTCAGGGTTTTATTGTGGAAATTGAAAGTGACTTTAGTGACAATGATAAAGAAAATCTTGAAATAATTCAAACTTCAAGTGAGAGTTCAGTTGACAAAATATGTGCTGATGATTACTCAGGTATGCATACCTCAGCTTTGAATAAAGATTTAAAAGATCATAATGAAGAATCTAGATCAAAAGCAACAAGCAGTTTAACTAACATTGAACATATGGACTGGTCCAATGAAAAATCTCTAATAATTGCTAACACTGGTGTCATTTCTGGACCTTTAAATCAAAACAATATTGGTCAATCTATGAATATACATGATGTGCATTTTGGTTCCCAAAATGCATGTTTTGCAAATTCAGTGAATGATGAGTCCATGGAGAGTACACATGTTTCTTGCTCAAATGAAATCATCATATCTGATTCTTCTAGTGATGTAGACTATGCAATATCAAAAGCTCCTGATGGAAATAAATTATTGGCAGAGATGTTTGGGGATTCTGACATTAGTTTCACTCTTGATACTTTGTCTCAAACATCGGAACATGACAACCTTGAAAGGTTTGTACCAGACTTGACTAATACCCGGGATGAAATTGTACTAGATCATGATCTGCCAGATGATGCTTTGGACAATACAAATGGTAGGAAAGATAGATATCAACAAAGAGCAAAAAAAGCAAGTGCAAATAAAACTGAGAACTTACCAAATCTGGAGCAAGATCATCTTTGTAGACTTTTTATGGGAGGAAGAAAAGTGGAAACTATGAATATAATAGACCTGTATATTGACAAGTTAAATAAATCAGATGCAGTAAGTTTTGACCTAACAAGATTTAATGTTGTGCCTGTCTCAGCAAGCAGAAAGAGTAGTAGAAGATGTAGGTTGTATAGGAATTTGCTTACTGGTATCAGTAGAATGTCTCCAGTTTTGTAATACTTGGGTGGTCTATTTCACCCTTTATCAGACTGCAAAATTTTAGACTGGTCTATATTAAAAGAAGTTGTTTATGAAATTTTAGATTTTTCTAACTTTCTGGGTAGGAAACATTGGTGAAAATGAAGAAATTGTCTCAAGCAATTTCTTCATTTTACACAATGTTTTCTCAACTGTTTTTCTTCAAGGACGTCAAAAATATCATTGTATGGGAAATGGGTGAACCTTTTACCACACAATTTTTTATTTTAAGACCTTCTTTAATTAAACAAAATTTTGGTTGATTGATTGAATGGGGTTTAACGCTGCTTTTAACAGTATTTCAGTCATATCGCGGTGGCTGAAGCACCTATCAATGGACTCCTGGTATTTCTCACACCAGTACTACCACTACATCCTTTCCTAGCCTCCAGCTGCTATCCCATTTAGGTTTACAATTATCCACCCATTGGTCAATCAATCAATCTGAGAATGAGCCCTTTTCTGTGTGATCCCTGATTTTACATAGAAATAAAGAAGGAAATAGTTTTGATTCGTCTTCTTCCAAACCATAAGGCCTAGTTCTTGATATTTGGTATGTATCATCATCTATCGACCCTCATCTATTGACTCTTTACAAAAAACTTCAAAGAATTACCGTACTCTGAAAATTAGACCTTTTTCTGAGCAATCCTTGATTTTAGAAAGGAATAAAGAAGGAAATCTTTTTTCCAAAACCATAAGGCATAGTGCTTTGATATTTGGTATGTATCATCATCTATTGACCCTCTACCAAAGTACTATGAAAATTAGCCCTTTGTTTTGGGATCTTTGATATACTTAAGATTAAAGGAGAAAATCTTTAACAATCTTCTTCTCTAAAGCAGTTAGGCGTAGAGTTTTGGTATTGGGTATATATCAGAAAGCCTTGAGCCACCTTACTCAGATGAGAGATATAGGACCACCTTGGTCCTCTTGTTTAATATTTCCCTCTTAATTTCTATGTAAACAGGTGGGGTCTAAGTATGACTAAAGGGGAATTATCAAAAAAATGTAGAAATTCACTTGAAGAGTCTAATTAAGCAATATCCATGTGAAGATTTTAAGAATTCCTTCTTTCTTTTCAATGTCAAGATATGGTTTGGGGTTGGTTGGGTTTTTAAGATTTTCTACTATGTTTCTATGTAAAAAAAAGAGGATGTTTTTTTTAGGGGGGTTTGAAGAATAAGATTTTTAAAATTTGCTTTCTTTGTATGTTAAAATAAGGTGTGTCCCGGCAGTGCCCAAATATGACCAAAGGGTATCACATGTACAAACTCTGTAAAGTTTCACTCAGAGATTCTAGATACTAAATATCTATAATATAGGCTTCTTGTTTCAGAGTTGGGGGATTTTTAATTTTTTCCCTCTGTGTTTCTATTTCAAAATAGGGTGCAGAGCCCAAATATTACCCTAGGGTCAGCATATGAACAAACTTGATGGAGTTCCCCTATGAGTTGCTGCATCCCCAATAATAATGCTTAGCTTTCTTATTAAAGAGAAGAATATTTCTAAAGTTTTCTGTCTTTGTTTCAATGTAAAATGGGGTGTGCCTGGGTGGAGCCCAAATATAATCCAGATGTTTTAAGAAATTGTTGACAAACGCTCGACGACGCCAGACAATCACAACGGCAATCACAATAGCTCACCTTGAGCATTCTGTGTCAGGCAAGCTAAAAAGGGAAAATATGAAATGTGACTGCTACGAAGATCTTTTTCTGTATTAATCATTTTACTGATAGAAATGAAATGCGTATATTAGTTTTGTTCTTGTAATCGTGAGAATTTTATAAATTTTTGGGCTAAAAGTTATAACATGATCTTGGGTTACATTCCTGAATTAATTTACACTCTCAATGATGTCCTAATATAAGGGGGAGAACAAAGTTACTCAGTCCAGCAGTATTTATTAACTTGCTTTCCTTTGTAAACCCGGGTTTTTACGTCGCTGTGATTTTATACCTGAGAAAACAATGTGGAAAAAAGAAGAAATTGCTAATGACAAGCAATTTCTCGTTTTCCCACATTATTTTCTACCCATAGGATGGTTTCATTTCAAACTGCATTCAATTTTCATGATTGTCTGCAACCTCTTTCCATTTGGACCAGTTTAAAATTAAAATAAAACAGTGAATTTTCTATATTATAGATCGACTCTTACAACTAAAATAATTTCATATCCTTAAAATTCGGGGGGGGGGCTTATCTAACCCATTCCCACTCAATCCCGATCTTTTGCTCATCTCAAGAAAAAAGCTTTGGAAAACATTGTGGACAAAATTAAGAAGTTGCTTGTTAGAAGCATTTTTTTTAATGTCCATCATGTTATCTATCCTACAATGCAAAAATTTTCTAAAATCCAACAAATTGAAATTTTGTCAGTGACTTCTTTCAATTAGAACCAGACTAAGATTTTGCTGTCTTGGCTTAACCCATTACTGTTTTTCAAAATTTACATTTTTCCAAATTCAAAGGTATAAACAGACGACAGTGTAAAGTCAGAACAATTGAAAAAGTATCCATCCTATATGATAGAAGATATTGTGGAAAAAGAAGAATCTGCTTGTTATAAGAAAATTCTTCGATTTCCACGATGTTTAATCAAGTATAACATCACTAGGACGTACAAATCAGGGATTGTACGGGAAAGGATTAAGCTCAATGTGAGCTTTTGTGAGACTTTTGAAAACTTGTTAATGAATATTTTTTATTGGCTTATGAACTTAGGTAAGACTTTAGAGAGCAGGTTTTACGAAGGCTAAAAGATCCAGAGCAATGGCGTGATTCCCGTGCAGACGTGTCCTTCATCGCAAATTGTTCAAAGGATTCTCTTCAAACTTGTGCCGCCGTCATGGCGCAGTGGGTAGCGCATCAGACTCTTAATCTTCAACTACGGGATGTCATGGGTTCGATCCCCAGCGGCGGCACATATCCTTTCCGATATTTGTCTCTCACCAATGGGAGGATAATCGTAGACCTAAGTGGGATAACAGCTGGAGGCTCGGAAAGGATGTAGTGGTAGTAGGCCTACTGGTGTGAGAAATACCAGATATCTATTGTAAACAGTTAGGTTCCCAGGTCGCCGCGATATGACTGAAATACTGTTAAAACGGCGTTAAATCCAATTCACTCCCTTTTTTGAATTGTGTAATATCCTCGTTATCATTGTTATGTCACGTTTTACCATATATGGAAATGAGATCCGTCTTTAAAAGACGTATTTTTATAAGATACATGTGTAATATCTTCAAGGATGAATCTGATAAAAAATCGTCTAAGAATCGTTTCTGTGAAATCAAAGATTAAAAGCTTTTAACCTATTTATTTTACATCGATTGGGAAACGAGTTCTTCCAACTTGGATTAATCCCTCACGAATGTGCTTCGTGGAAACTACATTAGTAATCATGAGTCGATGTATGAGTCGACGAAAGAACCAAAATCGTTAGCCGCTAACAAGAATCGTACTCGGGATCTCTTGATCGGGAAGCCGACGCTCTGCATTTCAACCACGGACACCACACTCGGTGCACTTAGGTTGAAATTCATCCGGCAGTTTCTGAGAATATTTTTTTAAATGTTTTTGGGCGAATGACGGACACATTGCCATGAGGACCATGGCATAGGACTACGTGTACAATGGATTTTATATTTTAAGAAATTTCCAAAGACGATCTACCCGTTACCGACACATTTTTAGTAGCGACCATTTGGGAGCGATTAGTGTCCGCGTTTTCGAAATTCAGTTGGTGACCCTATTTCCCAAATGTTCCTTTAACTCAAACGGACACATACAATACTGAACATTTTTGGTAATAAGCAGTTCTCATAGCTGTCAATAAAGGAGTATCTGAATTTCTTTGAATGTTGAGTCTTGAATATCCTTTTCCGAGCATGCCACAATGCTTTAAATACAAGATTCTTTCGTAGTTACGTTGAATAAGTAGAATTACAAGTTAAGAAATTTCCAACGTAGGGTAAAAGGAAAATGGAGGTCCAGAGTTTGGAAAACCCGTTATAAGCTAAATATAAAGACGATTTGATTGTATGAATACGCGTTACTCACAGTAACTGTTCGTCTTGGGCGGAGAATTATATGTAACGAATCGGTGTATCATGCTAGCGGTAAATTAGAACTAGGGGCCCCTCTTCTATTTCAAGCAGAATTTAACGATTTCTATTTTACTTAAAATTAATACGGCTTCAATAATAGTGGAAAAACAGGGAATTCAACAAATTTATCACAACGCCCCCCCCCCCTCTCTCTCTCTCTCTCTTTCCCTCTCTCGCTCTCTGTGTCTATCTGTCTCTCTCTTTCTCTCTCGACGTGCTCTCTTTCTCGCTCTCAATTTCCCTCTTTTCCTGTTTCGTTTTTTTTTTCTCTCTCTCTTCTTTTATTAGCTCATCTGAGCAGGAAGTGCTCTGGGGGAGCTATTGTGATCGGTCGTCGTCCGTCCGTCCGTCCGTTCACAATTACGCGTACAAAAAAAATCTTCTCCTAAACTAACCATGGAATTTCAACAAAACTTTACAGAAATGATCCTTAGGTCATGCTCTTTCAAAATACTTCAAAGAATTGAAATCCATGAAGAACTCTGGTTGCCATGGCAACGGAGTGAAAAAAACTTAAAAATTCTTCTCCCCCAAGCGATAAGGCCTAGAGCTTAGATATTTGGTACAAATCATCATCTATTGACCCTCTACCAAAATACTTCAAAGATTTACCGTATACTGAAAATTATCCCTTTTCTGGGCCATCCCTGATTCTACATATAAATAAAGAATGAAATCTTTAAAAATCTTCTTCTCCCAAACCATAAAGCCTAGAGCTTTGATATTTGGTACACACAATCATCTATTGACCCTCTACTAACATTCTTAAAAGATTTACCGTATATTAAAAATTAGCCCTTTTCTTTGTGATCCCTGATTTTACATAGAAATAAAGAAGGGAATCTTTAAAAATCTTCTCCCCCGAAGCGGTAAGGCCTAGAGCTTAGATATTTGGTACAAATCATCATCTATTGACCCGCTACCAAAATACTTCAAAGATTTATCGTTTACTGATAATTAGCCCTTTTCTGGGCGATCCCTGATTTTACATAGAATAAAAGAACGAAATCTTTAAAAATCTTCTTCTCCCAAACCATTAGGCCTAGAGCTTTGATATTTGGTACACATCATCATCTATTGACCCTCTTCTAACATTCTTAAAAGATTTACCGTATATTAAAAATTAGCCCTTTTCTTTGTGATCCCTGATTTTACATAGAAATAAAGAAGGGAATCTTTAAAAATCTTCTCCCCCGAAGCGGTAAGGCCTAGAGCTTAGATATTTGGTACAAATCATCATCTATTGACCCTCTACCAAAATACTTCAAAGATTTATCGTATACTGAAAATTAGCCCTTTTCCGGGCGATCCCTGATTTTACATAGAATAAAAGAACGAAATCTTTAAAAAACTTCTCCCAAACCACAAGGCCTAGAGCTTTGATATTTGGTACACATCATCATCAATTGACCCTTTACCAAAATACTTCAAAGAATTGCATTATTATGAAAATTAGCCCTTCTCGTTGTGATCCCTGATTTTACATAGAAATAAAGAAGGAAACCTTTAAAAATCTTCTTCTCTCAAACCATAAGGCCTAGAGCTCTGATATTTGGTACAAATCATCATCTATTGACCCTCTACCAAAATACTTCAAAGAATTATCATACTCTGAAAATTAGCCCTTTTCTGTGCGATCCCTGATTTTACAAAGGAATAAAGAAGACAATCTTTGAAAATCTTCTTCTCCCAAACCATAAAGCCTAGAGCTTTTATACTTGGTATGTATTGATGTCTATATTTCAAAGCATTACCATATTCAGTAAATTAGTGCTATATGGTGGGATCATCAATATACCTTAAATCCTTAAACATCTTCTCCAAAATAATTAGACAGACAGCTTTGCTGTTTTGTTTATATCATAAAGCCATGGACCATCATACTCAGGGGAGCGATCTAGGACCATCATGGCCCTCTTGTTTTTTTTTGTTTTTTTTTTTTTTTTTTTTTTTCTCACAAATATGTAAAATAAAAGCAGTAAACTATAAGCTAAATGGAAAAGGTAAAATCCAAATTTCGACCCTGAACTACCAATAATCTCGTAAGTACGGGTTTTAAGCTGCAGTACAATTTTAGCATGACACATAAGTGAACGTTAATTATAACGAGAAAGAATCGATTACTTTCGTATTTATCAATCAACAATTTTAGCTGTGGGTATTTCGACTGAAAAAATGCCCTCATAATGTCTGAATGACTTTACAGAAGAGAAAGCCAAGAGCTATTGATAGTTCCTTCTTTTCATATGCCCCTCTCAAAAGATCGGGACATATTGTTTAACAATTGGCCGTCTATTAAAAACTTAACTCATAGGCACATTCAATATTTCTCAACGATACTATGCTCAATCTGGAATGAAGGTAACTTAGATAAAGGTTCACCTGCTGATAACAAGGTTCACCCATTTACATGCAATTTTCTTCATTTTCCACAATGTTTTTCAAGCAATTTTCTTCATTTTCCACAATGTTTTTCAAAGCCTTTTACAAGAGGTGCGTAAAAAAGAGGGATTGTCCTGCTGGACAAAGATTAAGATCCATTATAATGAGCATCATATATTTATATAATTGTCTATCGGGGTTGGGAGCATTGAAGATAATAAAGAAATTGTTTGATACAAGCATTTTTCTTCATTTTCAAAAACGTCTTTCAAATTTTTTTCAAGAGGTGCGTAAAAAGCGGGATTCTGTGGGCATAGATCCATTATTACGGGCATAATACCTTATATCGACTCACTTGTGACCACAACGTTTTACTAATATCTTTGTTCAACAATATTGTATTCAAAATTATACTTTAGAAGCTGAAAATAATGGATTGTCTTTTGTATGGTAAAATATTGATTTGACAAATTCTGATAAAGCTATCTTATTCCATCAAATGCATATTGCTTTAAGGAATTATTTCTAGGGCTGACTCGCATTGTGCTAGCCTAAAAGAAACGTATCATTTTCTTTTTTCAAGTTTTTTTTTTTTTTTTTTTTTAGAGAAATATGCAACGCTAAAAGTCACGAAAACAACAACATTTCTCAAATATTCAGTGGCGAGCGATTACAGTGCTGACAGCAAAAGTCACGAAAACAACGACATTTCTCAATTATTCAGTGGTGAGCGATTACAGTGCTGACAGCAAAAGTCACGAAACCAACAACATTTCTCAATTATTCAGTGGTGAGCGATTACAGTGCTGACAGCACTTTGATTTTGAAAAATAAATCATGCAGCATCTGTAACTGATTAGTATGTACACTCTTTCGCTGTAACTTGGTATATCGTATGACGGAACCGCGTTTTCAAAATGACAAGAGAAGATAAGACCGGAAACGATTTTCCTTCCTGCATTTAAGCTCGACTATTCGAAGAATAGGGGGGGGGGGCTATTCCGGGCGTCGGCGTAATGCTTTGGTTAAACTTTATGTGAAATTAAACAATACGTGCAAGTGCCATATCACAATCGCTATTGATAATATTGCTCTGAAACGTTGCATATGCCTTTGTGGCAAAATATCAGCCTGTAGACACAGATTCAATACTCTGAAATTCATTTTAGTTGAATTTTAACCCTTTTGGACTTGGTATTTCTTTGATAAACCTTACGTGCAACTGTCATATATCTTTAATAACTCTTTTTCCACCAATGCTATTGTTTTGAAACTTTGCACGTGCTTTTGTGACTATCATATCATCGTCTAGGCAAATATTCATAGCAATTACATTTATCATAGTGGAGTTTTAACCCTTTTCGGAATGATATTCCTTTGAAACTTCGCACATGTTTTTGTGACAATATTATCAGCCTCTAGACCTAGATTCATTACTCTGGCATTCATTTCAGTGGTATTTTAAGCCTTTTCGGACATAGAAATTCCTTGTTAAACTTTACATGCAGCTGTTATATATCTTTAATAACTCTCTTTCTACCAATGTTATTGTTTTGAAACTTTGCACATTTCTTTGTGACTAGCATTCGTTTTTCATGAAAAATCCAGACATCTTTCATTTTTTGAAAATAGATAGCCATATTAATCAACCTTACACTGAAACAAACAATTATATTCTATTTATACCCCACATTTATAGGATATGGGTCATATTAAATTGTCTTACAGATGTCTGTTAGCCTGTATGCCCGTCTTTCTGTCTGTTGGCAGCCATATTGCATCATAGGATTTCATGATAGATTTTTTCATGTTTTATAATATTTCAATTGTCTTTACTATCCAGCACCTGACAGCTCTTGTTCATGAAACATTACGTTATCAGAAAACAAGCATTTTTAGCTCCACTGGCTGAAAGCCAGAGAGCTATTGTCATGGCGTTGTGTCCGTCGTGCGTGCGTCCGTCCGCCCGCCCGAAAAATTTTACTTTGCAAAATTTTCTCAGAAAATACTGAACAGTTTTCAACCAAATTTCACAAATGTTCAAAGAATTTTGATCGGATAAAAAACATGGCTTAAATGGGCGGCGCTTATTCCAATATATGGTGATAGCTTTGAAAATCTTCGTCATAGAAACCAGTGGATTGATTTCAAAGAACTTTCAAAGAAATGATCCTTGGGTGAACCTTTATCAGATTCATTCAAAGAACTTTATTCGGATGAAAAACATGGCTTTCATGGGCGGGGCTAATTTCCATACATGGTAAAAGCTTTGAAAATCTTCTTTTAAGAACGTAGTTGATGGATTTCAATCAAATTTCAAAGAAATGAGCCTTGGGTGAACCTCTATCAGATTCATTCAAAGAATTTTGATCGAATGAAAAACATGGCTTTGATGGGCAGGGCTAATTTCCATATATGGTACAAGCTTGGAAAATCTTCTTCTCAGAAACCAGTGGATTGATTTAAACAAACTTTCAAAGAAATGAGCCTTGGGTGAACCTCTATCAGATTCCTTCAAAGAAATTAGATCGGATGAAAAGATGGCTTCATTGCATGGGGCTATTTCCATATATGGTACAGGCCTTCAAATTCTTCTTCTTAGCCGCCGTCATAGTGCAGTCTTCAATTATTAGAGGTCATGGGTTCGATCCCCGGCGGCGGCACATATCCTTTCCGATATTTGTCTCTCAACAATGGGTGGGTAATCGTAAACCTAAGTGGGATAGCTGCTTGAGGCTAGGAAAGGATGTAATGGAAGTAACGGTGTGAGAAATACCAGGAATCGATTTTTAGGTGCTCTAGCCGCCGCGATATGACTGAAATACTGTTAAAAGCGGCGTTAAACCCAATTCAATCGATCAATCTTCTTCTCAGAAACCAGCGGATGGATTTCAACCAAATTCGAACGGATCGATCATTGGGTGACCTTTTATCAGATTATTAAAGAATGAATCTTTGATAGGATAAAAATATGTTTTTAATTGGCATGGCTAATTTCAATATATGGTATATACTGAAAACTTTGTAAATTTCTCAGAACCCTGTTGATGGATTTCAACCAAATTTCATGGGAATAATAACCACATGAATCTTTGTCAGATTCCTTCATTTAATTTTAATTGGTTGAAAAACATGGTTATTATGGTGGTGGGTTATGTCCATATATGGTATACAGTGAAAATGTTACATAATGAATTTTATATAACTTGACTTGAGTTTTGTAAAAACAATGAAAAGTTTGAAATGGTTCTCTAGAACTATTTCAAAGATTGATTTATATTCATTATATTCAGTTTATTTTAAATTCATGAAAAAAAATTCTTAATCAGTACATTCATGCCTGTGGAGCGATACAGGCGCTCAAGTGCCTCCAGTTTTCTATTGGTGAGGGTACGGTGGAGGCAGGAAACGTTGAAATTTTTGTCGTATATGCCAAGGACAAAATTACATTTCGGCGTATAGATTAAAACCAAAAGTATAGAAGAAATTAAACTAGTTTTGCAAGGGCGATAACTAACCCCGTTATGAAATTTCATTTTTATTCCCTTACTATCTACCAAGGCTTTATATTTTCAACAATAGTTTATGTGTGTGTAGGTGGTGGTGTTTTTTTTTTTTTTTTTTTTTTGT
This sequence comes from Fragum fragum, assembly GCA_946902895.1. NCBI lineage: Eukaryota > Metazoa > Mollusca > Bivalvia > Cardiida > Cardiidae > Fragum > Fragum fragum. The sequence goes on from OX336371.1 coordinate 39,515,819, forward strand.
TTGTTTGTTGTTTTTTTTTTGTGCGCGTGTGTGTGTGTGTGTGTGTGTTTTCAGTAGTTCCGCGTAGAGCTTACTATCACTTCAGAAAAGGAACCCCCTTAGAGGGATTTAATTATGATATGAGTGCATGCGTGACATTTCAAACCATTACACATGAGCGCCAAGTAAACACTGAGATCAGTCTGTGCATCCGCACAGTCTGATCAGTCTTCACACTGCCCTCTGTAGATACTGATCCAAAGCTTCTTTAAATAATCAGCGAAAATTCTAATTGTCCTGAAGGGCTGTCCAGGGTGCTCAATGTGTTCGAGTAACGCACATGCGAAATGGTTTGAAATGTCACGCATAGGCTCATATAATATTTCTTTGTACAAATGCTGTCGAACTTAGAACAGACCTAATAAGTTTTTGTGTTCATGTTCTAATAGAACTACTCCAAATACCGGTGCCACATTTATGGACTGTGTATTAATCTTTATTTGCGCAACGTAAGGAATCGCGTGACTGTTGTTTTACCCCTTTTCAAAGAACGTTTGATTCAATCTCAGTGCGATTTTATTAATTGATTGAGTGGGCTTTTTTAATAGTATTACAGTCATATCGCGGATGCTGGAGCACCTAACCATGGATTCTTGGTATTTTACACACCAGTACTACCACAATGTTCTTTCTAAGCCTCCGTCTGCTCGTCCCACTTTGGTTTACTATTGTCTATCCATTGGTGAGAGACAAATGTCGGAAAGGATGCTCGTCGCGGGATCGCTTGGGAGTTCCGGTTATACGCTACCAACTGCATAGGGCCGCGGCCTCGAGGTTTCAGTAAACACCCCTTTTTATTGTCTTTAAATTTCGTCTAGCTTCTGAGAATAACTTAAAACATTAACAGACCGTCATCAATTTTAATTTGGCTAAACCAAAGAATTCGCTGCAGACTTAGTGACGCTTTCATTGTTACCGAAGTTAGCTCAAACTTTTAGAACTTGCCCGTATAGTCGCAAGGGAGCTCCGTTTTCACATGCGGGAGATTCCATCCCATATCACGGCGAAGAGAAACTTTAATGACAATTTCTGTGTTACTGTTCTAGGGGATACAACTTTTGGTCAAGCTGTCTCAAACTTGGTGAAAATGCTTGCATGAAAACCAGGAAGATCATTTTTGATTAAAGTAACATGTCTCAAGATATAAGGGCCTTAATCACTTATTCCTTGTTACAGATCTCCAGATCGCAATATTAGTTGGATCTTTTTCAAAAACAGAAAAAAAATGCTAATGATAAAGGTCTTCATTGAATATTACACTCTGTCTGATATTGAGGCGAAGGGGTCTTAGTGGCAATTTCCTTGTTACTGCTATAGAGGTAATTTCAGCTCAACAGAGTAAAAACCCTATTATTTATGAATATGGAACATTCCATTACATATAAGGAATAAAAGGGAGTCAAAGTGGAGTCCGTGAACTAGTATTAGGATGCGGGCCTCGATCCCGGATTCGCATTCCGCCATAACAGTGGGATTTTAAGCAAACTAGCGTTTGACACAATTCGGTTATTTTTAACCGGTTATTTGCCTTTATGCAGGTAAATTAAATATTATATCGGGTCTACCTCTAGTGACTGTTGAAAGCTTATCGTCTATTGATATATTTAAGTGAAGTAAATAGAAGTCGGTATAACTTTAATTTGTCACATATTGTATTTAATAGCTGAACTGTCTATATTCATCATATTTATGTTATTATTCCACGGCATGAGTCATTTTGCCAAATGCACAGTATGCCTAATAAAGATAGGACTACGTGGAATTAAAGCTGGCGTGTCTTAAAAAACTTGCATTTTGTCGCCAGTCGTAACCGGCGTCGTTTGCGACCAGGAGGGCGAAAAATCACGTGACTTGTAAGAAATGGTATACTTAATAGCTATGGTTATTCAAACGAGGGTATATCCTTCAGTAATTTGATACAATGATGTAAAATCCTGATTAGGACTGGAGATTTTCTGATAAAGACGTCATGAAGAGACCAAATGGTATTAACGTCACAGTTGACGCCATTTGTTTGACATGATTTACGCATTGTCGATGTAAGGGAATTGTTTACGTCTTTTTGCACAATTGGGGTTAATGTCTGAATTCGTTGTGATAGTTTTCTTTTAAACCTTTGCGTGGATTTATCATTGTTTCCCGCCATCAGCGGAATTTCGATTAAAGAAATGATCTCTGTTGCATGAATGGTGTAGAAAGCCTAACTTTCTAACCGTTTCGCGCTTACTTAAGAAGGGAAGTCAAAGAGAAAGATGCTCAATAGAAAATAATGCAATATCAAGACCCATAAATAGGTGAGGATCTGAGCTACTATTATGGCTTGTTCAAGTAAAATTCCTCCTATATTCACATAATAGCACTGAACTTATTTATATATTCATTAGAAAGACATATTACACACTTATCTATTACAGAACTCCGGTACATTGGAAAATATTACCAAAATGCTCGGGACCCCTCTTTTTCAGATGGGTGATGTTTGGTGATATACGGTAGTTTAGGCAACTACATTATCGCAAGAACTATTTATGCGACAGGTTCATTTCGGAACAGATTTAATTCAGACATCTGATAAGCTGTATTTTTCGTTGGTTTATTCCACTTCCTTCACATTGAGTATGTTTCATTTATTTTTCTGTTATACTGTTGGAGTTTTCTCACAAAGGATTTCACGAAAGACTGCAATTTTCGTATGTAAATGCCCCCGAAAAATATTCTGCCGAAAGAATGGCACTGGTTTTCCCCAAGGAGTGGAACCAGTTAAGGCAGATAATAAACTTCCGCATTTTGCAATCAAGTGATTTCAAAGTAGAATTTCATAGAGTAATAAGTCTGAAAGAGAAAATGGTCAAACATATTTGAATCTGTACTTATTAACAGAAGTCAGTAAGTTTTAATTGATTTTAGAATGTTCAATGAAGGAGATTGAATCGTGTTGCAACCTACAAAAAGGGACAATTTTCAACAATTTTCTAAATCATAATGTATATGGTTTTTAATCAACAAGAAAGTGGTTACGTGTATGATGTGTCACTCAGACTTTCATCCATTTCATGGTTTAAATAACCATTCTGACAATGACTTTTTAAATCAGTTTACATATCCTGCATGAAAGTGCTGCCTGTTAAGTTGTCATCATAAGACTGGGAGATTTGTCATATTCTGATTGAATTCAATCTTCCATCACTTGAGAACTGACAACAACAGTTTGATTTCATCCAAGTTTTCAATATTATTCACCATTGACCTCTCTTTCTTCCCACATTTGCGAAGTGCAAAGTCTGGTCACCCATGAGGACATTGTTTAAAGTTGAAAAAAAAAGAAAAGAAAAATGTGCCAAGAATTCATTATGTTTAAAGTTCTGTCAAGAACTAATAGCCATTTCCTGTACAAACCTAGGAATTTATGTCACTGTGATTTTACACTTGAGAAAATTTTGTGGAAAAAGAAGTAATTGCTTGTAACAAGCAATTTCTCCCTTTTCTCAAGATTTTCTACCACATGGGATGGTTTCATTTCAAATTGCATCCAATTTTCAATGTCATCTTCAACCATTTTAGTCTAGATATGCTATTTCAAACATTTGTTCAGGCTGTTCAAAGTCACAGTTCAGGGTACATGTTTTTTCCAGACTTTTGAAGATTCTATATTGATTGATTTCAATGTTATTTGTTGATTGTTTCCTGTTATGAGTAGATGTGACATTTGAATTTTTATTGATTCATTTTTGTGTGTGTGTATGAGTAGATAGGTCAAGGTGATATTGCAACATCAAATTTGTGCCTTGACAAAAACTCCCTCATCTATGGATAGATTTCAATAAGAATTTTCCCAATTATTATATGCAACGGTAGATGGTCATAATATTTGTATCATCTTCTGGGTCTTTCTGTCCCGTCGTCTGTCAGTTCATCCGCACTGACTTCCACCCATCCTATTTCTTGTTGGCACATCTACATTTATGGATTGGTATGAAGTTTTCACAGAATGTTCCTAATCACCTGACCCTGAGCATTATTTTGGTGTTTCACCATTTTAGGCTGCATCACAGACAAAGGGGACTTAATTCAAAACCTCTTGGCAGCACATCTCCTACTGCATCTATCGATGAATTTAAATAAATTTTCACAGAATGTTCCTTATCACCTGACCTTGTGCATATTACCAGAGTTCTGCCATTTTAGGCTGTATCACAGAAAAATGAGGTTTAATGCAAAAGGGTGGCATATACTGTGACTATGGCATTCTTGTTTTGCATCATGAGTACATGTGCATTTTAAAAACCTTTGTTCGAGTAAGTTAAAGCTTAAATTTGAATGTCCGTTTTTCATGGGCTCGTGCTTAACCCTTTCCTGTCTTGCCAAATTATTGACCTGTCCAAATTCAAAGGTTTTGCAAACAAAAATTTTAAAGTGCATCTAATTTGAAAAATAACCATTCAGTAGGGTAGAAAAAAAACAAGCAATTTCTTCCTTTTCTACAATGTTTTTTCAATTATAAAATCACAGGGATGTATAAAACCAGGGATTGAATAGAATAGGGTTAAATGTTCTTTGGCAACCATTCTATTTGTAGGAGATTGTGTATGTCACTGTAAGCTCTGAAAGATTTGCATTCCTCCAAACTGTGGTCTCAGTAATCACTGATACTAGATATTGTCCTATTTGCACACAATCCCGCCATTTTACACATTCAAGAAAAAATCTTTGAAAAACATAGTGGAAAATGAAGAAATTACTTGAGTCAAGCAATTTTTTCATTATCCACAATTTTTTTTACCAAAAAAGACAAATATTTTTGAAATACCATCAAATATTAATCAGAAATCTAGTCTGCAACTTCAATCAATTTGGAGCAATTATTGTGGGGGAATGAGTCAACCTATTACCAGATGGAAAATTTTTAGACTGGTCCAAATTGGAAGGAGTTGCAGACGACAATTTAAAGTGTATGAAATTTTAGATTTTTTCAACTTTCTGGGTAGAAAAACATTGTTGGAAATGAAGAAATTGCTTATAAAAAGCAAGGTCTTCATTTTCCACAATGTTTTTCCAACAGTTTTTCTTGAGTGGCATCTTAAAGCATCCCTGTATGAGAATGGGTTAATCAGTTTTCAATGAATACATTGTTGCATAGCATAAATATTACTTTTTATTGCAGCAACTTTAAGAAAATAAAGAACTTACCACCATGTCCAATAGGTTGTTATTTCTTTGTCACCTGTGCTGTTTCTATGTAGGATACAGCAAGGCTTCAATAACCCAACCAGATCAAGGTAAGTACTCGTCAATTTCTGAAAATTTCATAATGGTAGCAGAAGTGTAGAAATCATATGCCTGTCTTGTTGTATTAGAGTCTGTGGCCAAGTGCCTTTTCATTGGACAAGTATATCTTTGACCCATTCCGATACAATCCTACCTTTTTATATGTCCAAAGGGTCAAATTATGTTATCCCCTCCCCCAGCTTCCTGTCTGTCTGTCCATTGGCAATATTTTGTGTGAGCAAATTCTCCTACAGTTTCAATAGGAATTAACCCTTTCCCGTTCAAATATGGGATTTTACGTGCCTGTGATTTTAAACTCAAGAAAACATTGTGGAAAAAGAAGAAATTGCTTGTAACAAGCAATTTCTCCTTTTTCCACAATATTTTCTACCACATAGGATGGTTTCATTTCAAATTCCATCCAGTTTTCATTGGCGTCTGCAACCTCTTTCAATTTGGACTAGTCTAAAATTTCCAAAACGGGAAAGGGTTAACTGAAACTTACCACAGTTAACCCTTACTTTTTTTCCCCAAAATTTTAGACTTGTCCAAATTAAAAGGGGTAGCAGACTACATTATAAAGTAGGTACAATTAATAAAGTAACCATCAAATATGATAGAAAATATTGTGGAAAAGAAGAAATTTTCTCAAGTATGATATAATAGGGGAGTAAAAATCAGGGATTGTACAGAAAAGGGTTAATCTCTGATGTCTTGTTATACATGAGACCAATTTTTTTTTCCTCAACTAGTTTCAATATCATCTGCCCTTGACTTAGAAAAAAGCTGGAAATTACAGTGTTTTTCAAAGGTTTGTCAACATCCGATGAAAATGTAGTAGCAAAATTATTGAAACAATGTAAATATTTCAATGACTATCCTGTTCAAGTGAAATTGAATATGGGCTACTATGCAAAGTTCTGGTTTCTTCTCTCTCAAAAAAAGTTTTGGTATATATTGTGGAAAAAGAAGTTGCGTGTTACAAGCAAGTTTTTCATTTTCTGCAATGTTTTCTATTCCAAACAATTTAAAAAACTTAGCAAGCAAAAACTGACATCTGCAGCTTGGTTGAATTGGGCTTAGTCTAAAATTTTGTCTTCTGGTAATTGGTAAGCCGTGAATAATTCGTATAAATTCGTTAATACACTACCACGAAGACACACTCTTAGAATGATCCAAATTGAATAATATTTCAGATGGCCTTTCATTGAAATCCAGCATGAACATAAATCCATGGAATAATCACTGGTTGTCTAGCAGGGCTCATGTTTGACTCGTACAACAGGGTTTTGATCCTAAAAAAAATTTGAAAATGTTATTTTTTTAACCTTAGAAATTTCTCCCAAGTTGGGTAATTTGACCCCTTGAGAGAAGTTTGTAAGGGTTAAAACAGGGTTTTTGATTCGTGATTTTTAGTTCACCTGACCGAAGGTCATGGTGACCTATTGCCATCTTGTTTTAGCCATTGTCGTGCGTTAACTTCTTACATTTTGGACTTCTTCTTAAGAACCCTTGGATGGATTTCAACCAAACTTGGCAGGAAACATTCTTATGAGAGGGCGCTTCAGATTTGTACACGTCATGGAGTTATCTTCCCTTGGGGCTCCATAAGGGGCCAATAGGGTACATCTTTAAAAATCTTCTTGTCATGAACCGACTGACAGATTAGATTCACATTCGGTATTTAGAGTCTTTAGGGCAAGGACTATCAAGTTTGTACAAGGAAAAAAAAATCTGTCTAGAAATGGCCGGGGGGCGCAAAAGGGGGGGGGCAAAGGTGGGGGGTACATAAGCTTACAAAGTGACGACTTTGAAAATCGTTTTTTACCAAACCAAAAGACCTACAGCTCTTATATTTATTATGTGGCATCATCTAGTGGTCCTCTATCCGTATTGTATAAATTATAACCCAAGAGTCAAAATTAGCTTGTTCCCGAAAATCACAAGTTTAACGTAGACTTATATAATGAAAATTTTATCATCTTCTCCCAAACTAGAGGGCCAAGAGCTTTTATATTTGGTATGTAGCATCACCTGGTGAATTTCTATCAAGATTGTATAAATCATGGCCGAAGAGACAGAATTAGCCAATTCCCGGGCGTCACATGTTTTACAAAGGGCTTATATAGTGAAATTTGTAAAAAAAATTTCTTCTCCCAAACAGGAGGGCCTAGAACTTAGATATTTGGTATACAGCATCATCTGGTGGACCTCTTACAAGATTGTAAAAATTATTGCCTCAGGATTAAAATTAGCCCATTCCAAGATGTCACCAATTTAACATAAGCTTATATAGTCAGTGAAATTTGTAAAAATCTTCTTCTCCCAAACAGGAGGGCCTAGAACTTTGATATTTGGTATACAGCATCATCTGGTGAATCTCTACCAATATGGTATGAATTATGGCCCTAGGGTTATAATTAGACCTTTCCCGGATGTCACAAATTTTACATATGGTGTATATAATGAAAATTTAAAACTCTTCTACTCCCAAACTAAAAGGCTTAGAGCTTTGATATTTAGTATGTAGCATAATCTGGTGTACTTTTATTTGTTTTTGTACTCTTTGGACTCAGGTGACCGATAAGGCCCTATGGGCTTCTTGTTTTGTGATAAATCTTATGTGCTATTGTATCTGTTGGTACTTTAACATTCAAACTGATACCAATAAATCACTATCTTTGTTCTTTTTGACCCCCTTCAAAATCTGATTTGACCCCTAGAATCTCTTTGTCAAGGATTCAATGACTCCCCAATTCTTACATATTAGCTCAAGGCCTGGTTTTTGTGAGCTGTGGCAAAAAATAAAGTTTTTATATAGAGCTGTCGTAATGAAGTTTAGGTTGCCAACCAAGGATAAGCTTTTGGTTTGAAATATTCTTTGCAAAATGACATTGTTTGATACCTCAGTCTTACTACCTTAGCCCATTCCAATACGGTGACGCTTTTAGAAGCACCTCAAGAAAACAAATGGGAAAAATTGTGTAAAATGAAATTGCATGCAAGAAGCAATTTCTTCATTTTACACAATGTTTTCTACCCAGAAAGTTGAAAAAATCTAAAAATTCATAAGGCTTAAATTGTCATCTGCAACTCCTTTCAATTTGGACCAGTCTAAAATGTTGCCATCAGGTAATAGGATAGGGAGTCAGTTTGCGCAACCAGTGATCCGTTATTTGCTTATGCTTTATAGAACAGGTTGAATTTTTTACCAGTGCATAGGCAAAATAATCTCTTGACTTTGAGAAAGAGCTGTAGAGAGGAGTGATCTTGGAAAACAAAATTTGGATCATTTAAGTAGGCATGTCTATATTCAAATTTCAGTAAACTCAAAAGGGAAAGAAAACTTTAGTTTTTGTCATTTCCATGATATGACATGAATTCAAGATTAACTCATTCCCACACAATGGTGTTTTTAAACACCCCTCACCCCTATAAAAGCTTTGGAAAACATAGTGAAAATTGAAGAAATTTCTTGTGAGAAGCAATTTTTTCGTTATCGACAATTTTTTATACCCAGAAACACAAAGAGTTTTAAAATGTCATCAAGTTTGAATTGTCATATGCAGCTCATTTGACTTTGGGACATATTAAATTTTGTTAACTGGTAAAGATTTAAACTAATTTTGTATATGTTTTGCTTAGTGCAGTCTTACCCATAGGCTGTATATCTTAAACATTCATAGTTTATAAAATGAGAACCATCAAGTTATTAGGATCTTTGTTTGTACATGTAGAAGTATTACAAGGTTATTCTTTGCTCTTCAAGAATCCTCCTCTCGAAGGTCTGGTATTCTATTCTCATCTAATGCCTACTTTGAAACTTGTCTACAACCTTTTTTCAATCTTGACCAGTTTGAAAGCATGAAAAAACCTGATTTTTTTTTCAATTTCAGAAACAGCTGTTTTACAAGTATCGCCTTTACTGATCGCAGCAGGATGTGTGTCTGTGATAATTCTCATTGTTGTTATAACATTATGTGGAGGTTGTACTCCAATGGAAGTTGGTAGTGATCAGCATGAGGCTGCAGGTGGTCGTTCATACAATGAAAGCTCAAACTTTACAACTGGCTATACTAATGTGAATGCTAGAGTGCTTACGTCAGGGACTAATGTTGCAAATGATCAGTATCATCAGGATGATTCATCTTTGCCATACCCTGTTAGACCACAAACAGACAATAGTTTTGCAGGGTATTCAACTCAACAGCATGGGTACCAGCAACAAGGGCAACAGCAGTATGGTTCCCAGCCACAAGGGTACCAGCAATATGGTTCCCAACCTAGCTATCAACAGCAGCAAAGTATTCCTGGTGCCAATAGACATATAATGGATGAGAGTGAGCCTCCACCTCCTAGTTACAATGAAGCTCTTACTCATCAAACTAGGAACCAGACAAATGCTACAGCTCCTTCTTATGGCTGGTAAAATTGTTTATGACATGTTTTTAGCTCTTGCTAACATTCCTTCAACAACCCTCAGATTCAGTGTCATCAAAAATATTACCACTAAAGTCAAAAATACAGCAATTTCTTCATTATCCAAAATGTTTTCTGTCCAAAAAGAAGAAAAAATTTAATATTCCATCAACTTGAAATTGTCGTCTGCAACTTCTTTCATTTTGGACCAGTCTAAAATTTTGTTGTGTGGGAATGGGTTAAATGTACAAGCATTACCACACAGCTTTAGTGCATCAAATTCAGTTACAACCTATTGAACAAGTGTTTATGAGGACTGAAAATTGTTGACTGGATATACTGACTGCACACATTGGCATCTTTAAAGGGGGTTTGGAAGGCTAGTTTGAACCCCCCTCTGTACCCAAATTTGTTAATTTTCATGTGTAAACTTAATGAGAATTAGGTCAAAATAGGAAAATGACTTCCCCCTCATTGATAAGTTTGAGTCCCCTTTACAGAAATTATGTATAATATACCAATGTGCACAGGCTGAATACAGTTAGTAGAACATTGTGGAAAATAAAGAAATTTATGATTTCTTCCCTATCTTAATTTTTTCAAAAGATTTTCTTAAAGGTAGTTAAAAAGTGAATTGTGTGGGAATTAATTTTTCACAAATAGGTTATACTGTACCATACCATGTAGGTCTGTGGGAATGGTTTACTGCTGAAAAGATGAAAGTGATTCTGTTTATGTATTTTATATGAGAAACTTTTATTATACCCTTCAATTTGAAATGGAGGGTGTATACTGGAATTGCCATGGGTGCACTTTTGTCCAGAGCTTTTTTCCTTCTCTATTTTTCCTACTTTATTTCAGTATTTATTTGATAAGAAAAATTTTGTTGATGTTTTTGGAAGTATAAACTTGTGCATGTGAAATTTTCATGAAAATACTTGTATTGATTGCTGAACTATTTCCCCTTGAACACATAAATTTTACTTAATTACTATTGTCTGGTACAATTCTCTTACAGTAAAATGGAATCCTGTTAATCACAACATCAATTTGTCAAAGTTTTTGTTGCTATTAACCAGAAGTTGCTATTAAAAGGAGCTTTTTGTTCATAATGTAATGTTTGTGCAAAATATGAGTTACTATTAAGCAGTGAATTGCTATTATCAGGGTTACAATTAAAAGGATTCCACTGTATTACATTTGCTGAATTCAAATTTATTCACAATGAAACTGGTAGTAAAAATACTTGTATATATAAACTTGACACGGGCACTTTCTTCATTTTCCATGTTTCCCAAAGCTTTTGGCTTAAAGGCATAAAAAGGTGGGTTTGTGTGGGAATTGGATAACTAAAGACTGAGATAAGTCTGAATAGAGTTCTCAAAATGTACTCTTTTGATAGGTAATAAGTTAAAATGTCTTTAAATTGATAGCAGATATTTAGATGAATAGTTTTGTATGTCATGGCTGTTCAGTGAAGTTTCAATTACAGGGTTCTCCCCAGGCCCTTATGGCGTATCGGCCCCGATACGGCTTCATAAATCAAGAGAGTTTGCCGATACGCCTTCAGATCGCCGATACGCTTAAATTTGGTCACCGATACGGCTTAATTTCCAGGTGAAGAAAGGGTCAAGAAAACCATTAAAATTGGTTGCAGAAGCGTGGACACGACATGCTCTTTATCTATAGTGTTGTATACCACGTATTACATAACATCTTTATTGATAAGACCCTTACACTCTTACTAATTGGCGATTATTGATTTTTTCTCGCGTTTCCCACTGGTACCTCGCTATCAGTCACCAAGGATGATGGGAACCAATATGTAAACATTGAATTCAAAATGGCGACCCAGTTTCGGAAAATTGTCACTTTGTCTGAGATTGGCCTAATTAAAAGAAAAAAGATGTGGTTATTTGATGTGACAACTATCAAAACTAAAGCCATAGTGGTTTAAAATTTAATTTTTGAAGGAAAGATTAATTGTTTCAGTTTATTTCATACATTGATCGCTGAAAACATACCATTTTCGCGATCTTTTTTCCTTACGAGAATTTGCCAAAATAATAAAGACAGATTTGTATAGAAGCCATCCTAGTTATACTTAGCTCTTGTTTTCAACTCAGTTTAATAGTTACACACATGTACCTTCTGGATCAAGTCCATTTATTTTTTCATCCAACATGGAGGGTATTATCTCACACATTCGTACCCTGGTTTGTTCAACCAATTTTTTCACTAAAATTGTTTTAAAAGTTTGTTGAAAAATATTATTATACTTTCAGTAATCATCTAATGATATCTCATTCTCTCATATTTTTGCTCAAAAAGATATAATACCCCCAAAAAAATCAAAGTGCTGAAAGCACTCCAAGAAAAGAATGCCTTAGGCCAATTAGGGATTTTTTTTTATAAAAAGTAATATTTGATAATTATTTAGAATCAGGAAAAGATAATTCAATCTATAATATTTGGAAAACAAAATCAAAGTGCTTTAATCACTTAAAGAAGAGAAGAATTAAGACACTTGTTTTATAAAATTAATCAAGTTTCATGTTATAATTTGAAAATTAAGGTTAAGATTAGACACTGCTGGTATTTTATACATTTTTGACTAACTTATTGAAATCAAAGAGCTGAAAGTACTGTTAACAGGATAATTATAGTGTTAGACAGTCAAAGGCTTCTGAATGGGCAAATAATGAGCATTTCAAATTTGAAACAGAGAATCTAATGGAGCTCTTTAAGATTCAAAACTTGAAAATGAAACCAGGTTTTTCACACAGGAACCTTATAAATACATTTTTGAAATTACTGATATTTTCTGAATAAGGGCATTTTTTTTTCAATCTAACACTCCTTGCTTTTTTTAAAGAGTCCTAAAGGATATGATTTTTGGACAGACTTGATAAAATGGCCAAGCATGAAAAGCTATTCCTATCTAATAGACAAACAATTGACACTTTTTATTTATTCATTCCTTTGAGACTTTTGGGTATATTCTTTCATTATCTTTTCTTTTCACATTTTTTTGGACAATTTAGTGCCCCTTCTAACATATAGGATAGAGAGGTAAAATAAGCTGAGTAATGTCACAATTAATAAATGAATAATATTCAAGAATAACTCTCAATAAAAAAACAAGAAGTCAATAATCAAGCTAAAAAGCATTTTTAATGACCTTTATTATGTATAGTCATACCAAGATATCATACAACACACCGGGCATTTGCCACTACGCCTTCAAAAATTTCTGGGGAGAACCCTGAATTAGATACATCTGCCTGCTAGCGTAGTTAGTGCGTAGAATTCCTGGGGTCCGATCTCCAGCCACTGCAAATACCCTCATCTTACAATTGTCTCTCACCAATGGATGGCTAATACCTAAGTGGGATGAGAAGTTGGAGGCTTGGAAAGGATGTTGTGGCACTACTTTGAAAAAAACAAAACAAACAGCAATCCAGAGGTGGATGCTCCAGCACCTGCACCATGACTTCTCAAGACTAATGACTAATGTTAAAGTAGCGTTAAACCCCATTCAATCAATCAATCAATCAATCTAACACAACCCCACTTTTTATGCCCCTCAAGAAAAAGGCAGTGGAAAATATTATGGAAAATAAAGAAATTGCTTGTTACATTCAAATTCTTTATTATTGACAGTTTTCTATCCTAAAAGACAAAGATTTTAAAATTTCACAGAATTGAATTGTAGTCTGCAATATCTTTCAATTTGAACAAGTCAAGATGTTTTGTGTGTGGGAATGAGTTAAACCCCATTCGACGAATTTTTACACACATCTAAAATTAATTAATATACTATGCACATGCTCATTTTATCAAAACTTAGAACAGTTATTTTTTGCTAACCAATTACTGTACAGTGTACACCGTCAAAAGCTTTTCTGTGATAATACCATTTGGGGTTGTTTGTATGTGCTTTTATCTATTACCAGACAACAAAATTTTGGACTGGTCCACCATCAAAGAAGTTGCAGATAACAATTTTTATTTGATGAATCTGTAAGTTTTTTTGTCTTTTAGGGTAGAAAACATTATGAACAACGAGAAATTGCTTTTTACAAGCAATTTCTTGCTTTCCCAAAATGTTGTCTGTCTAGAAGATTTTAAAAATTTCAACAGTTTGAAATTTTTTGTGCAACTTCTTTTAATTTAACCAGTCTAAAGCATTGTCGTCTGTTAATGGGTTGAAGTTTAACCTTTGTTCATTTGTTCCTTTGTATCAAAATGTATGTGCTGAATAACAAGTCTGTGATGGTGTTTGTTCTCTTCAAACTTTTAATGAATTGTTGTAGACTGGTAAACCTGACCCATCTACACTGCACTCTTTACATCCCAAGATTAGGATAGGCTAGCCAGTTATGGAATATATATACAAATTATATTTGAAACCAATGCTGCAAAAAGGTACCATCTTGGGAATGTACCCATTCCCAAATAAATCTTCCTTTTTACGCCCCTCAAGAAGAAGCTTTAGAATACATTGTGGAAAATAAAGAAATTGCTTATTTTCCAGCAATTTCTTCATTACTGACAAACAAGGTTTTCTTGCCAAAAAGGCAAAAAATCTTAATGTTTCATCAAAGCGATTTTCATGAGGGGCATAAAATGTTGGATTGTGTGTGAGTGGGTTAAACACAAAATCTGATGCTTTTATTAACACATAATTGCAATACTTCAAAATAGAGTATTTTCATTGGCCCAAATCGTATCACGTGATCAAATCAATTGCACTTTATACCTCGATAAAAGGCCGAACTATTTTCGACAAAAATAGAAACAAACAAGGTCAGGGATTTCCGATATTGGTGGCACTTCCAAGAAATACCAAACTTGTTTTGTTACTATTTATAGCCATCACCTTTTGAATTTCGATTTCCTCGAATTCCTTTATACTTCCATGGATTTTCAATAAATAGATAAACAAAAAGTGTCCTTATAACAATTATAATGTTCGTTTTAAACATGAAGATTTCGAAAAACTCACCTTTATTAGCCGTAAATCCGAGACGTCGAATCGGCTTCGCCACATCAACATGCATCGTGTCGATGTGGTAGGTTTATATTTCTTGTCTATTACAAAACATCTATTCATAATTCTAACTGTTATCGACCCAGATATCGTAATTTAAAGAGTTTAAAGTTAGTATTTCCTCATAATAATTCCAAATAAATCCAACGAACGTTCGAATTTCCATTTCAAAAAACCCAAGCGACGAAATAAAATGTCCGCCGTTACAACGACTCGAGCGATAAACTGTGTCAATGTATCCATACGCCTGTCAAAGAAAAGTAACTCCGCCCACAGTTGGTTTATTTGTTTTTATTTTCATCTCTCTATCCGTTTCGGATTTGAAAATAGACGTATTGCAATTATATGGGCCGAGTGTATTTTTCACTGCGTTTATTGGAGTATAAAGTGCAATTGCCTTAGCACATGGCTTAACCATAACGCCCTACGGGCCTTATTTGCCATGTGCTAAGGCAATTGCACTTTATACTCCAATAAACGCAGTGAAAAATACACTCATCCCTATATTCAAGTAGAATGGTAAAAAAAAGTAGTAGTTTTATTAAATTATTTGCAGTTTCTTTAAGTTTAAATTGTCCAAAATTTTGTCTATTACACTTATCAGTTAATCAAATAATTGTGATGTTATTGCTTTATTGGGATTTCCTAATGTCATAAAGTAATGTTGTTAACCCATTCCCACACAATGACGCTTTTAGATGCCCCTCAAGAAAAAACACTTAGGAAAACATTGTGTAAAATGAAGAAATTGCTTGTTACAAGCAATTTCTTCATTTTTAACAATGTTTTCCAAAGTTTTCATAAAAAAGGAGTAAACAGTCATTGTGGGAAATGAAGAAATTGCTTGTAGCAAGTAATCTTTTCATTCCACACAATATTTTCTCCATGTGAAATAAAGATTTTTAAATCTCACTTACTTATAATTGTTGATTGGAACTTGATTTAATATTGACCAGTCCAAAATTTTGTCATCTGGCAATTGGTCTGAATTTATTTATGTGTGTCTGTTTTTTGCAAGATGACACTTTTAAAGTTCATTAACTTGTAAAACATATTCATTATAATTCATTGAGCCAAGAAAGAACGATCCATGTATAAATGATGTTACAATTGAATCAAGATAAGAATTGTTTTCTCCTTTTGTCATTTTATTTCTATGTATGTCTATATTAACCCATTTTTTAAAATTTTATCTCAATACATGTTTCACACCTATTTATTTAATTATTCAAATGGTATAGTTTTTTCTATAGAGATCTGACCCTCACCCCCTCCCATCCCACCCCCAAAACCCCACACTTTACCAAAGAGTGGAAACTTTTACTATATTGTTTATAGATTAATGAATGTTACTTCATTGTGATTTTTTCATAATTAAAACATTTTTCCGGAGTAATAGTTTCATATTTTATATCGGTAGTCCTTACATCGAGAAAATGGAAGCTGCTTCCACAGTTCACCTGTCTGTCTACACCGTAACCTGTTAACTTAACATTTTCTTTAACATAATATAATGTAAAATGCTCATATTTGATAAGAAAGGTATTTCTGATCATCTAATGAAAGTTACTATCGAATCTTAAACCTTTGTAAAAAATAGAAATGATGGAATTCGTTATCCTTTTTCCTTTAATTCCAGCAGTATTTGAATTCTAGTTATCAATATTGAATGGCCGCCTCTATATCGCGGTTTGTAGCGCGTAGGACTCTCAATCATGACGTCCTGGGTTCGATCCCCAGCGCGGCAAATAGCGTGGGATGAGCAGCTGGCGGTTCAGGTAGGATGTAGTGGTAGTACTGGTGTGAGAAATACCAGGAATCCATGGTTAGGTGCTCCAGCCGCCGCGATAAGACTTGAAATACTGTTAAAGGTGGCATTGAACCCCATTCTATCAATCAGGCAATAGTCCCAGGATTCAAAAGAAAGGGTATAAGCTCGATAGTCAGCCCTATTAGCTCATTTGGAAAAGCACTTGACTTCAAACATAAAGATCACGGGTTCGAGGCTGACCAAAATAACAAACTAATTGTCTGTCTTTAAGATGAGAAATCTAACAGATTCCTCGTGTGACGTTGCTTTACATCGATTACGTTTAAGAACCAGGCGGGGTTCTTAGCAGTTTCGTTCTGTATCCTGGCACTATCCCCCGTAACAACTAACCGTCTTCTGGGGGCGTCGCTCATATGGGCATGTGCTACTGTAGCGACGACAAATAAACGGAAATACACACTGACTCGACATTTATATTGATAATCAACAAATCGTCGATGCGCGAGCAAAATGTCGTAACTACAGCTTTGTTGAAGCTGTAGTTCCGACATTTTGCTGGCGTACATACGAAACAGGTTACCACCACAAAGAAAATAGTTCGTAAGAACAATGCGCATTCTGTAGCTGTCCAAGTTTCTACATACATGTATTTTCAATTGACTACTTTAAGAGAATGATAAATTGACGAATCGTCACTGTCAGTCAGAAAATCGATTAACCAATCAAATCTTTTAGACCGAAAGTGAGTGCTGAGCTCAAACATTTATGCGAATTTTTTGTTGGTTTTGCGAACTTGGCTCATTCAGGTTGTACTAAAGAAGTATAGATCACAAACCAACAATTGGCTTCCTGTTTTATAATCCTTACCAATATTCTTAAATCAAAATACTGAAAGTACTGTAAGCTAGAAAAGCATTGTTTTGTTAATTAATCTTCTTTGCTAAAGTTATGATGATAAATAAAAGAGCTTAAAGCAACCCAGGAATTCAACCCATTACAACACGACAAATTCTTAGACAAATTGAAGGACTTGCAGACGAAAATTTCAAGTTGGTTGAATTAAGAAAAGTTTTCCCCTGTTGCGTGGAAAACATTGTGGACAATGGAGAAATTGCTTGTTACAAGCAATTTCTTCAATGTCCACAATATTTCCAAAACATTTTTATTGAATTGATCGGGAATGGATTAAATAGCATGCTTTTGAAGGAGTTCTATACAATTTAATAGATTTTGCTATATTCCTGAAATACAAAATATCTACTTTTTATGGCATAGGCATTCAATGGATTTAGTGGTTAAGCAGGTCAAGCGATCCGTCAATTAGTAATATCATACATAGGCTATTTTCATATTTACAATCGAAACATTTGACGAGTCTCATCCGCCTCCATTAGAAATTGAAATTCGGGACCCACTCATTCATTTCTACGAATCAAACCTTGGACGGGTTCTATTCAAGTTCGACAACTGAGGTGCGTTCTTTTCGTCGAGATGAAAAATCCCGCTAAATAAGATTTTTGAGACGTCATAAAGAACGATTTTTGTTATTTTGGGTGACAATATTCGACGTCGTCAAGGCTACTCGTTTAAGCCAATGCTGAGTACGCTTAAATTCCTCAATAAGAATTCTTAAAGATTCTTATTTAGCGACATAAAAATCTTAATCTAAAGAACGCTTCATCTTAAAAATCTAAATAAGAATCTTAAGAATCTCGACGAAAAGAACGCACCTCTGAATGTGTCTTTTATAGCGTCTCTTCAGCGGTGTATCTCGATTTTTCCGTCATTTTAACGTTGCGTTCACGACTTTTGTTGATATACCGATATTTTGCTTGGGTTATTATTGTTTAGTTGATTTTTTCTCGGGATTCACTTTTTTCTTCTTCTTTTAATTGTTGCTAAAATGCTTTTAATCAATTATTTTAGGACGGTTATTTACAGAGGTGCGATCCTTTAGTCGAGATTCTTTATATACTTTAAGAAAAAGTGATCTTTAGATTAAGATTTTTTAAGGCACTAAATAAGAATTTAGAGAGTTCTTAATTGGAAATTAAAGCGTACCCAGCATTGGTTCAGATAAGTAACAACCTACGGGATTTAACCCTTTCCTGATCAATCTCTGTTTTTTACGTTATTTGATAATCGAAAAAACATTGAAGAAAAAGTAGCTATTGCTTGTAACAAGCAATTTCTTCTTTTTCCACAATATTTTCTACTCTATTGACTGGTTATATTTCAATTTATATCCACTATAAATTTTCATCGGCAAACCTTTGAGTTTAGACTGGTGTAAAATTTTGGAAAGGGTTGAATTTGCTCGCGCACCGACGATATAGTATAGCCAGATGGTTCTTTATCTGGTCTGTAAAAACATGCCCCTAAGGAAAGAAATTTCCCCTCTCCATGTGTAGAAAGTTAGGAAAAGACGCTGAAAGGAGAAACTTCAAAACGTTCTGCTCACAGAACACTCAAATTTGGAATATATTTTGCCCCTGGGCTCAAAACTACCTTTCTGCAGGGGTTGCAGGGGTCGAACGTTTGGATAACGCTCAATTATAGCAACTTCAAAAGTCTCCCGCTCCATTTAAGAGATGAAGAGAATATCTTTTGTTTTCATGGAGGTATGAACCGAAAAACAAAATCACACTGTATGAATACGCGAAGCGGATTCATACAGCATGATTAGCATTTTCGGTTCATACCTTCATGAAAACAAAAAATATTCTCTGCATTTCTTATAATTTAATAGCATCGAGCAAAACACCCCAAAAGCTTTACAAATTTTGACACCTTTTTGTATGGGACTATTTTGTGCGGAATCATACAAAATTGCTGCGTGCTCAAAATTTTGTTCATGGAGTTATGAATAATTTTTTCGACCAATCAGAACGCTCGTTTTTGATAGACGCAACTAAACATTAAATTATAACTAGATGAATTATCCCACTTGGGACAATAACGATCGGGACTCTAGAGATTAAAAGTTTTGAAAAATACTTATTAATATCAATCTTAGAGAACTTAAAAACTCGCACTTTGGGAATATTTTGGCATATAGCATGTAACATATTTATTTTTCTTTTAAGTGTATAAAAAAACAACAACAAAAACCCCGATCCCTCTACCGAGGTAAACAATTGGGAAAGACACTCATTAAATGCAACTTACTGCAAGACTATAAAGTGGAGATTATTCAAGTTTACAATATCATGCTCCTGGGGTTAATTAAAGCACCGAAAGTACTAATGATGGATGTCCGTGTTAGTATAGTAGAGTGACATGCCCGTTTTTGTATACAAAATGGCAATTTTCACATGAATATTTTTTTTCTAGCATAACCCCTTGCCTAGCATGGTTTGTTTAATGGGTACTTGTAAAAACAGGATGTTTCTATTCTAGAGCCCTGGGCACGATCACAAGTTTCGAAAAAAATGCCATTGCCAACCGCTTCATTTTTCTCTCACCAATGGAAATATGATAAATAATATACTAGTTTAGTTGACTGAGCAGCTACACATGCAATGGCCCAGATCTATTGTTGCAGTTGTACATGTTACTGGTGTGAAAAATGACAGGAAGCCATGGTATTACTTAAATGATACTGAAAGTCACGTCAAAGCAAATTCAATTGATCGCAGTCTAACAAGCTTACAAGATCAACTTTACGAGATTACCCGTTCCCAAAAACATTCCATGAATAATTAAGAAACCTTCAAGAAACTTAGACAATATTAGATTAACAATATTGACTAAAACGCCAGATTATTCAAGCTGTAGTTACGTCGGTTGGATCGCTATCCAACGATTTATCTTCTTTCCTGTTCAATTCTTGGTTTTTACGTCCCTGTGATTTATACTCGAGAAAAAATTGTTGGAAAAAAAGAAATTGCTTGTAACAAGCAATTTCTTATTTTCCCACAATGTTTTCTGCCTTTTAGGTTGGTTACTTTCAAACTGCACACGATTTTACTTTAGCCGCCGTCATAGCGCAGTTGGTAGCGCGTCGGACTGTCAATCTAGAGGTCCCGGGTTCGATCCCCGACGGCGGCACTCATTCTTTCCGACTATTTGTCTCTCACCAATGGGTCGATAATCGTAGACCTATGTGGGATAGCAGCTGGAGGCTAGGAAAGGATGTAATGGTAGTACTGGTGTGAGAAATACCAGGATTTCATTGTTAGGTGCTCCAGCCGCCGCGATGTAACTGAAAGATTGTTGAAAGCGGCGTCAAATCCCATTCAACAACAACTTCAACACAATTTTACTTATCATCCGCAACTTCTTTCAAATTGGGCTAGTCTAAAATTTTGAAAAGCAGGAAAGGGTTAATGCCCTTTACCATGCATTTACAAAATCGAACAGTGAGGTCAGGAAGCGTATCCGGCGATCTGCAAACTTGGTTGCTGGTTCTATCTGTATACCTACACCTACACTTGGATTCTGGAATTTATATCAACTTAAAAAAATGTCTTATTCTATAGTAAATATTAACAACGTATTGCAGCTGCCATTTTTTTTTTAAAGATAACGGATGTTTTGATAAGCATCACTGGTTCCGTAATTGGAAATGTTTGACCCGTTCGAATTCGGAACCACTGATATTTTTCAAACTATCCGTTACCTTAAAAAATGGCAGCTGCACTTACTTGTTAATATGATATTCTAGAGTAAAATATTTTTGTAAGTTTTAATAAATTCCTGAATCCAAGTGCCTATGCATACACGTACATAATTGTTGTCATTATGGTGTTTTGAATGCCACAAACATGAAAGGATAAGAATTGTGTACAAAAATTAAGTGTTATATTTTTATCTTGTTTTGATAACATTCTTTGACGCATCCAGGGAATTTTGAATATTTTTGATAAATGCCTTGATAAGATTACATGAAAATATGCCAGAGATCGCCTTTTCCATTTGTGTTATACAAAACATGGCATTTAACACTTGTATATATAGTCTGTTAATTTTCTATGGCGATGATACAAATTTAGCATTGAAAAGAATGTCGACTACAACCAACCTCTATGAAAATACAATATACTTTCTGATCTTGAACCATACTTCCTTTTAACAATTAGATTATTTATGTTTAGGTGACGAAACGTAGCTCCAACAGAAAAAATATAAAAAAGAAAAAGATCACACAGAAAAAAAATGCACCTTTTTAAGCCTTTCCTGTTTTTCAAAATTTTAGACAGGTCCAAAACTGAAAGAAGTTCCAGATGACAATGAAAATTTGCAATGCAATTTGAAATACACAATTTTATTTGGAAGAAAAAAGTGTGGTAAAAGGAGACATTTCTTGTTACATTTCTTCTTTTCCACAATGTTGTTTCAAGTATAAAGTCAGAACAACGTAAAAATCCTGGATTTGTAATGGTAAAACTTAATTTCTGTTCATAAGAGTATTATTTGAAGAAATTAAATTCAGATAAAGAAAGGGTTACTGCTCAGGTAAATAAGGGCCACAATCATGTGGAGTAAAATGAAGAATTAGTCAGACTATGATGTAAACAAGGAGATAGAACATAGGGTCCACACCCTACCACTGACATTTTATTATACATGGACTATTTTATCATCTAAGAGGTATGTGTATGTACGTTTTGTCCTTTTGTGATTACTTATATCTTAAGGCAAGCTAATAGGGCCACGATTCCCCATTCTAGCACCCATATTTTGTCTTTAACTTAAACTCAAGTTCCTACAAAACCCTTCCTTTTTACGCCCTTCCAGAAGAAAAGATGGGAAAACATCGTTGAAAATGAAAAAGTTGCTGGTTCCGAGTAATTTCTTCATTATCTGCCATGTTGTATGTCTCAAAAGACAAAGATTTTAAAATCTCATCAAATTGAAATTGTCGTCTGCAATTTCTTTCTATTTGGACCAGTGTATTTAATTCCCTTGTGATAATGGGTTAAAAGCACAAGTATGTGATAATTTAAAGTGTATTATTGTTTGTTGCTTTTTCCCCCATTTCACACGTGCAAACATATACATAGCCTCTATCAGCAGCAAGATACGGATCGGTTTCTTCACCAATACAGAGTCTCAATTTGAAGGATACTTTATTTTTTTACATTTCAATGATTGCTAAATTTAACACATTCCCACGTACTCCCTCCTTTTTACGCCCCTCAACATAAAAGCTTTGGAAAACATTGTGGAAAATGAAGAAATTACTTGCATCAAGCAGTTTCTTCATTATCCACAATGTTTTCTATCTAAAAATACAAATAATTCTAAAATCATATCAACTTGCAATTGTCGTCAGCAGTTTCATTCAATTTGGACTAGTCTAAAATTTTGTTGTTTTGGAATGGGTTAAAGAAAGATGTACCTAATACCTGCCTGCAGAAATGAACACGAGGTATTTTGAGCCAGTCCAAAAAATAGCGGTTGAGATTAATAATTACATATACTTTCAGTAAATTTTTGTTGTCAAAAGATCATCTTTACTACGTGTCAGCCACCCGTTCGTCCGTCCATTTCTCGTTAGACCTGAAATATAATGACATCCAAAATTGAGACTACTTAAGCCCAATAAGCCAACTCTAAAATAGCTAATAACTTAATTGCTTATATTTTACTCAACTCTGAACACATTGTTCAAAAGATACATTTCAATGCAGCAAGTTTTGACAGCAAGTTCTACGATCACTGCATGTTCCATCCTCAGTAACGAGCTATTTACCATTTTCTCACGATACTTTTCACACTTTTGTTTCAGAAATACCTTGATATTGATTCATCTCCAAAAATGTATAGACCAATAATATGTTTTTGCTCTGATAAGTCCTCGATATAGCCAGATTCTGTTTAAATCAGCGTGTGTCTTGTTCAATCAGAATCCTACACTTTGGGGGGAAATTGGACCTGTGAAGTGACAAATCGCTTTGCCCACGCCCAGTGACTGCGACCAGAAGTCCCGCTTCAATTTTAGACTGCGCTATTTTGCATAAACTATAGTAAGTAGCGTGTCACAAAAAGTAGAATCGTCGGTTGATGACATAAACGGTGTAACTAAAGCTTAAATAAGCTGTAGTTACGACGTTTATATCGCCAAACAACAAAAAAGTTTCATATAAAGGGCGACCAATATCGAGTTTAAATCTCAATCACGGGCTGGATGGATAATTTGATTGGTCGAAATATTCCTTCATTGACAGACGCACAGCTTTTTACGACCCAGCTGGAAAAACAGCTTTGAAACTTTGTGGGCAATGTAGAAATCGCTTGCTACAAACAATTTCTTCATTATCCATGGCACATTTTATTCTATCCAGAAAAAAACTTTTCATATTTTCACAAATTAGAAAACTTCGTCTGCATATTCTTTCAATTTGGACCATTCTAAAATTTTGTCGCTTGATAGTTGGTAAATGAGTTACTTTATGTGGTTATTCTACTATTGAGCATCGACTAAATGTCGGAGTAGTTTACCTTTGTTATAGAATTAAATGAAAACTTTTGTTCTGGAATAAAGAAACTTCAAGTGATTGGTGCCGCTTTGATCTAGAATTTGTCGTGTCGCGCATTCGATTTTCAATAAGAAAAAATACGATATGTTATTCCATTTTCAAGCATTATGTTTCCCATTTCATTTGAAAAGCGTGCATATTACATTTTGGGACCTAATATATCTTAACCCATTTCCAGACGACAAAATTTTAGACAGGCCTAAATTGAAAGGAGTTACAGACTACAATTTAGAGTTTATGAAATTGCAGATGTTTCAACTTCCTGGGTAGAAAACATTGTGTTAATTGCAACAAGCAATTTCTTCATTCTACACAATATTTCCCAAATTACCTTTTCTTTCGGTTCGCCAAAAGGGGTCAATGTGAGAGAATGGGTTAAGGCCGCGGCCTTTAAAGGAGTTAAACAAATTATAGATGGTGCGTTCATATATACAGTTTACAGTTTATTCAAGAAACAATATATAACAAACTGTAAATGTATATAATCTCAGTTTTCAAGCTTACATTGTAACGTAATTCAGCTTGTCAAACGTAGAGTAACTTTTAAGATTTGACTTTGACAAATTACCGCCGCATACCATAACTAATCGAAAATCAACATCGTCCGTATCCTTTGTGAAATTTTTACTATCTTGTCTATTAAGTGGGTGGATTACATTTAAGTTAACTGTAAAATTTATTATCTGCGTAATACGTGCAACATAGACCCTTAGTGCGATTAATTGCCTCCTTTTTCCCCCATTTTCGTGACTTTTTATTATTTTTCTGTTAATACCGCCGTCGGAGAAGATGCTTGTGACACGCTTTTTTTCTTAATCTCTCAATTTTCCGATTTATAAGCTGCTTTGTTTACCCTGAATAATCATACTTTTGCTGTCAATTTTAACCCATTACCACAGAGTGATGCTTACTGACGCCCTGAAGAAATACGATCGTGGGAAACTTTGTGGGAAAATAGAAAATTCGTGTTACAAGCGTTTTCTCCTTTTCTTAAAGGTTTTCTACTATATTTTGAAAATATTTCCCAATTTTACCGCAATTTGAAATGTCGTCTATAACTATCCTTGATTTGGACAAGTCTAAAATTTAGTCGTATAGTCATGGGTTCAAAACGACTGTGCATAGTGGCCTCGGGTAAACAGGTTATTATAGAAACTACAGATACACTTCCAGTTTAAATGTTTGATTTGATTGGTCGATTGATTCTTTGATTGACATCGCAGTCCTTCATTTAAAATTTCTAAAATAAAACAACAGTAACAAAAGTACACCAGTTACTTGTGTTCACATAAGATACAACCCCATGTTTTTCAGTTCAAAATAAATATGACACGACAGGCAATATTATCTTCCTGGGAAGTGCGAATGGTAACGTCTCTGGCCAGACCAGGATCGAAACTTATGGCTTTTTTACTATTCTCATTTTAGAATGGTCATTCTCCCGTACTTAAATCTTCATAATACGACGAATGGTTAACCTCTGTTAGACCCTATCTAATTTTCAAGTATATTTGTTATGGAACACCAGATCGAGGCTTTTCGCCTGACGAGATGAAAATGTTGAGATTTACCAAAATATTTTATAGCTAATCAATGATTGATTGAAAGAATTGGGGTTTAGATGCATCAAATTGGTGAAAAGGGACAAAATTTCATTGGACACCATACATGAATAATGAAGGGGCCGCTTTACCGACATTCTAATGGTTTTGCTTTAATTGTCTCCCTTTCATTATATATTCTAGGGAGGGTCAACCAACACTGATTCGAACATGATTTTTTTTAAGAATAAATGAATATCGGTTATTGAAGGAAAACTTATCCACAGCTAATACAAATATAGGTTCTAACAGGAATGTTAGTAAAAGATTGCAGTATTTAATCAACTCGTTAGTCCAGGAGAAAGAGCAGCGACCTCGAGATTTTGAAAGGTTTTGTTCCAAT